>RSEF01000026.1:6193443-6210943 GCA_003993805.1 Himantopus leucocephalus | reverse complement strand
CTTCCCACCTGCAGCCCCCTGTATGTGTGATCCCCCCGCGGCCCCTCGCCGTCCCACCCGGCTGTGCGCGGACACAACCCCAGCTCAGCGCGGGCACCGCTCACACCCGCATCCCCGTCACGGGGCACACGCGCAGCACGGCCCACGGCCCGCCGTACAACACGCATCGCACCCGCCTACTCCGAAGCATCCCCACGCGCTCCTCCTTGCAAAACCACAGCCCCGTGAAAATATTCTGCTTTTCAAGTTAAAATCCTGAAGAGCGGATTCCAGGTTGAATCCCCAGATGGGTTTCTCTGCATATTAAAAGCACAGCCGGTTCCCAGTGCCAGGGCGCGCGCGAGACAGAATTAACGCTGTTCCTATTTATAGGGTTTTGATTAGGAGCTCGTCACCTAGAAGTTTTTATTCCCTTTATCCATTTATAAGGCCATAACACAGTTTGACTAGCTCCAGATCGGCTGGTGTCCCACCGATTTTGCCAGAACTTAATGTGCCATTCAGATACAGTTAAGCCAGTAATAGGCAGCAGCCTGTGCACTGCAGGGTTTTAACTGCCTCGGAAAACACTCCTTAGCTCCCGTCTCGCCCCGTGCACACGATGCTGCGGAGGCGAAGCAATGCCGGAGCGAGGAGAGAGCTGTGCCGGTCCCTCTGTGGGGTGTCGGGGCGGCTCCGGTCTCATGGTAATAGCACCCACGACAGCAACACCCAGGGGTTCTCGCCATCCCAGCCAGTCCTGGGATTGATGCTCGGCCACCAGCGGGTACCCGCGAGCTCCTCCGCCGCTCCCGAGGCTGCTAATCCCCCTAAGCATCCCCGCGCTCCCGTCAGCAAAACGTTTTCTGGCTCCAGACAAATCCTCCCAAAGAGTTTTGCTGAGCACGGACTTTCCGCCTGTCCAAAGCCTATAGACAAGTTAAAGCACCTGCCCTCAGGGATAATTCCACTAAAATTGGGTGAAGCATGTGTTGGTGCCAACTTTATTTTCTGTTAAAACCTGGGAGTATTTGTAAAAGTCTTTTCTTCTGGAACGCGCTCAGCGCCGTGGCTCAGCCACAGAGGGAGGGGGTAGATGGCTCAGCAGCCACCGGCTCGGCGGATCCGAGGTCTCCTGGTGAGCAGGGACGGGATCTTGAGATGCTTTCTGAAAGGAGCTGGCAGCAATAAAGCAGCCTGCCCTGCAAAGCAGAGGTGGCTTGGGATTGTTGGTCCCGATCCCTGCTGGAGAGCTTGGATCCTTGTTGGACACCACGTTATCCTTGCAATCAGCAGGGCAGCCCCAAAACCCGCACCGCCCCAGCATCATCCCCCAAACCGTGCCATCCACCCCTGCTCATGCACCGCAACCACATCCCAGCTCAGGCCAAGAAGTCCAACCAGGCACATCCCTCCATCCCCATCCGTTGCCTTTTCTCCTCCAGCCTCAGCTTCTCCAAAGCCCATGCCGAGCTCCCACCCTGGGAGAAACCCACTCACCATCCTCCCTGGACTTCTGGATGAAGGCCTCCACACCGCTTTCACCATAGCTGCCCTCGGAGGCCAAGGTGGAGACGTAGTTCCACTTGAGGGCTTTGACGATGTCCACCATGGCTTGGGCCTGGTAGGTGTCAGACGGGACAACGCGAGAGAAGAAGTCATAGCGGCTGTTGTCGCTCAGGTCCGGCGCAGTGGAGGCATAGCTGATCTGGGGGATCTGGGATGGAGAGAGGAAAGACAAAGCATGAGGAGAAAGACGTGATCTCCACCCCACTGCAATGCCCTCACCTTGCCCGTGCTCCCAAAGCCCAGCTCTGGAGGAGAGGGAGGTGGAAATCAAGGAAGACCATGGGTCAGGTGGGAGCATGTGCCACCAGACAGACATGCGATGCTGCACAGCACGCGGGACCAGCAACTCATGGAGGGGAGACCACGAAGTGGAGGGTGATCAGCTCTACTGGGTCTTGGCAGAAACCCAAAGGTTTTGGTCTGGTGACTTCCATCCATAATTGGGCACAGGAGACACAAAACCACCCCAGCCCACGCCAAGACACACATTTCTGCGCCCTCCAGTCCGGTGCGAACCCCCCACCACTGTCTGGGAAGCAGGAATAAAAGCAAGCAGAAAGCACAGAACTGCTGCTTTACACTTCTGCCCGCAGAAGCGCCTGGCTGGGCAGAGCCCAACAGCTCAGAAGGACCCCAGGATCTCCCGAGGAAGAACAGAAACCAGTCCCAGGGCAGAGCAGCCACCAGTAAGTCCCTTCGAGGTCCACCAAGGAGCCGGGCAGCCCTGGGATTTGCAGGGAGAGGTTCAGAGCATCCCAAGCTTTCATTTCTGCATGTAACACGCCTGCCTGCTTGGATCTCCCCTCCGTGCTCCCCGGGTACCAGCCCGCGCGAGAGCTGTGGGTGCCTCTGGGTGCTGCCTGGGCGAAGGGAACCAGCACCACACAGGGAAAGCAGGTACCAGCCCTTGGCCAGGCAGGCTGGCTCAGCTCCTGCGAACATCGGGGCTTGGGGACCACCTGAAGCTCAGGGACACCCAGCAGGACCCCAGAAGGGTTTCCTGAGCATCGGGTGTCCCCCGAATGGGGGAGGCCAAAGAGAAAACCTTACTTCTGCCCTGGACAGCACTAAGGTCTCCCCTTTTGGCATCCTGCCCCTGAAAGGACAAAGCCAACCTCACCCCACCAGGTCCTGTCCACCCAAGCCATAAAGAAGCCCTTTAAATTAACCAGAGCTGCCGCACCTGCACAGTACATTAGAATGATTTAACACTGCAGGATCATGCGATGCTTAACACTTACACAGCACTTCTCATCTCCAAAACACACCACAGATGTTAATTTATCTTAAAGATGGAAAAGGCTTATTAAATTATCAAGCCCACCAGCCTGAAGCTCCCCGCCAAACACATACTGAATACCCAGACAGCCCCATCCATCGTCCCCTCGTCCCACACCCGAGCAGGTACCTGTCCCAGCTGCAGCCCAGCACACCGCAAGGGCTGGCAGAGCCCTGCCCAAAACCTGGGCAAGGTTTGAAATTCAGCAGCGATATAATCGCAGGGGCTGGAGCTACAGGGCAGCAGCGCTGCAGAGACAGCAAAACCCTACACGGAGCCGGCACAGCCCGGGGAAGGGTCCGGCCACCCGCTGCCCTCTCGCCTTCCCACGGATGCTGCTTTACTGCCAGGACAGAGCAAAGAGAGGAGGAACAGCCCAGGGCATCAACGATCCCAAACCACCCCGTGCCTTGGGGGCAAGCGGGCACAGAGCAGCAATCCCCACCTCTTGGAGGACTTTTGCCCTCTCCTGCTCCCTCTAATCCAGTTTAGGAATAATTCAGTAATCGCAGACTTGCAGGAGCACAAAAGCTGCCGGAGCCACAGGGGACTGCAATGGATCCCAGTAATCGCCCGGGCTCAGCGGGCACCTGGGTCACGCTGGGTGCCCAAATCACTCACACTGCCTTTGGCCTCACCCATCACCACTCCTCATTAAGCAATTAGCCAATTCCCAGCAGCAGAGACCCCTGGGTGGGCTTGGAGGGGACGGCGAGAGGTTTGGGGTCTGTGGGAAGCCCAGTTCGTGTTGTAAGATCAAGCCACCTTGCTGGGAGCCCGGCTGGGTAGTGCCATCCCAAGGATGGGGACACTTGCACCAGAACCACCCCTGGACCCTCCCGGGTCTCCCAACCCTCCTGGCCCCCACGACCCTCCCCATCCTTCTCCGCTCCTGCTCTCAGGCTGCATCTCACAGTTTCTTTGTTTCTCCATGATTTTCCCCTCTTCCACTCCCCACTCGCTCTCTATTAAATGCGATACCGGTGTTATAAACCCACGACTCCACCTGAATGCTAAAAGGCCCCTGGAAAGGAGCAGCCGCCCTTCTACCTACCTGCAAAATATAAGATGGAAAAAAGGGAGAGATGGAGAAGGAGTGGGGAAGGAAGGAATCTTTCTCAAGGCACAAATAGGATTACTCTCTGTGACAATCTGCTTTGTGCTCCTTTCCGAGGGGCTGTGATCTGCTCGTTGGGTATCTGTGACCGGGAGCCGGTGCGTGAGACTCAATTAAAATTCTGCTCAGCAGGCAAGGCGCTCGTCTGGCAATCATTCATCCTGGGGAGGGAACAGGGGGGGATGCTCCGTGCCCGCTCTCCTCGCCTCCTCCTCGCCTCGCCTGCAGCGGCGCTGGCCAAAGGATGGGCACGGGGGGCTTGGGATGGAGGCGATGCATACGAGGGCATGGAAAGCAGCGGTGCCCACGTCACGGGAGATTTGGGGGCAGGATGCAACCCTGCCTTTCCAGAGCATCCTTTCCCAGCCATTTTTTAATCTGCAAAGCGGTTTAGTTTAAAACAGATCCCTGCCTCCTCAGCAGGGCGCTGGTGATGGAGACTTCCCGGCTGCTCCCCCGTGTCACCCGCATCCCATCCAAGCTCACGTGGCCGGGGCACGTCTGGGTTTAACCCCCGGACTGCCCATCCCGCTCGAACCCCTGCTGGAAAACCAATCCTAGAAAATACCTGTTGATCTACAGGCTATGAACTGGAAGCTGTATCTTAGTAAACAAACGGAAAGAGCTTTTCTCCTTCGCTCCTCTGCCTTGGATGGAAGTGAAAATAAAATACCAGTTCCCAAATGACCGTTTCATAGACTTCTTTTGCCTTTTTCCCCCTCTGCCCTTTTGATGTCCTGGTCTACAATAGCCCAACTCCCGGCACCAGCTATTTTCTCAGATAAAAGACAAAGTCCTTTTAGGTCCATAAAAGCAAAATGCGGGCAGGGAATTCAAAGTTCTTAGAAAGAAGAAGGATGCGGTGAGGGAGGGGGAGCTGGAAACTTAACTCAGCTGCGTATTTGGGCACCGGTGGTACCTTGCCTGCCTCATCTCCAGCCTGGGATAAATACCACGGTGGTGGTGAGGAAATCAGCAGGACCAGCTCTCCTGCATCCCAAAGTTCCCTTGTCCCATCGAGAGTGGGGAATAACCCCAGGGCAGGGGGTAAAACCTCCTTCCTCCCTTTTTTTGAACCACAAAACAGAGTCAGCATCATCTAGAAGCACCCCCAAGCTGGAGAAATATCCCTCGGGGTAAGAGAGCGGGCAGGAGCCGGGATCGGGGCGGTCATGCTGCTCCCCCCCCAGCCCCTGGGTCAATGGACTGGTGTGATCAACTTCAAACGCACCGCAATCACACCTGGATGTCATACCCATTCCATTAATGCCAGCTTAGGAGCGGGTGCGGCGTTTTCTCTACGGCCAGCAGACAGAATCCCCTCCAGATTGGGGAGAATTAGGCAAAAGCGGTGATTTCAGTGTGGCCCCAGCCGAGGTTTGCGGGGCTGCAATGCTCCAACTTGAACCATCAATCTGAACGTCAGCCTGAGCAGCCAGGAGGGAAGGAGCCAAAAAACACACGGGCCACAGCCGCGCACGCCGGTCAGGAGCATCCTTACGAGACGGGGCTCCTGCATCAACTCCCCCCCACCTTCCCACCAGAAACAGGGTCGGGAGCAGCTAATTCCCTAACCATAATTATTAATTTCATGCATATCTTATGCAAACCTCTGGTTCACCGACAAGATGGAATTGATTTAATTAGAATTTCCATCATCGAGCCATTTGGATGGCAGCTTTTAATTAGGGAGAGCGTAAAGCACCGCAGGGGCTGGGAGGAGTGAGGGGGCTGAGCGGGGATGGTCAGACCTCGTCATCGGAGCAGAGCGAGCCGCAGCCCCCGTCCCACTGCCCCTTCCCCGGGGCCGCAGGATCAGGCCCAGTGCCAAGACAGGATCCAGCCCTCGGCATCTCCTCGGAGAGCGATAAAGATCCCGCACCCCGCAGAGCCTGGGCTGCTCACCAGGGTCTCCGTGCCTCAGTTTCCCCAGCTGAAAATGGGGGGAACTGCTCCTGCTGCACAGGGCAGGCAAATCGCTCGGGCATCGCGATGCACCGACGCAACGTGGAGCCGATAACAAATTCCTCCATTGCCCAGCTCCAGTGCCACCGAAAGGCAGCCGCTCCAGGGTAACACAGGACAGCCACGCTTGAGGGGACACAGCTCAGGGCAGGGAGCAATGGACTGCCCGACCTGCCCGTGCCTTTGCCGCGACCTGCTAAACCGAGCGTGTAAATCAGGCAGCTCCTGCGCTGGGGCTGACGCCGGCCGGGCACGGGCTGGTCGGTCCCTTCAATAAATCTGGCTCTTGTCAAGAAATAAAGTGCTGGGAAGCACGGCAGCTGCGGGAGGACCTCCCAGCCAAGCCCTGGCACCGGCTTACGCCGAAAGGAGATGCTCATCCCGGGGTGCTGGAGGCAGATGTAAAACCAGCGATGAGAAAAAAAAAAAACTTTATGGCTCATGGAACCGGCTTCCCACGCTGGGGATAAAGCTCCAGCGGAAAACCCCGGTGCTGCCAGAGGGTGGTTGCATCCCTTTTTCCAAAAAATCAGCTCCCATCCCAGCCAAAAGCAAGGCACGGGATGCAGAGAGCCGTGGGTGCTGCCCTTTGCCATGCTCCTCGCTGGACCTGCCATCCCCCTGCCTCCGGCCTCCCGCTCCTCCTCGCCGCGCCATGCTGTGCCGGGGGTACCGAGGTGGGGGGAGACGCCACGGCCGGGGGCTGGAGGGCCGGGGCAGCCCGAGGGAACCAGGCAGCTGCAATTTGTTTTAATAAACCCAATGAAGAACAAGGAAATGAAGTGGCGGGAGCGGGTGATTAATCAGAGCGTCCCCCAGCCAATTTCCACCTTCCCGGCTTCATGAAGGTTATTTACCCACTAAGTGGTGGTAAGCGTGGTGCCCAATGCAGCATCCCTCCCGTCCCACGGCCCCCAAAGCCTCGGGGCATCCCCCGTGGTGGGGAAGCAGACACAAGCCCGGGGGGGGGGAGCTCAGCACCGGGGGCCTGATGCAGCTCTGCACCCTCCCGGCTGCGGCAACGCAGTCCCAGGCAGCAAAATCCTCGCGTGCCTGCAGGTGCTGAGCATCCCCGGCTCCCGCCGCGCACGCAACGGGCACCGTCCTCCATGGGGTGAATTATTCATGTTGTACAACACCCCTGCGCTAAAAAGAGCCGCTGCGCTCGCTGCCATGAAGAAAACAAGCGCCTCAAAGTGTCCGGCGTGCGTCATGTCCGTCCTTTCACCAGGGATGCTCCTCACCCCAGCTGGGCTTCGTCGTATCCCAGCTCTTCCTGGAGGGGGTTGAAAAACGCACCCCAGACCCTGACGCAGCTTTTCCGGGATCACATTTGCATGGGACAGACCTGGTTCCTTTCACACCATCCTCGCTGTGGTGGTTCAGGAGAAAGTGGGTAGAGCTGGGGCTGGAAAGCGAGCAGAAAGGGGTGGGAAGGAGCTGGAGCGTGCCAGAAAGCTCTCGCAGTGACGCCAGAGAGATGCTATCACAGGGAGCCGAGACCAGGGATTTGGGGGAAGGTTTTTCTGCAGGCAGAGCTACGAGGAGTGATGAAACCGGCTTGGACAGAGGATGCCGCATCTGCAAGTTGTTCCATTGATGTACAGCTTTAATTAGGCAGCGGCATCTAACGAAGGACACGTTATTTATTTATGTAGCGCGGGAGCGACAAAACCCCTGGCAGGGAGGGGCAGGGCTCGCTGCTGGTGGGGGAGGGCTGGGGGGCTCTGCCGGAGGGGAGCAGGGATGGAGCAGGGAGATGCATGGGAGGGGAGCGCGGGATGGGGCGAGGGACCACGGAGGGGGACAGGGACAGCCACCGCCGCCATGCATATGGTCGGACGTAGAGATGGGGATGCTCCTGGGGATAAACTGGGGGGGCTGCTGTGACCCCCTCCCAGCGAGGGCTCCGCAGCATCTGCAGGGTGGGATGCAGAGCTGCTGCGACCCACCTACCGCTGCTGGAGCGGGGCGAGGGGAGCCGCGGGTGAGACGCGGCTCAGCAAAGGGACGGGAGGGCTCCTGCCCGCAGTCCGATGGGCGCACGGGTGCAGGCGCTGGGGCGGGCAGTGGAGAAGCTGTTTGCTCCTCGCCTTGTTGGACTTTCTGATTGATTTTGTGCCTGTGCCGCTCGCTGGATGCGCTGCAACCCTCCCGGAGAACCACTTCAGCAATTTAAAAATCAATGTACTTACAGGGCACTGCAAATGCCCCCGCGCTTCCCCCACCACCGCCACCAGCGGGGAGGGGGCACCGAGCCCCATCCAGAGCAGCCATCCCCAGTGCTTCCCCCACCATCGGGAGCGGCGGTCCCGCCTGTTTCGGCTCCCAGCACTTCATACCAGCATCCCCTTGCTGGGGGAACGCGCAGGGCTCCTGGCGCGGGCGCCGAAGGGGACGTGAGCAGTACTCACCTCGTGCCACGATGCTGTGGCAGGAGCCAGAGCTCCAGCAAGTGTCATTCCCCAGGGAATGGGCAAAGGCAACCGCCCGCGCAGCGGCGCCCGGGAAGGCAAACGCTTTGCTGAACCTCTGAGTGGAGTCACCCGCGCTTAAAGGTCAGCGGCAGCGTGAAATGGAAGTCGCCTTATTTTCATTTTAAGCATGTCCCTGCCATAAACCCACTATTTGAATAACAAAGAGCGGCAGCAGCTCTCAGGTCATGGTGGGGCCGGGGGGGAAGGGGAAGAGCCCCCCCGCGAGCCCCCCACCGCTGCAGGAACACGGGCTGTGCCCAGTGAGGCACGGTGAGACCCCACATCCCATGGGAATGACATCCCTGTGCTGGGGACCACTGGGGAGTGCACCCACCCTGCACCCACACCCCCTCGCCCACGCACAGGGATTCGCTGCCGTCTAGAAAGGGTTGAGCTCCTCCCGCATCCTCCCCTCCCGCGGATTTGGAGGTCTCCATCCCCTACGCGCCTCCTCGCTGTCACATTGGGCTGAGACCAGCTCTGGGTTTTAAAGTTGCTGGGGACAGCCTGGGCTTCAGGCAGCACCAGTGCCCGGCTGCAAGGCTGGGGCATGGGTGCACCTGAGCTCAGCGACATCCTTCCCGCACGGGTCATGGCTGCACCTGAGCTCAGCGACATCCTTCCCGCACGGGTCATGGCTGCTTTGCCCAAGGATCAAAATTGGAGAAGTGGGAAAAAAAAAAAANACTGTCACTCTCCTGCCTCCTTCCCCACTCCCCGTCTCCCTCCTCCTCTCCGAGGCAAGCATTCAATCATTTTTGTCTCGGCAAATAGCTTTTAAGTTCCTCCCGCTCCCTCTAATTTATATTATTTTAATTATTGAATAGCCCTCTCACTCGTCGCCTGGAACATTAACACGTTTTAAAAAAAGGGACCCAGAAAAATCAAACTCCATCAGCGATCTGTTTTTTCCGTCTTCGCTAACAGCTTCCAGCCCTCCCAGGAGGGCACCCGGCGCTCTCGCACGCCGGGCTGGCAGAGGAAGAGGAGGAGGGAAAGAGAAAAGGGAAAAGGGCATCAGCCCTGCAGAACCGAGGGGTTTCGGG
Source organism: Himantopus leucocephalus (assembly GCA_003993805.1). Classification (NCBI taxonomy): domain Eukaryota; kingdom Metazoa; phylum Chordata; class Aves; order Charadriiformes; family Recurvirostridae; genus Himantopus; species Himantopus leucocephalus. Next base: position 6,201,511 of record RSEF01000026.1, on the reverse strand, counting down.
GTGCTGGGAGGCGAAGTGGAGCTGGGACCCCTCCTCAGGAACAGCACGGGGCTCCCACCGCTGCTGGGTGTGCGGAGTATTTACATTTCTCCCTGCCGTTTGCTGCGGAGGGGGCTCTTGTTCAAACACTCGCTCTAGCTCAGGGACGTTGCTGCGGATAAATAAATGCACAGCGAGGGGGAAAGTAATTATAAACTCCTCGGCTTTCCTACAGCTGGCGCGGAGAGCAGGAGAGAGCGCCAGCCCTCGTCCGACCGCAGCCCTGAGCGCCCCATTTCCCACCCACACCCAGGGCCGGTGGCACAGGACAAATGTCCCCAGGCTGGCTGACGTCCCTGGGCTGGAGCAGAGAGCGGTCACGGCCGTCCTCACACCCCGTCAGCAATAGCTGCCTCCAACGCAGCAGCCCTGCGCCTCCCAGCCATTCGGCTACGCTGTGACCTTACGTTTTGGTCACACATTACATTGACCTTACACACCCCCTTATCGAGCCGTCCCCCGTAACTGGTGGCAGGGTGGTCTATGTCGAAATGCTCCCAACTATCAGCTGCGTGCGGGCAGGCGAGTCGAGAGCGTTAGTCTACAGGTGACAGCCACAGTGCGTCTTATATGATGGCAAAGGGTATCTCACAGCCAGGGTGCTGGGCGGGATCGCCAAGGTCACCCCAGGGCTGACCCCCCCCAGGTGACACCGCTCCCGCAGACTGGCCAAGTCCCCTCAAGTATCAGCTGGGGAGGGGGGCGAGGGCTGCACCCCAGAAACCCTCGGGGAGCTCCCAGGGAGACTGGACCCTCTCCAGCCTCAGAGGTTTTCAAGATCCGCCACAACCAAGCCCTGAGCAACCTGGTCTGACCCCAGAGACAGCCCTGGTGGACACCGGCGGTGGGCTGAGCCCCCCACGGTCCCTTCCAGCCTGAGTTATCCCACCTCACACCTACCCTTAGCCCACCTCCCCATCCATCTCCTTCAAGACGACCTCCCTCCCACAGCCCCGCTGACGCCAGGAGCATCAGCATCCCCCATCACCACGAAGCCGGGGGAGAAGAGATAAAAATCCTCCTGCTAAAAGTGTCGTCAGCGGAGGGGAACAGAGGAAGGGATCCCCGGGGACCCGGGGGAGGCAGGAGAAGGGTTTTAAAGACACCAGCTCACGCCTACCCCCGGCTGTGGGGAAAGAGGCACGCGTGGAGAAACACTGCAAAAACACCCGCGGCGGTTTCGCCGAGTGGTTATTTTTACCCCCGCCAAGCCTACCTTGAAGAGCCGCAGGATGTTGGCCACCATGATGGAGACGGAGCTGCCCGAGGCACCGATGACGCCGACCACCCGCTCGGGTTTGGTGATGATGGGGGGACCGCCGTTGACGCAGCGCACCTCAGTGCTGTCCTTCTCGATGAGGGCTTGCACGAAGGTCAGCGACTGCTCCAGGGCGTGCGTGTCCCGCGAGCACGTGTCCAGGATGCGGGCGCCCAGGGTGATGTTGGGGAGCAGGTCGGGGTCGTTGTTGATACGGTCCAGGGCGAAGAGCATGGCCTCCAGGCGATGGATGCCCTTCTCCTTCTTCAGCTCCCCGCAGGCTTTGCCCTCCGCACCCCGGCCGTGCACAGGGAAGAGCCCCCCGAGTGTGATGTCCCCGTCGATGCGGATGGAGTTCATGTGCGGGTAGCCCTGGCCCTTGGGCTTGGCAGCACCCCCGGGCGCCCACCCCCAGCTCCAGGCACTCAGGAGGAGGCAGAAGGAGAGACGCTCCATGCAAAAATAACCCCCGCTCATCGCCGAAGCCGTGCTGGGGCAGAGCTCGCGGCCCGAAACCCGGCGGCAGTCAGGGAGCGAGGCTGGCGCGGGCGGGCGGCATGGCTCCCGGTGCGCTCCCGCTCCCGGCACCGTCAGCGGCTCCCGCCGGTGATGCTGGCCCCCGGGGAGCAGCGGGCGGCCGGGCTGCAGAAGGGTGCCGGGGTCTGCATGGCAATGCCAGGGAGAAGAGGCGGTGGCGGCGACGTGAGCCCAAGCAAAGCTTCGGATCCTTCCTCCAAAACCCTTGAGAGGGCGGGGTGGAACAGGAGGGAGGGGGAGAGAGAGAGAGACAGAAAATTAAGCAGGAGGATGAAGAGGACATCAGCTGTTCCGAGCTTTCATCAGGGAGCCCAGCAGAAATTAGCACTGGAGGTTATTGTTAAAAAAGATTTGGGATTCACTCGATTTCTGATTCACACCAGCTGCTATGGCTCAGCCCAAACGCACCCGGGCAGAGGCCGGTGCAGCGGTCCCCAGCCCGCTCTGCCCCAACCAGCAAGACCAGGTCGGTGGCCAGCTTGGGGCTGGAAGGAGACCCCAGGACCCGTCCCATCCTCTCCCCTCTTCAGGGAGCCTCCAGGGTGAGACGAGCCCCAGGATGGTGCTTGGAGGGGGGCAAATCCCACATGCACCCACAGCCCTGGTCCCTGCCGGCCCTAGAGCATCCCTCCTGCCCCAGGGCACAGCTGGGCACAGGAACCAAGCGGCCACCGTAAAGCTGAGCTCGATTTAGACCCTAAGCTGATGTGGGGAGAAACCTGCTCTTTAAACAGCCCCTCTACGGAGTGCCAAGTCCCCTCCTCGCCTGCGCAGCCCCTGCTGTGCCCACCTGCCCCTTCCTTGTCCCCGTGGATGGCCCAGCCAGGCACAAGCTCCCGCCCCCAGCAGAGCAGGCTGAGGCTGAAGATCTTCCCACGCCTCCTCCCAGGTCTGCCAGGCACGTGCCTTCGGCAGAGGTCAGAGCCACCAGCCGTCCCCCATCCCCTGCACCGCCGAGCTCAAGCACGGAGGTGCCGAAGGACCCGGGGGCTGTTCCCTAACAAGCTTTTCATTCGCCTGCCACGAGTCCCCACGTCTCGAGCACCGCGCTGCAAACCGTGTGGGCTCAGAGCTGATCTGTGTCTTAAGCGACAGCCGACACGGCCAGGCACTGCCGAAACCCCGCATTATGGATCCGAATCACTACCCTAAGCATTGCCACTCCTGCTGCTTTTCCTTCGGGCCACTGATTTCTGAACCAGCAGCCGCTTCCTTGCAAGCATCCGTTATCGACAGCCTCCAGCAGCAAATATCGACAGCACCGAGGGCTCGCCCAAGCCGCGGGGGGAGTTTGGCTTTCTGGCTGCCCCAGGCAAGCAACCCGAGGGTCCGCTCAAATTAAAAGCAGCACGGATGGATGGTCAGCTGTGTGCCGAGCGCATCGGGCTGCAAAAGCCATCGGACCTTGAGCTGGGTGCCCACAGGGGAGGAAGGAGGGAGCAAATGGCCCCTTGGGAAACTTGGGGGCAAAACTGGTGGTGAAGGCACTGGGAGCGGTGCCTGGGCGATGCCTGCAGGCTGTGCCCACGGACACACGCTGCATCCAGACCAGCATCCCAACACCTCCCTGAGTACCACGGGGCACCGGCAGCCCCAGCACCAAGCACGGCCTGTGGGGAGCGTTTCAGCATCGCCAGCTCCTCTCCCCAGAGAAGCAGCAAAGAGCAGCCCTGCCCTGCAGCACGGCGCAGTGGGGGGGATGCACCCTTGGGTCCCGACTAACCATCGAACAGCATGGTGTGAGATTTCGTCCTTTCACCAGGTGGAAAAAACCCACCTGCTCTTGCTAACTGCCACCCTGCCCCGCTGCCCCAGCACACCGGTACCCACACCGTATCTCGGAGGTGGTGGCTCCTCCAGAGCCAGCGCTGGAGCTGGCAGAGAGGGCTCAGCCCACCCCAGCCCCTCCGTCCCAGCCCCACACCCTCGCAGGAGCCTCCTGCTCACAGCTGGGGGGGGGAGCTCGGGGGTCTTACCCCTCAGCATCCTCCCGCAAACCCCCTATGCCCTCACCTTGTCTCTTTTGCTTTCAGCACAGAGCTCTCGAGTGGGCACAGGGTGCTGCCACACTCTTGGCTCTGAGATTGCTGCAGGACAGCCCTTCATCCCCCTCCCCACACCCCAGAGCTGCCCCTGCCCAAGCAGCACAGCCTGCTGCCTCAGTTTCCCCTCTGGAAGGTTCTCCCTTGCAGCCCGTTCCCGCTGTCTCCAAGCAGCCGCTGATGGATGCCGCGCGGGCAGCGCATGATTAATGCAAGGCACCAAAAAGCAGAGGAGCGCCGAGCAGGCAAATGCATTCCCCGAGCAGGACGGGCTGCAACAGCGAGACCGAAGAAACAGCTTAAATTAATCTCAGCTCAAGCGCAGAGCCCAGCATGCGAGCCCGCGCCAGCCGGGCCGGATCCTCAGCCAGCCCCGAGGGGTGCTGCCCACCGGAGCCGGCCATGCCGAGCCCCTCTACACCACGGAGGAGGTTCCCAGCTCCGCAGCCGCCCCAGCCAGGAGGGCCCTCGCCTCAACTCACCTCCATAAATTATGCACATCCCTGCCCGTCGGAGCCACTTGAAGGCCCATCTCCAAAACGTTTCTGACAGCCGGGGCTTTTAAGCAACCAGAATTACCCAGTGCCAAGCTCTTTGCTTCACGAGGCGGGAGCTTGGGAGCGCTGCGGCAACGACACCCACCCGCCCCAGCCTGCCCCGCCGCCGGGAGAGCCCCCGCCAGCGCAGCCGCGCTCGGATGGGGATCAAGGACAGGGATCAACCCTCCGCATGGTCCCCGTCTCCTTTGCAAGAGCCATCCCATGCGTTGGCGGTGGAGCAGGGGAAAAGAGCTCCTACTACTGCCTGGAAGCGGGTCAGGCTCTGCCCGTGGCGAAGGGGCAGATGATGGGGAGACCCAGAGATGCTCAAACACAGCACTTCCCCCACGCCAGCTGAAATCAGGTCATCTCCTGCATCCTACCCCAGGAGCCACGACATTTCTGGCCATCGGAGAAGGCGCGATGGGTCACCACGTGGACCCACTCCCAGGAAAATCCTCCGAGCCCGCGGCAGCTCCCACGGAGCTGGCAGTGCCCCCAGAGCCCACAGCCTCTCCCTTTCTTCTTTTAAGCTTTTTCCTCTCTGTTCTCTCCCCTTTGTGCCTCCTTTGATCATATAATCTGAACGAACTGAAGGTAAAAATATCACGGCAGGCAAGAAGAAAGCGCAAATAATGGGGAGGGGAGGGGGGAGCTGGTTTGAATCCCTCGCTGAATCATTAGGGGAGATGCAGCCTGAATTACCCGATGAGCCTGTGCTGCAAGCGGCCTGAGCGCTCGTCAGAAGGGGCAGGAGATGAGCATCCCCTTCCCCCCCATCACCCTCCACCTGCCCCGAGCATCCCCACGGCCGCACACAAACCGCTGCTCCCCACACAGCCCAAATCTTGGTCCCACCCCTGCCGGGGATGCGCCCAGCCCCGGGGTGCTGCCGGGGGGGCGGCGAGCAGGCAGGAACCCAGAGCTTGGAGCTGGAGAGCGAGAAGGAGGGAAAGCCATCCTTCCTCCAAGGTGCGGGACCGGCATCTGCATCCCCAGGGAGCTCCTGCACCTCCCCAAAGCAGCCCTTCCCCCATGAGGCCCGTCCCGCACATCTGGAGGGAGATGCACATCTGGAGGGAGACACCTGCCTACAGCAGGCGCTCGTGGCGCAGGGAACAGCCTTACCCACACGCTACGGGCAGCGAGGGGCTGCAGCCGCCCTCCTGCCCCATCCGCACAGCTCCGCGGGGGCACCACCGCCCCGGGGGGAGAAATATTCGCAGATTTGCAACAAGTCGGGTGCAGGTGCGCACCCCCGAGGGTGGTGATAAATGGGGGGGGTTAAATGCCCAGCACAGCACTTACAGCTCCAAAGGACGGAGGAATGCTGCTTCCTCCCACTGCCCACAAGCCCATCATGGGTGAGCGTCGAGCCTTTCCATCACCCTCATCCCGGCCATGCCGCAGCCGGATCTGCGATCTGGAAAGCGGTGTAAGGACTAATCAAACTGAGCAGATCTCCAGACCCCGGGCACGGGTCATTGCCCGGCCTGGGCCAAAGTGACCTAATGAGGGTCCCGAGCTGCAGAAGCGGGTGCTGGGGCTGCTGCCGCCCCGGACAAGGCTAGCCAAGGGGGCGACGGGCAGCGCTGGGCTCCCGGGCTGTGCCCCTGCCCTGCGGGTTGCCAGCACCTCAGGACACAGGGCCGGTCCTGCACGGTGGCATCTTGCCCCCCTCTAGCGGTGGCCAAGCCACCGTCCAGCACCGGCGTCACCACCATCGCCATCCACGAAGTCCCCTGGATGGGGCAGAGCGAGGGCTCAGCTGGGCAGGAGAAATCAAACGCTGATTAAAAATTCCCCCGTGCCGCACAGAGCTCCTGCTGCAAACCCATCTCCAGTGCCCGGAGGAGGGACCACGTCCCGGAGGCAGAGACTGACCGTCCCGGGTTTCACCTCTGCAGCTCCTTCCCACAGCTCCTTCCACGCATCCCTGCGAGCACCGCACCGGCCAGGATTGCAGCAAGACGTAATCCGTGCTCACCACATCCCGCAGAGCCCAGAGATGCTCGCCAGCGCTGGGACACACGGCCCTGGAGCTGGGCAGCCCAGCCCACCGCGGGGGTCTGCGCCCCAGGGCTTTGGAGCCAAGACAAGCGATCCCAGTCACCCCCCGGGGCTGGTGCATCTCCAGGAGAGGCAGCCGGAGCCCCCCACATGCACACATTGCATAGGTTTTCTTCGCAAAATTTCCATTCCCCAGCCTGGTGCTGTCACAGCGCCGGGAACAGAGAGCCCAGAGGGACCCCCAAGTCACACCGACCGTCCCCGAGAGCCCGAGCCCTGGGGCCAGAGGAGACCTGGCCCATCACGGCTGCACAGCACAGGGGGCTCTTCGCTGGAGCCCCCCCCAGACCTTCCCCTCGACACAGGGATTTTGCAGCAATGAAAAAGCTCCTTCGGGACAGGGAGGGGGAATAAATAAATAAGGAAGGAAACGGCCCATTTCTCTCCCTCGCTCCGCTCCCTGCAGGACTCCCAGTCAAAACCAAGTCATTTTACTGCCATTAGCTCCGTGGAGCCCACGCCGCTGCAGGCAGGCGAGTTCGTGTCTCATGTGCCATCAACCCAACCGCTGGCTAAGCGCTAATCACCGCGGCTTTATCACCGCCAGCAGCCGGCAAAGCCAAGAGGCGAGTTATTCAGATCCCAGCCAGGGCTCATCGCAGGGCGGCCCGAGACATCCGACCCCTCTCCGAGCAGACCCCGCTGCTCCCACGGACCGCAGAGCTCTGCCCGCACCAGACTCCTTCAGCTGCGCAGGACCTGGTGGCTCCCAGTTCAGAGCCAGGACACACACTGGTTTTGCGCTAAGCCCACCCAGTTGCATTGGGGCTTGTTAAACCAAGCAAAGGCTGAGGCGGTGATGCAGTCCAGGAGATGCAGGAATAAGCACTCACCTGCACAATCCCATCTCCAGCTGCCCAGGAGCCGACCACCCATCAGCCCACCACCAAGGAGACCTCCCCAGCCCAGCCCCGGTACTGGGAGCAGTCTGCTGGCTTCTGCCGCGCTGGCTGCCATGAGCTCGCCGGCATCTTTTTGAAAATCAAGGCCATTTTTCTTTCCCCACCTGCTATTCCTTCGGCAAGCGGGGCCAGCCGGCACGCAGCACAATATCCCAATTAGCGCACGCTCGCTCTTCCCTGCTTGCAGGCGATTTCAGGGAACTTCGCTTTGGCTCCTGGTTTTTTTTTTAATTGCAAAAGCTCCATGAAGTACAGCAGAATTCAGATGCGGAGGGAGGGGACACCAGATTAAGTTCTCTTTCGACAGGCAAAACCTTAAGTATTCAGGTCAAGTACCCCAGCGTTCGCTCGGAGGAAAAGCAAGGCCACGGCTCAGCAGGCAGCAGCAAGCAGAGACCCCAGATTTTACCATCAAAACCCACCCGACGTGCTCCAAGACACAGTCCCCCCTCACCCCCGCCCCAGCAATCCCTCGATCGATGCACAGCCCGATATCGCAACACTTGCATAAGCCCAAGCCCATCGCCAGGGTGCCGGCTCCACCTCTCTGCGACCGGGTCCTGCCAGCACCCGGCTCAGAGTCCCACGGGGGGAAAAGCCAAGTACCACCACCCTCCTCGCTGCTCCGGAGCATCCCCTGAAGGACGCTGAAGTCTGAAGAAAAAGGCTCCCACTGGGTGC
>RSEF01000026.1:6148951-6165635 GCA_003993805.1 Himantopus leucocephalus | reverse complement strand
GGAACTAGATGATCTTTAAGATCCCTTCCAATCTAAACCATTCCATGATTCTATGAAATATCATCTCCTCTAAATGACTGGACTGTCCCACAGCAGACAGCAACTCAGAAAAGGAGCCCTCGCAGTTCTGCTAACCAAACACTTTCTCGTAAGATGCAAATCACTCCCACGCTTTCATATTAGATGCAAATATGTCAAGAATGAGCTGGACAGGTCTGCGGACTGAAATGGATGACAACCAACATGCACAGAGCGGCCGATTATGCAAACAGAATAAATTCTTTTAATTCAATTGGAATTGTGCACCCGCATTACATACAGCTCATCTCAAAAGCAAAATCCTTTTAATAAACTAAAGGGCCTGGGATATGTCTTCAATAACAGATGCCTTTATGCTAAGAAGGGAACTGAGCGTTAATAACTACTGACTCAACAACTCCAATAACGTAATTAAATGTGTCCACACAAATGCCCCAGTAGCAACAGAAAAACAGAAATGTGTTTGGCAGCATCCAAACAATTACTGTAAGACACAGCCTTTTAACAGCACCTCTTCGCTTCCCTCAGTGGAGAATCAACATTTTAATAAATTCATCCTATTGTGTGCTAGTAAAGTCACTTAATGTTGCAGTCTCCCCAGTCAGAGATATCACTGCAGTCTTTTCTGATGTCACTTTTTTTTTTTTATAAAAATCCGCATACTTGTTTTGAAACAAAAATTCAAAATGCAGGTAGTAATACATCTCTCCAGTGGTATGACATGAAAAGAAGAGACTACCTAAGGACTAAGGGGAAAAAAAAGCCCTGAAAAAAATCTGTGCAAGACAGGTAGAGAGGGAACAAAGAAAACTGACATCTCTTTCTGCCAGGCAGAAACCCCCCCAATAGAGTGAGGCTCAGATTCTCTGTATGTAAACCAGCATCAATGTTTTATTGTTGTATTTTACGATTCAGTGGGGCGCGGGGGGAACAAACAAAATACCACCAAAAAAAAACCCAAACCAACAGACCAGGTACAAAAGCATCAGTCCAGTGTGCATCTAGGTCAAACCGTCTGCAATCTGACGTGACAGCAGATCTCCTCTACACACTGTTTTAATACAAAATCCTAGGGACATAGGTCTATGGTATTTTATCATACGGAAGATCGTAATATGAAAAAGAAAAGGTAGCTCCATTTCCACCTTTATCTGTCTGGACGGGTCATTCCCGGCCTGGTTGGCACCATCATGGGTCTGGAGGGTGGTCTCATCATTGGGGGCCCTGGCATCATGGGCATGTGTCCTCCCATCGGTGGCCTCATCCCTGGAGCTGCAAAGGGGAAAGAGAGGACGTTAGAGAAGAGCTCTCGGGAGTAGCAACGCCCAAGTCACAACAATACAGCACACGGGTTCTCTCTCCCACCCTCCAGGGAACTTTCATTTTACAAAGTGTGTAAGCTTTGATCTGGAAGCTGGCTGCGACAGATTACATTTCCCTGAAGGATATTAGCAATTAGTAAAGGAAGAACCAAGTTCCCAGGTTATACGCCCGCTTTCGACAATATTCACTGTTAAATTATTTTCAACCACTCAAAAGAGACACTAGCTTAATTACTGCATTGGCAAGTTCATTTGGAAAAAAGTGTGAAATCATCCAGTTAAGTGTGTTAAAAAAAAGAAAAGACTGGTGTACTTCTTACGGCAGGGTAACAGCATTACCAAAGCAAATCAGGTGCTCTACTAAAAAGCATTGAAATAATGGTTTCCATCCAACTTCTCCATTTATTTTCAGGAAGCCACTACACTGCCTAATATCACAGATTATGCATGTATTTTGGGCCTTTAAAAAAAACACTTAAAGAACAGTTTCTACCAGCAAGACAATAATTGCAAATACACTTCGCTACTTTTAGTGTGCATGTGTGTATTCCTTTAGATTTGTTCCAGTAACTGCTTCAATAAGACGTCCTCCGAGAATTCTTCAAATGCCAGTAAGCTCAAAAGTGGAATGGATCAAAGACATTTTAGTTTGCCTTTGCAGTTCTGAAAAAAACTTTTTAAGGCACAGTGTTTCTCTAGAACACATTATCTCAAGACATTTTAAACAATAAAATTAATCCAGTGCTGAAATGTACCCCTTGTGCAAAAACGTAAGCACTACAAATACAGAATTCCTAAACAATTACAGATCGTACTGCTAAGACTAGAGGTAGAAAAGCTACAATTTACCAAGGCGATAATTTCAGTTGTACAGAGGGATTTGTAACTCTTTACTAGTAACTAGTAAATGAACTTTAATTAGCAGCTGTAAGACTGTTTTATGCCTCACCACGCAGAAATAAGGGGTCGGCAAACGTGCATACATAGTATATGCAAATTGAAATACTTTCACAGCTTGACACTTGGGGCTGTCCATCCATGCGGCGTCTGATATGACGTCTGAAGCGACACAAGCTATAAACTAGAGCGCATCACTGCAGCTAGCACCCAGGTACTGCAGCTGCTTCACATTTCCCGCTGAGTTCCTTTCACAACCCTCTACTGCCCAGTGAGACAGAAAATATAACCCAAGCACCCCGCAAACCAGACCGCGCGGTACCGCAGTGACAGAGATTTACCCATTTCCAGACTTACCGGGTCCAACCGGCATCATTCCTGGTGGGGGCGGGCCCATCATTGGCATCATTGGCGGCCCACCCATGTGAGGGGCTGGCATCATGCCGGGCCGCGGGGGACCAGCTGAACACAGATACAGACTGGTTACACATCTGGCTGCTTTCACATTCATCAACAATGTGCAATGCAAAGTAGTTACTAAATTTTATAGGACATTTTAGTAATTAAGGTGCCTTACATCATTTTACAACCGTCTGCCTTCGTTTTCAGTTTCAACTCTGACTTCAGGTGCCAAAAAGTGAACCGAAGAAAGAATATGCCAGCTCTTATTTCCAACTTTGTGTACCTAATGCAGATGACTACCACTTCCAACAGCGGGACTCAAAGCAGAAAGGATTCTCAGCCGTTTGCCAGCTGAAGTGCAAAAGGTTATCAATCCTATTCTATTTAAAAACCACAACAGATCCAAACTCCATGCTGGAAGTTTTAATGATGCTAGCTCCGTGGCAGCTACCAAGTAACGAGGAGGCACACATTTCTATTAACGTACTCAACGTTACTAAAATAAGACAAACTAACAGTTAAGAGGGTTGCTGAAACACTCTTACAAAGCTTTCTCTACCTTTTGGTATTCACAAGCTCAAAACATCTTAGCTTGATTTCAAGCTAAAAGGACTTTTCTTTACAAGTCCAGGAAATGTGCGGCACCACTAAAGAGGGCTGCCAGACCAGGTGAAAACCGTCCAGTTCAGACTTACGGATGCTGGGAGGAGGTGGTATCATGGCTCCTGCGGGAGGTGGTGCCGAGAATGGTGTAGGTGGGATTTTCCCTTGCTGAAATGCAGCCGCTACATTGGGGGGGAAAAGAAAAAAAAAAAAAGGAAAGAAAGAATCCCAGGAGAAAAACCAGTTACTAGGTTGAGGAAGCTCCTGCGTCACTCTTCCTTCTCATGCCACGCGGTCAGCGCATACTTCATGTCATGCTGCGTGCTCAGTTGTTCTAACTCTGGAACAAATCCCTGGTTTATGCTGCTTGTCATGGTGGAAGCACCTGATATTCTTGAAGACAATTATTATAGTAATTACTCCAGCTGAGACTAGAGAGCTCCTTGATGAATTTCACACACCAAACAGGAAGGCGGATGGGAGAGAAAATACGTCACGTGATTTGCAGCTGCAACTTTCACCTGGGATCATTTGGGAAAGACATGCAATCTTGAAAATGGTAATAAGGCAATGACTGAGGTAGGTGACAAAAAGCGTGAAAAATATCTTATGGGAAAGGGAAGAAATTCAAAAGATTGGAATTGACTAGGAAGGCAAAAGATGTGAAAGTTGGAAGCATCACGAGGAAAACAGACACAAGAAAATGGAATTAAGCTGCATCAGGGGAAGTTCAGATTGGACACGAGGAAAAGGTTCTTCACTGGGAGGGTGGTCAGTCCCTGGAACAAGCTCCCCAGGGAAGTGATCACGGCCCCAAGCCTGTCCAGAGCTCAAGGAGCGCCTGGACAACGCTCTTTGTCATATGGTTTAGTTTTAGGTAGTCCTGCAAGGAGCAGGGAGTTGGACTCGACGATCCTCATGTAGCCCTTCCAACTTGAGATACACTAAGAGCTAAAGAAAGTTACCACTAAGTTCATCTGGCATTTGTATTTCTTTTTGCAGTGGTTCTTTTGGTTCCAAGTGAGAGGAAAAGAACCCTATAAACTGACAGAGGAAACACTTCACTTTATTCAAGCCTTTAATAGTGAGAGGAAAAAAACAAAAAAATCAATATCCCTAAAGAACCGAGGGCATTAAAAAAGAATTCAAAAGTCCAATGCACTTTAATGTCTGCTTTCCTTTTTTTGCATTTCTTATTCACGCTCTTTACATAAATGTGCTACTGCCAAAAAGCAAAAACGTGTTGTGTGACCTTGTACGTTACCAGCAGCGCTAAAGGCGGTGGGATCTACGCTCTCTCAGCCACAGTAAAGCAGTAAATGCCTTGCACCGACACCTCAGGCAGAGCCCTGTCTTGTCGGTGGAACCCCCCACTCTGACCAGTTCAAGATTCAGATTCTAAGTGAAGTTTTTGCTCATGATTAACAGAACAAAGACTCACCAGGGAAGTGAGGAAGAATCGACAGGGAAGAAGGGAGGAAAAGCAGCAATAGGAAAGTCAAGGGAAGTAATGGGAGAGCAATCCTGGGTCACAGAAGGATTAGCCTTACTTGTTTTGTCAATCAGGCTCTGAGCTTGTTCCTCCATCCATTTTTGATAGTAGTCTTTCACATTCTCTTTGTGTTTTCGGCCACTGCAGTGGGTTTTCCTCACGGAGGGCTGAGAAAGAGCACATAAACCCAAAACTTACACAATATGGTCACGTAAAACCAAGGCTTACCGGGAACTGTTGTAGAATTTTAAACATACACGATGTAGCAGTACCAAACAGCTTGGTTTCTGCACCCAGTCAGAGGACGGATGATACGCAAACCTTTACGTATAAGTGCTGAGACTCAGGTTTAAGTAAAAGGTGCTGCCCTAACACCCACCCCGCCGCCTCCTCCTAACTCACCGCAGCACCGGTAGGCAGCCAGGAGCGGCGGCCGCCCTCGCCTGCCGGTGTCAGCAACACTCAAACCCCTCCCGTTCTCCTCTCTTTTTTTTTGCAAAGAAGCGGGAGAGGAGAGCAGTCAGACGAGCAGGACGCGGCGGTAGCTCGGGCAGCCTGGCGTTAGCCTACGGAGATGTTATCTTAGAGCACTTGAGGGATCAAGGCAGAAGATGGGTACTTACCGAGTCATGGGTGAGGTACGTGTCGCAGTAATCACAATAAAACCTGCAAAGGGAAAACTCCCGTTATTAAGAAATCCCTCCGCCCCTCACACCGGCGGGAGGACGCGGCGCTGCACCGACCGGGCCCGGGCTCGGCCCCGCCCCCGCCCGCCCCTTCCGCGCCCCCCCGAGGCCCCAACGAACGCGAACCGACGGCCGGGACCGTCGAACGCGCCCGGGGACCCGCCGGGCCCGGCCCGGGCCCTGCCTCCCCCCCACCGCCCCCTCAGCCGCGCTCACTTGGGCATGGCGCTCCCCGCCACCGGCGCCGCCAGGAAGTGACGCACTCACGTAGCGACGCCTTCCGCCCCTTGACCTCCGGCGGCTCTCGTAGGAACGGCGGCGGCGCGGGGCGGGCTCAGCGCCGCGCGAGGGCCTGGAAAAAGGGAGAATTACGGAAAAAACGTCATTTGGGGGGGAACACCCCCCCCGGCGAGACCCTGGTACAACACCGGTAGTCCCGCCCATGGCGGGCCTTGCGCCGCCTCCTTTGCATAGCGCCACGTGACGTCACGGAGCCTCGCCCGCCGCTCATTTGCATACATCAACACGCGCGCGCGCCGCCTCCATCTATGGCAGCGGGCGGCTGGGGGATATGCAAATTGACCCCTCCCTTGAGACGCATTATGCAAATTGACCCCTCCTTGCCCATACATGCAAAGCGCTCATTTGCATACGCCCCGCCCTCGCCCCACGCCCTTGCGGCTCTCCTTCCGCCGGGGGGGGCGGAGCGTCGGCGGCGCGCCCCGCCCCTCTCCCCGCCGCGCGTGGGGTGACGCCACCGCGTCCTGGCGCCAGGACGCGGTGGCGTCATAGGCCGCGTGCCCCTGGCGTGAGGCGGGGCGGCGCTTGCGCAGTAGCGGTCAGCGACTGGCGTCGCCCNCCCCCCCCCGCCGTGCCCGCGCTCCCCCCTCGCCCCCATGCGGCGCTGAGGCGGCGGTGGCGGCGGCAGCGGGGCGGCCCCGGGGCGGCGGGGCCCGCCGAGCGCCATGGAGGGGATGGACGTGGACCTGGACGCGGAGCTGATGCAGAAGTTCAGCTGTCTGGGCACCACCGACAAGGACGTGCTCATCGGCGAGTTCCAGCGGCTCCTCGGCTTCCAGCTCAGCCCCGCCGGCTGCGCCTTCTTCCTCGACATGACCAACTGGTGCGGGGGGACCGGGGGGACGCTGGGCCTGGGGGGTGGCGGGCCTCGGGCAGGGGAGCGGCGGGAGGCCGCCGGCCCTGAGGTGGCTGAGGGGGGAAAGGCGGCAGGCCGGCGGGGCTGAGGGGGGGGAAGGTGGAGGGCTGAGCGGGGGGAAGGCGGGAGGCCGGCGGGGCTGAGAGGGGGAAGGTGGAGGGCTGAGGCGGGNCCCCCCCCCCCCCCCCCCCGCCCTCCCTCGCCCCGAGCCGCCTCAGGGGGCGGCAGGCCCGTCCCGTCGAGGCGGTGTTTGTTGTGGGCCCCCCTCTTTCCCCTCCCCTTCCTCGGGGTCGGTGATGGCGGGGCCAACTGCCGGTGGGGTGTGTGTGGCGGGGAGGGAGCTATCATGGCAGCGCGGAGGAGGAGAGGAGCAGGACGGGGCTGAGGCGGGCCTGGGGTTCGCCTCCCATCCCCAGCTCGGGGTTGTGATTTTTGCCAGGTCGTGGAGCTCGTCGGTCAAAGGGCTGCAAAGCTGTTAAAGAGTGACTAATTGATAGGAAGAGGGGGCATGTGACCCAGCGGGCCCAGAAGATCTCAAAAAGGGCGCTTTTCTCTGCGGAAAGGGAGGATGAGCTGAATTCAGGGGTGGATTATGGTGCCCTGGGCCCTAAAGCGGGCTTCAGAAAGAGGGAAAACTGGCAGAAAGGCTGTGTGGAAGTGTTAAAGCTGCCACGGTCTCCGTGTGAAAGTTGCCTAGGTGTCCGGTAAAAACTTAGTATCTGCTTGCAAACTAGGAGTCTCTCTCTAAGTACTCTTGTCTTTTGGTGTATATTTTGGCTTTATAAAGGCTCTGTGTCTCTGTCCTAGAAAAAAAGCAGGTACAGGTTATCAAGGAAGCTGCAGGTGGAGAAAAATGTGGAAAAATAAGCAATATAATGCTGAAAAACAGAAACTAGGAGTGTTAAGGGGTGCAGTGAGCCCAGTGACCGCAAAAGAATGTTGTGAAATTGCTGCTGTCTGAATTCTGGGGTTGAACTCATTATTACCACTTGCATCTTTTAAACCATCTCTAACAGTTTTGCTGTTGTGTAGGGCACTAACCAAAATGTGATCCTCTTGGTAGGTTTGCATCTCTTCACTGTGATGAATGCAGGAGAGCAAAGTGTTTTCTGGTTCAGTTCTTTTTAACAGAGATTACTTAATTAAGTTGTAGCTACTATTTTTCTTTTTCTTAGTGGTTTAACAACACATCCGGAAACCTCAGGTTTGAAACTTGAAATCCAAGCAAAGGTCTTGATATCAACAGTTGGGGAAAAAACTTGCACGGAATTGTTGAACTAATAAACAGTAATAAGGCAACTCTGTCACCTTTTTCCTTTCATCTTTCCCTCCTCCTACAGCTCTATATTGAATTATATTGGCAAATCTGCATCTGCAGAGGGAGTAAGGGAATAACAAATAATACCATGTGCTTTGTAAGCTGATACAATGCGAAAGAAACTCTCTCTCAAGGAGTTCAGGAGTTTGCTTTGGAGAAGTGCTTCACGGCAGAAGATGCTTTTCCACTTTATTCATGCGTTGATAGTATGAATAAAACTACAGACACTGCAGCATAATACTGTTGTTTTTTTTTTCTGGGATATTCCTTGGGAGTACAGAAAGCTTAGCAGAGCTGAACCTGGAAGTTACTGGTGAAAATACTGTGTATAGCCATAGTATTCCTGGTTTGTGTTGAAGAAGCTCTTTTTTTTTTTTTAGGAGTAGTTAATTCCTTTTTGAATTAGCAGTATCTCAAATACAATCTTATAACCAATGACTTTTAAAAAAGTCTTTTAATTACAGTTGAAGAAAATAGCTTTAATTTCACAACTTCAGTGCCTACTTTGGTTCTGAAAACATAAGTTTTCACATTATTGTTGGAGTATTAGTTGATAAGCCTCGTAGATGGATGGGGGCGTGTAAAAAGGAAATCTGTTAAGTTGGTGTAGCGTGTAGAGGAGTATATGACAATTAGCACAGGCTGTAGTGTGGTTACTCTTACACTGGGCTTAAAGCCTGTGAGAGTTTAACCTTTCAACAGCAGGGAATTGAGTTGGGTATGCTGACAGGTGCTGCTCGTTTTTCTCGTGTGTTCTTGCCAGGGCGTTGCTTTCCTGACCTGTGACATCATTTGTTGTGCCTGTTTTTGTGCAGTTTACAGTTCTGCCGCTGTGTTTCTGTCCCATTCTCCAGCTCCCACCGCTTCTTCCTATGGCCTTTGGGTTATCGGCCTGAATGTACTCACCCTCCTCTCGGTCATCATAAAAAGCTGCAATCAAGACACATTTTGCTTTTCTGGAAGCACCTTTTCTTTGTCACGTTGAGGGCCCCTGTGTAATCCATACTGCCCCAGGTGATGTTAGGCAGTGGCCTAGTAGGTTTGGGTTTTGTGGCCTAGAATTAATGTCAGAATCTTCTATCGCCAGTCTGTCCTGCAAATAATTTGTCTCAATGAGACTGTCAAGTCACTTTTCGTTTTGTCAAAGGTATGGCATTTTTCTGCAGTACTGATCCCTTCACTCTCTGCATCTTTTCCTTTTTTCCCCCTCTTTTCGTGTTCATCTCCAGGAAATGGTGAGGGAGCTCACAGCAGGGCGGAGAGAGGTGCACTTGGTAGGCTGAGTTCTTTTTAGCAATGTCCATGAATGGGTTATTTAACAAAGACATAAATAACTTTCACTAGAACTTTTTTCACAAGTGTAGCAAGCTGCTTTTTGGCGATAATTATGTAGTCTCCAGACCTGAAGTTACTTCCCTGTTGTTTGCCTTTCACATATTGTGTAGTAAATAATCTGAGCTGTGATGTGTTTTGAAATAATATTTCCAAGAGTATCATTAGTAATTGTACTTAATGTATTTAAAGTCAATTTGCAGTTCTGCTGGAATAATTATTTTAAAATAGCTTGTTTAGCCAATTTGGGGGAAAAAGTGGTTGATTGTGGAGCAATATACATACTTGTAAGTAGCCTTTAAAAGTCTCTCTACTTCTCCAGTTTATCTGGCATTGTTCAATGCGCTTTCGAAGTTCTGGCAGACTTGGGGCAGTACTAAGAAACTGCCAGCTGGTTTTATTAACAATATTGCAAAAATGCTTCAGGTAGAACATATGCATCCCAAGTTTCTGAGACTGTTCCTTGATCTTCAAGAAATACAGGTTAAACGCTCTGGTGAGTTGTCTTTTTCCCTGTTATTTATTAAACACTTTCCTAGAGTTCTGCCTCTTCTTAATTACGGGTTGAGTTCTGTTTATGGGGTGTTCTAACTTTATGTAGCTTTCTTCTACATAAACCCAACTTTGCCCTTTCGGAGAGTCCTGGCTGTACATGCTTTAAAGGCAGAACACATTGTCCCTCTTTACTGTTTATTTATTTGTTTTTCATTAGAAGTCGTGAGGCTTTCGAGTGAGAGGTTGAGCTTTCGCTTTTGGCCTACAACCAAAAGTGAACTTCTCCAAAAGATGTTTTGGCACTGAAACCCTTTCTTCCTCAGGAGGAAAACCCAGGCGGTGTAGTTTGGGAGGGCATTTTGCTGCCATTGCATCTAGGATGAAAATCCACCCTCCATTAAATGGCATGCTTAACTCCCCTGCTCCCTTCCCCCCTCCAGATGTTATGCAATGCAGAAGCCGGGCTGCCTGCGGACTGAAGCACATCCAGCCCCGCAGGTTGGAGGGAGGGGGCTGCGAGGAGTGATTTTTGTGGTAAAGTTAAGTTCCAGGTGTCTCCAGCTCTTCGGTGTTATGTGATAGTATGGCCAGAAACGTGTCTGAACTTGTCTAGGCTCAGTATGTCTACGTCTACCTACATAAGAAGCTCCTTTTGAAAACCCTTTGTGCTAATGTTTTAGAAATAGGGATTGTTTAGGTCAGACAGTCGATGCTGTATGAGTCTACACCGAAATACCTACTCGCAGACTCCCCAACGCAAGAACAGTTTTACGTCTCTGGATGGATGGTACCAGGGCAGACTGGACTTCCTGAAAACACTGGCAAAACAAAAGTTCTTAAGTGTCAGCCTAGCCCTGACCAGTTTTCAGTGATACGGATTTGTGTGAATGTAAGAGCAGAGGGAACTTTGCACAGAATGTGTGTTAACACTCAGTTAAGGCCCATTTCATAAAAGTCATTACGAGTCCTCTAAAGTTGGTGTGGAAATTGTGTTGTGACAAGGAAGAGGAATTATTTTTTGTAATTGGAGAGTATACCGACTTTGAGGGTGAGAAGCTGCAGTGTAAGGCTTGGAGCTTCGTTAATGCTGTGGGAAAGTGAATTAATTTGATTTGAAGTAGCTAGTGGTGCTGGATTTAAAATCCATATTTCAACACAGTCAACTGTGAAGGGATTCCTAATTTGGAAGGCTTATTTTAATGCATGTATATTTCAGTAATTTACATGTAATATTTCTTTACATTCTCTTTTTAGCTTTTGTTTAGAAGGCTGAATTTTTATTAGTCTAGTAGGTGTGATATTTAATTGAAATGTGTCAGATACTGGTGGTTTCTATTGTGTGTGGGGAAAAAAGTTTTATTGTTGCAAACCCTAGACTTTTTTGATCTAGCTTTCTGGTGAAAAAGGTCTTTTTAAGGTCATTTTTTGTAAGGTAGTCAGATCTCTTCTGGAGGTCCTCATTTTTTTTTCCATATGCTTGGAAGAATTTGTAGCTGTATCATAGTTTTAGTACTCTAAAGATGATGTTCTGAATGAAAATATTTATAAGTTTATCTCAGAAGTATGCTGTAAAACCTCTTTCTATACTGTGTAAGATGTAGGGCATTTCTGTATGTGTGAGTGAGGGGAGCCAAGGGGACGTAGGGATTAGTGCTGACTGATTTTGTACATCAGAAATAAGAAATTTTTGAGCATAGCAAGAAAAACGTATCTAACATTTTTGTGTGAGTGTTTCATTGGTCTCTGAGAACAAACAAAATATTGCCTTTTGGCAAAATTAAAATTGCCTTATACAGGCACATGTTTATCCCTGTGGGTGAGCTGTTTAAATTCTCTGTATCAAATGAACCATCTATATTGCCCAGAAGTGGATGTACTCTATTTGGAGTCTAAAGACACGTTTTAGCTAATAGTTTGGGGTTTTTTTTTCATTGCTTTACTCTGACTTTGAGTGCTTAATTTTTGCTTTGTAGCAAAGATGATAGGATGCTACTTGAAGTAAAACTGGGATCTGTGGATGAAAGCGTATCTATTTACACTTGATATTAATGCTGGAGTATAGGTGCTATTCAGAGAAATACTTGAAGTATATTTAGGTCAGCAGGACATACAGAATTTAACATAACAGGCTCAAACCAACAGGATTCATGCACACATGATGCGTTTCCCAAAGTGGGTAACACTAGTACTCCTGGTCTTGATTTTTAACCTTGCAGGTGTTTGCAGAACTGCTGTTAAAAAAAAAAAAGGCATGCAGATGTCCTCTGTTAACAGATTTTTTTGATTGCTTTTCAAAAGAAGCTCTCCAAGTGTGTCAGGGAAGACTTGGGTTTGAAGCGCTCCTTCTCAGCTCAGGCACAGACAGGTTACCGCGTGTTGGCCAAAGGATAGTACCGGTGTGCGGGCAGGCTCTTCGTCCCAGCGTCCTCGGCTGTCCTGCACTTGCTGTATGTAAAGGTTTGCTGGTACAAGTCATGCTATGGTATGCTATTTTTCCAGTCTTCAAATAATTGTCTGTTACGTTTCAAAGATCTATGGAAAAAGTAGCTATAAGGACATGCAAAGTCAGACTCTGCAGCCGTAAAGTTTTTTGGAATTACCTGTCAGGATATGAATATTGAGGTGGAATGCGGGGCCTTAGCTGTACTGTCAAACCTTTGATTGTGTGGTCATATCAAAAGCCATTTTTATTGGTTACAGTATAGCTCTACATGATTGGTCTGGTAGAGGGGGTTCACTATAACTAACTGCTGCCATTAAAATAACTGCATTTTTATTCCAATGCACCAGCAACCCCCCGAGAACTTAATTGAGCTCTTAAATCAAAACGCTAGTTTTATATCATTCTTTAGATGCAAATATGCATCTCTCCTATTACTGATCAAATAATTCCGATTATAGAGTTAATATGGTGTTAGATATGTATTTTTGTACGTTTGTTGCGGGGAAAAAGTCTGTGCTTGTATGGTCTTACATCAAGATCTCTTCTGTAGTTGTTATTTGGATATACTGACTGAAGTGTGAACAAATTAATTTGGTTTCTGCAGCTGTTTGACGCCAACGTTTTTGTTAATGTCCAGTAAACTGATCAACTGCTATCAGAGAACTCCATCTGATTTTTTCAATAGATGTTCTGTCTTGCTACATTTACCGAGTTCCCTCTTTTTCTCTGCATGTGAGAAGTCAAAAGGAAGGTAGGATAAAAAAACAAACAGTAGGATTTTCTCTTTTCCGGAACTCATGAATATAAACCTTGCTTTCATGTTTGTACTGGCATTGTTGGATTCACCACAAAGATTATTATGCCATCGTGAGTGGAGAGTTGTGGTGTGTGTGCTTTACCTTAGGAGAGTTCAGGGGTCCCTGCTGTCCATGCTTTGTCTGCTCTTTGTCTCTGTCCGCGGGACTCCTGGCTTCCCTTTTGCTAATCTATGTTCAGATAAATCTGAGGAAAACTTCCCCACTGCTCTGTAAATCTCAAGCTTAGTTGTGATACTCCTTTCCTTTTGAGAGGGCAGTGGAGGGAATCCTCATGTCATGGAGGAGACTGGAAACCCGAGACCTGATCTTTGGAGTCAATCCTCCTCCTTCCCTGGAAATTTCACTGGGTTAGTTCAACACTCATCCAGGCGTCTGCTAGGAAAGTGATAGTGGAGGGTGGGAAGTCATATTACTTTGCTTCTTCCTATATCAGGTGGTAAAAACAAAACAGTCTTATGTTCTTTATGTGTCTCAGTACATAGGAAGTGTTTTAAGTGACCTAGGTCTTAACGTGACTCTAGTCAGATTAATATTTGTAGGTGGTGACCAGTCAAACTGAATCTGGTGAGAAGGATGTGAAGCCCTTGGTTTAAAAGATCGTTTGGGTTTTGATAAAGTTAAGTAGTAGGGGAGAGGGAAGATGAGGATTTAAACTTGATGGCATTCTTACTCTAAAATGTTTGATGAACTGCTGTCCATGCAGGCAGAATAGACACTATAGGAACGGGTCCAGTAGTTCTTGATGTACTGTCACTAAAAAACCAGAGCAGACTGTCAGTCTCTGAGCCATGGCTGCTGCTGAGCGCTGTGTACATGGGGGTCGCTCATACCCTATGGCTGGGGAGCAGAAAATAGTTTTTTAAACTGTTTGATCTGTTGTGGCTAACGTAAAGCATAGTGGATATCGTCTTCATACATATGAACTATTGGAGACTGTTGCATCTCTGGGGTTCACAACTGTCCTCTGATGCTATGAAAAATAACAAAATGAGGGAATTAAACAAATGAAAAATATTTTCTTGGACAGCTTTTATTTGGTGCCTTAAAAAAACAAACACCTCCAAATAACTCAAATATTTGACCTGATTATTTTGAATGAAACTTAGACTTTAAATATATCATATTTTTAACTAATTATGCTGTGCTCCAAGTTACAAAACATTTAAAAATTGGGTGCATGTGAAATGGAAATCTAAGCAGACAACTGTAGCAGAAGGAATTGGGTACAATATAATTTTAGTCCAGCTGGGCTGCCTTACATGCCCGAACTTGTTCTCAGACAGTTTCTGTAGCTTAATCCCCCTTTACTTTAATGCAGACAATTATAGATTGGTGACATAGTTTATACTGAGGAATTAGCAGTTACAGAATCTTTTGCGTACTGGCAGCTTTTGATTACTTTCCACTGGGAAGAGCTGTTGCCCCTTTTCAATGGCAGCAAGTAGAGAGCAGCTCCTGCTGTGACATTCTCAAAATATTTTACCCCACACTTAAAGCTCCTGACCACCTGCTTTGGGAGGGCTCAGCTGCTGGGGGTGGCTGTGTGGACTTGTGGTTATAGCAGCATCGCAGTATTAATTCTGTTGCTGAGATGGCTTGCTGCTCTTTGGCAAGGTACAGTGCTAAGCCAAGTGCAGGCACCACGCTCATGGTTAAACTGCTGTGTGTGTGTGTATGTATATAGAAGCCTGCTAAAGGAAAGTTATTTCCTTTGGTGGTTTGGGGTGCACTGAACATGGTGTGCCTCTAATGTGGCCTCTCAGTTTCTCTCCTTGTGCTGCCCCTGCAGAGAGCGCAGTTTTGCTTCTAGTCACCGCGGGTTTCTGTCTTCTTCCTGGAACATCCCGCTTGTATTTGGAACTGGCTGTGTTCAGCTAAGACAATGAAATGTTTTTCTGTGGCTTCATGTGAGAAAATACATAAGCTTCAAATTAGCCAGCTCTTTTTTTCCCCCTCTTTCAGCTGTGTAAGTTCAGCTTAAAGCTTTCAACTTCCCTCGGTGGTCCTTTAGGATCATCGAAGGTAGTTTCCCAACCTCATGGTTTAGTCTAAGAGAGGTCAAGAATGAAGGTAACTGATACACGAATCTTGCTTTCTGAAATGATGTCTGTTGAAAGCTGTTCACTGATTAAAATTCCAGTCCTTCAAAACATCTTGAGACTTTCCGCTTAATTGCCACGTGTCATCTCTATTGAAAATGTTTGAATTGAAAACTCCAGGTAAAAGTGCTTCCCTGTGGCGTAATGAGTGCATCTCTTTCCCCCCACCCCCTTCAGCTTTTTTATAAGGCTTTGAGTAAAGAGCCTTCTACTTCAGGAGCAGTAGGATAGCTGTTGGAGATGTCCTAGCCCCTAGCGTTATCAATCCAGTTCTCCAGTAGCTGGGGCAAATAAAATCCAAATAAGATAGTAGAGACTAAGACAAAAAGAGTGGATTTAGGATTGCCTCATTTGGATGTCCTCCATCTACATTTTTAGTCTCTCCCACCTGTATCACGTAGAGATGTTCCATTATTTAGGAGTGAGAAATTATCCATCTGCTGCACTGTTTCTTTTGTTCCTTTCTTTCTGTTTTTAACAATACACACCTTATGGGGCATTATGGTGCCTTGGTTACATACTGCATTTGGAGAACGAGAGAAAGGTCTGTAAAGGTTGAGAACTCAGTTACAGAAAGAGTACAAGGTGTTCTACGTAACACGTTATGTTCTTGAGATTTTATTGTACTCTACATAGCTGCTCAGTTTTTGCACTGCATGTTTCTGGGAGAATAACACTTGAGTTTCTTTACTTATGACAAAATATTGTGCTGTATGTGAGTGCTGAGGACATACAACGAACATACATTACAGCTTGGGCACTTGCCTGGCTTTTCTCTACCTCCACAGAGGGAGTGAAATGTAACTTGGCATTCACTTTATTACAGTTGCTCTGCACAACGAAGTGACCGAGTCCATTTGTCAGAGTGCTTTCTACTTGACTTAATAAATGTCCTCTACTTAGCGTCTGTGTATGATCTAAGGACTGCATCCTGTGTGAAATTCTAAAGTGAAGGCTAACTTGGTATTACGCTGGGAAGTCTAGCCTCTGCTTTTTCTGACAGCTCAGGAGAATCAGAGCACGGGAAACTTTGACCCCTTAGCTGGTGGTAGGTGGTGTGGCTGTAGGAATGGGCAGGAGTTATAAGAGCAAAATTTGCATGCTGGCTTTTGAGCTTAAGCTTTGACTTGACTTGGATTTTTACCCCTTAAATCTTTCTATAAAAAAACCCCATATCTTTGGATCTTTCATCAAAGAATTTGACAATACGCGAAAACTTACAGATTCCTGTAACACTTACAGTTAAAATTTTCAAGTGGTTGCTTTCTACTGGAAATGTTATTTTGGAGTGGAATTCTTATGTGTCACCGCATACATTAGACAACCTGCACATCGTAAGGGGTTTTTTAGAGTTCAGATCTTTAAGCTGCTGGATTGAAAACAAAACCAAAATACCGTTCCTTGTGTCAGCCGTGCGTGATGGCTGGTGGGAGAGGTGTGTGGGAGGATTACAGCTGCTGGATGGTAGACGATTCCTCCAATTTGCGTTCCTTCTACCTGTTTTGAGAATATCTGTTTGCAAGGACTCTAATGTCCCTTGTCTCGTATGTTAGGATGACCTGTTTGCATTGCTTTCCTTCCA
>RSEF01000026.1:6120548-6139434 GCA_003993805.1 Himantopus leucocephalus | reverse complement strand
GGGGGGGGGGGGGTGAGCTCTGGGGGGCTGTGGAGCCTTAATGGTGTTTGTAAAGGGGTTACAGCCCCGGCAGGGTGCTGGGGGTCCTTAAACAAGTTGTGTTTTTGGAGGGTAGAATCCCACGGTCTTTAATTGGGTGGTAAAATGCAAACTAATGAGCCCAGCCTTGTTAAAGCTGGGCAGGAGAGCTGCAGGGAATTAGTGCTGCTGGAGAGGCGATGGTGGTAAAACCCAACAGCAGAAGTACCTGCCGTCTCCTCCCCCAGGCTACCAGTGGCAGCACAAAAGAGCCCCTTGTAGGTTAACACTTGACTGCAGAAAACCTGGAAACAATTACGTGTGACATGCGGTGCTGTTATTAGATCTGCCGAGGTGAGATAAGGTATTGCTGCTGTTCTTTTTAATTCTCCCTCTCCGTGCAGCAAAACAAAACTGGAGCACGCTTAATGGTGTGGTTGGAAAAAAAAAAGGGCAATAAAAATTGAATTTGGTTGCATACCAAGAAATGTCTTTATGTAAATAGGCCATAATGTTTGCATGAAGCGTAAATGAATTGGTAAGTAAAATAACAATCTTATCTATGTACAGGAGACAGACACACACTAGGTAAGAACTGTAAATATGTTTCTTATTCTAACTAGTAGCTTGTGAATTCTTGTAATGGTCTACCAAGCCTGGGTATCTTACCCACCTACTGTGAGTGTTTTGGAACAGGAATGGACATATTTTGCAGTGAGTTCTCATAAACATAATTACCTTCTAAGTCACCCTTTTGTTGTTTTATGTTAATAGTCAAGCCTTTCAAAGCTAAACAAAACCCACTGCCTTTTCTTCACCATCAGAGTAGAAGACTGGCAGTGATATCTCCTGGCTATATTTCAGTCTTGCTGCGTAGCCTTGGATAAAGTCACTTAAGGTTTTCTTTTTTCAGTGCATGCTGTTGGTAATCCAAAATACGGAGCTTCAAGTTGCTGTGTCAGTTTGTTTTTTATATGTGCTTAGCTGGTTCATGTAAGTTCAGTAGGAGTAAAACTTGCCTGATTTTCTTGAAAGATTTGGACACTAAATTAGTATTTAACCAGTACTTCTGATGCTTCATAAACATGTATTTCAAACAGTCAGTCTTTATTCGTGCCATTGTAAAGGATGGAATTTATGGTTTTCTTCTGCCCTCTTCTTCAAAAACTCCACCTACTGACAACCCGAGTGTTTGTCTTTTTCACAGATGTCATCTGGGTGATCCTCAGCGTGGAAGTGGGAGGACTTCTAGGTGTAACACAGCAGCTGTCATCCTTTGAAACAGAGTTCAACACGCAGCCGCATCGCAAGGTAGAAGGAAACTTTAACCCATTCGCCTCTCCACAGAAGAACAGGCAACCAGATGAAAACAACCTAAAAGACCCTGGGGGTTCCGAGCTAGGCACAATCAGCAAAAACACATGGGGGCCTGCTCCTGACCAAATCGAACAAGATCAGAATGGACTGTCACAAAACTCTGTAAATCTCTCCCCCAGCAGTCACTCGAACAACTTGTCGGTAGTGACATACAGTAAGGTAGGTGCCCTGGGAGAACAGGAGAATGGGTAGGTGATGAGACTGATGTATGTAATAGTTCTTCGTTACAAACTGCAAAGCCCTTCCCTTCTGCTTCTGCCAGACCTGCTAAGGAAGGTTTTGAATTTGACTGTCTGACTCTGCCAACTCCTCCTGTTATATTAAAATATTTTTGCCTCTGATAGACTCTACCAGATCCACCTTTTTGTTTTTGCTTCAAGTCCTTCTTAAAATTTATATAATCTTGTCTGGGTGCTGTAACTATTAGTGGCTGGAGCCTGCTCCAGTTACGTGTGCAAATAAGTCAAAATATCTCTCTAGATGTGCTCCCGAGTTTTACATAATTTTGAAAAGAGAAAAAATAACCGCACCCCCAAAACTTAAGATTAACCAGATAACTTCTTTTTAGCTGGTGTGGGGGGACTACAGAGCTCAACACTTTGATCCCAGAAGCTACCTGTCAGGAACAGTCAATCAAAGGACTATTCCTGTCTGTGTCCTTGTCTTGTTTATAATTGTAGGTGACTTTTAAATTATCTTTACTTTAAATCTCTTTCAAAAGCTTGCTTGGTGGATGCTATATGAGTCTGAGTGATATTTTGACTGTTTTTATTTGCTTGTGTGTGAAAAATGAATTGCAGGATTATTTACAATTCAGAATCCACCTGTTATTGCAGCCAGTATGTGTAGGTGTGTACTGTCGTATGTCAAACTAGTTTGATTTTTAAAATCCTTTGAAAACGCTTTACTGTACTTTAAGCAGGCTGTGTAGGACAATAACACTTGGTTGCCAAATGACTTAATAAAGCCCTAATGTTAGTTCACCTACAGCACTTTAGCTCCTAACTGGATGAACTGCCTGTCCTCTACTACTGGATCATATTTTAGTGACCTATTTTGCACCAGGGCTATGCATTTTTTTACTGATGGCATGCGCGGGATTAACTGTTTGACAAGACTACCAAGCACCCTTCTTGTGTTTTGCACCCCGAACATAAGTTGCTGTAAGCTGTGTTGGCTCCTGCTTCAAGATTCTCGCTCACTAGAAGTGAAATGGATGGCTTGGGAAATAATTAAAAAATAAAGCCTTTCACCTTTAAGTTCAAATACAACCTGAATTAGCTGTGACTGAATGCCACTGCCTTTTGGTGGTTGCTTGGTGGATAGCGGTGTTCCGTGAAGAGACAGGCCATTTTCTGCCTGCAGAGGCCGTCTGTATACTGATAAACTTTATGCAGAGAAGCTGTATCCCAGGTGCTTCAGATGGGGGGAGCGCTGCCATGCGGCTGTCTGTTGTACATATCCCAGCAGAGATTGGTAACAGCTTGGTGTATCACTTGCTGAAAAATAAAAATCAGTTACTAAGTACAGCTTTGGTGAGACAGTGGACTTAGCTAAGCCTCTCATAGCTAAAATACTAGGTGGCAAAACTCAATTCCACTTTTGGTGGTCAGATTTAGGCTGGAAGTGGCTTTTTTTTTCCCTTGCCTATCTTCTGAGAGCAGAGCTTGGCAATTGCTTCATAGTTGATTTGCACTTGCAGGTGGATAGATGTGGAACTGCTAATATACGCACTTCTGAGAAAGTTCCTGTGTAGAAACTCTGGATGTGGGGTTTTGGCAGCAACGTGGCCTTCAGTTTTCACTAGGTCTCTCCCTGTGGTATATATCCTTACCCCTCCTAGTGAGAGGAGAACGGTGTGGGCACTGGGAGGTAAAGTGTACTGACAGACTCTCTTGGCTGAGGAGTAGATGCTTTGTCTCTTCTAAGAATGTCGGTGTAAAAAAAACAATACCTATTGGAGGTGCAGAGGACATAGCAAAGGTCAGCTAAACAATGGAAAGGAAAAACCAAAAAGAAGAGTGAAGCACTAAGAGAGAGGATTTCACTAAATTTAAGTAAGCTGTGTTTTAGCTAATAACCCAAAGTTCACGACCAGTACTCTACGAGATGTGAGCCGTTATAATCTAATCTCAAATGTAGGGTAGGTGGCCTTCCTCCCTTTTTTTGTTGTTGTTTTGGGGTTTTTTTCTTTCTTTTTGTATTTACAGAATATTCTTGGGTGGATTTGAGGTGGATTATCTGAGATAAAAGCAGGAACTTTGTTTCTTGCTTGCTTCAGAAGGGATAGCTTTATGGTCCTTTTTGGAGGTGGGGTGGGGTATGGGAAAGTTCATTGATTTCTGAGGTTTTTTTGTCTCTACTACGGTATTTCTATTTGTGACATAATAAAACAAGTTAGCTTTTCCTTCAGAGGCCGTTATTAAGGTAGGTCTGAAGATCAGTCCTGTTCCAGCCTTGCCCTTCCTACCCAGGCTAGGAGGCGTTCTACCACACTTAATATTCACATTGATACAATACTGTTTCTGTAGTGGACAAGTTTGAGTAGGTTTGACATCCTAGATACTTGGTCTTGTTTCAGATAGCCAGGAGAACGTGCTCACCTTCCCTGATGTAGGTCTAGCACTATAGCCTGCCTTCTTCCTGCACGCTGAAAATCCTTCTGGAAAAGAAGATACTTTTTTTTTTTTTCCTAAAAAGGGGTAATGTGTAAGCAGTATACCCAACTGGGGACACTGCTTAAGCAGAAAAGGGCTTATTGGAAGTGATGTCAGAAGTATTAAACCACCTGATCAGCAGATGGTGTTCCAGAACCTGTTAGGAAAAGCTCTATCCAGCCCATCTTCCCCGAGGACTCCACCTGTACTCTGCTGCTTGAGAGGGGTAAAGAAAACTACTACGTTTGGAGCTGTTGTCTTGTGATTGAATATTGATATGAAAGGCTTTATTTGAAGTTCTAGGAGCAGACAAAAGAGTACTGTGGGTTGGTTACGCAGTTGCACGTTAGGATTCCTGGATTTTATTTGTCTTGGGCAGGACCTTTGATATTGTTGTCTGCTTTCATGTACCCAGAGAATGGAGTGAATCCCTAATCATGTTTGACATGCCATTTGGTGAGATAGAGCAAAGGGGATGGGTAAGGTCTAGTTAAGGTGTTCAGAAGGGCCTATGTCCTGTATTTAGAAGTAATATAAGCCCTTAAATATGTCTCAAATCACTGTGGAGGCTTCCTCTCTGCCAAGAGATTGTGGAGAGCCCTAGTTATGCAGTTGTGTGAGACCATGAAATCTTTGAGATAAACTGGTAGTTTCTGGCATCTGCAGCTGTAAAACACACTAGAAGTTGCCAGACCTTGTCTGTATTATTCTCCCTCTGGTGCAACTGAGCAGGTGTGACTCGTCCTCTAAAATTCCCTGTTGGAGTCAGGATCTCAGTGACAGTGACGTGCCATCTGCTGCTGCATTAGACAAGTATATCAATGTTTCACGCGTGGAAACATTCAAAATGCTTTTATACAGCAGCATAGAGTACATGGTTTGGATGCTCTGCTCAGTGAAACAAACTTTCCAAGGAAAAAAACAAAACAAACAAAACAAGACGCTGAATTCCCTGTAAGCAGATAAGATGAAACCTGTGATATGGTTGAAACAAACTGATTGTGATCTTTATTCCTGCTGTAGTGTATGCTTTCCCTGGGTCCACCCTGCCCACCTTAGCCAATAAACTGCTGGAAGGTTGTAGATCAGGGTCTGCGTTCAGGGCATTGCTTTAAGCTTGTTGTTGTTATATCTATTCCCAGTGGAGTTTTTGCATGTTCTTAGAATTAAAGATGTGCTTAAGTGCAGGATAGGATGCTTATCTCAGGATAGGGATGAGCTGTATTAGAGTCCAGATATACCCATGCATGGGTATTTTATTCTCCTCTTTGGCAATCGCTTTCTCTCTGTATTCTCGAGAGAGATGATGCTAATATAGCTTCCTTCTATTTACTCGCTCCTGTCTCATAGCAACACTGTCGAGGTCACTGCTGCTCTCTTGTGACAGTCTTTTACATTAAAAGTGCAAGATGCAGTCTTACAGTGCCTGGGGAATTAGAGTTAAATTTCTTAACTAAGGAAAAAATGTACAGGTTTAAATGTCTAAAAAGATCTGAAGTGGATAGCCATATACTGACATTCAGATTGTAATTGTCACCTATATGTAAAAAAAAATATATATATCTAAATCTATTGCCCTATAGGTTGAGGAATTGCTGCTTTCTGCGTAATGCAGGAAACTGCATGTAGAAGATTTGATTCTGCAAAGATTTGCCCATACAGAAGCATTTGCATGGTCAGCGCCGTAGCAAAGGGCGTTCTACAGCTTGTCTGGTATTAATCTGTTCTGTGTGTTACTCATGTTCCTCTTAAAGGCCCAATGAAATATAAGCATATCTGGAGTTCACAAAATTAAAATCTTACCACCTTTTTTCCTGCTGTATTTATGCTCCCCCTCGTACTTCATTCTGTGTGGAGCTGAACTCTGATCCATGCTACTTGACAGCTTCCTATACATAAGGGGAAACCAAACCTCTCTCTGTCCTCAGAGCCTTTAACTGCCTTCCCCTCTGGGTTTAAAAGTTGCTGCCACTTCTAGATGCGTGCTTCTTCCAAACCAGGGCTCTCCAATTTGCCTATTTTTGGAGTACCTCTGTAAACTTTTGACAAATTTTTCCACTGGAAACTATTTGGGTACCCAACTAGTATTTGTGGCTATGGAAGGTGCCCCAGAAATGTTTGCTTCCATGTAGAAGAGAAGCTCCGTCCATCCTGGTATCTGGGCTTCAAACTGGGCTAGTTACCACGTGCTTAAATTCATTTAGAACAAAGTGGGAGAACATTGGACTCAAAACTACCATAGCTACTCTTGGACAGCCACAGTGCTGTGTAGCATCTGCAGGCTAAACTGGTGTTGCATGAGCTGGTTTGCTTATCTGGTGAAAGACTAATGTGTTTGGGTGCTGCATGTTAGCTCATCCATGAAACCTGCCAGTCCGTGTGCTTTCGGACTGTGGGAAATGTGAGATAATCTGATTTTAGCTTCACTTTGCTCCATTGCAGGCCAACAGAGTTTCCCTGCTCTTTTCTCTCTGCGGACTAAAAGCACGCCGTTGATTAAGTTACACGAGCTAAGTTGTTGCATGATAACTTAATCATGTACCTGAGCCCTCATGTACTTCATCAGCTGTGTGCGTCGAAACCAGCCCTGTGAGTGGCTGGGCTGGGAGAAGGTTCCTAACTTCCTGGTGGTCTTAAACTGCCACGCCATGTTTGCACAGCATGCATGGAATGAAAAAAAAAAAAAAAAGTGCTCAATACTTTGTTCTTCTGTTTGTGTTCAGTTTACGTAAGTTAGTCAAGAGAACTGTGCGTAGTTTGGAGAAGCGCTGACTAGGAGCGGCCCAGGAGGTGACGAGGAAACGGGGACTTGTAGCGTTGTCTGATGCTACTGCCAGTGTACACTGGGAGACTCCTGTATTGCTCTGCAGCTGTGCCTCAGAAACTCCTGTCTCTCTTGAAGTGTACCTTTTATTGATCTTTACTCAGTCACAAAGGTGAAATAAAGATAGCTATTTGAAAGCCTGTGTTGTGATGGTTTATGAAAGATTAACTTGATCTTCATTTTATTTCTAGCGCAGGTGCCTTCATTTAAAGAGCTCAGTACTTACAAAGACCTTTAACTTTCCAAAATGTCTCAATTCCCTTCTAGATACAGAAGTCAAATGATAATTTAGACAAATAATTGTCACGTGGAGTCTTTTCTTGAAAACACATGCTCTTCTGTTCTCACATATTTATCTGTACGGATAGCCAGTGTGCTTTCACTAGCAAGTTAGCAATTACTTCTGTGGAAGATATTGGAAGAACTGAAAGTAAATTTGCGAAGCTGCAGCTGAGCTTTTCATAAAGACAGTGATCTCATTTTGAGAATAGGAGGGAATTCACCAAAAATAGTGTGAGTAACTCTTCAGTTGAAATAACTCAGAAAAAACTGCAATTGTATGCAGAATTATTTTTGCATGTTTATGATGTAAAATATTGCATACAAGGGACAATGATACTTGAAAATGTCATATAATGGAGTTTGGTATTTGAATTGCAGCAGTAACGGAAGTTTTCAGGTATCAAGGCACTATTACATTGTGCACGTTGAATAAATGTAATGAGAAAGAATTCCTCTGCAGACAGCTTGCATCTTGGTGGGGAAGAAGAGAGAAAGTATTCTCATTTCACAAGGGGGAGTAAGAGTTTCTTGCTCAGGGTCTCATGTTAAACCAAGTCGACGCTTGATCTTAAAGAAAAGAAACTCGTGGGTTTTTTAATTTCGTAAGTTCTTATGTACACTAATAAATCTCACGGGTAAGTGGAATGCAGTGAAGAGTGGCAATCCCAAAAGCAAAGATTTTGGTCTTTTTCTTCTTGGTGAAATTTGTTGCATGAGGGAAGCTAACCTTGGGCGCGGATTCTGGGACTGTTGCTGACTTGCTGGTGAGAGAAGCTCACCGGGGGATGTCGGCACGTGCAGTGCAGCGTAGCAAGTGGTGCAAAGCTGTGTGTACTTAGTAAGCTGACACTCTGAAGGTGAGCTGAATTCTGGTTTTAATTAACACATGATTAGCATAACTGTGTAGCTTTAAATTAGATGCTGCAGAAAACAGTATCTGAAGCTCCAGAGGGTTTCCCTGAAAACAAGGTTAATGGCCTCTTCCAGGGTCTCTGCACACAAAGGGACTGATGAACTGTTCTGTCCGACTTCAGCTGAAGACTCTGGACTGTGGACTGGTTAACTCTGCTAATTCTTTTATGTCATGGGGTGTTGCAGATGTCTTGGCTTATGGCGTGCACGCCTTAAATCAACGAGGCGTTTTGCCTGTGACACAAACCGTGAGATAGAGCAATGAAGGGGATGGGGCGGCTCCGCTGTGTCCCCAGCAGAGGGAGCAGGCAGCTGGGAGCAGCTGGTGTGTGAACTGCTCTCATGAGGCTTGGGAGGGTTTGTCAGTCAGTATCTGCAAACAAAGCCTTATGTGCAGGTAACTAAAAGATGAAGCAGATTCTGGCAAATGTGTCTGTACAGGTAATCGGTAACAAATCCTGTTTTTCTTCTGTAGAGCAAGAAGTACAATAGCTTAATCCCTTTGAGGTGAGACTGCTTAGGATCTTGCTTAGAATATTGTTTTCCTTCTGTGTCCTTTGGGGTTTTTTTTGTGCACCTATTCACATTATTTTAATGTTTCTTTTCTGCTTTTCCCCTTCCTCCTGTTTCAGTGACTGTATTTTTCGGGAATGT
This sequence comes from Himantopus leucocephalus, assembly GCA_003993805.1. Taxonomy (NCBI): domain Eukaryota; kingdom Metazoa; phylum Chordata; class Aves; order Charadriiformes; family Recurvirostridae; genus Himantopus; species Himantopus leucocephalus. Next base: position 6,130,710 of record RSEF01000026.1, on the reverse strand, counting down.
TGAATGTCTCGGTCTCTTGATTTTGGTGGGAGCTTCTCCTTTCTGAGGTGACCTGTTGTGCTGGAGTCTGCTGGGTATTATCTTTTGAAAAGCTTGCTTTACAAACTGGGAGTGCAGCATATTCCTAGGGTAGAACCTGTTTGTTTTTCCATCACTTGCATGTATTTCTGTCTGCAAACAGCAATTTCCAAGTTTCCAGTCTTCCATACTTCCCGTGCCATTCATGAGATGTCCTGTTTAATTGTCTGCTAATCCTCCTCTCTTGGCTGAATTTTGAGAGCTGCTGATAGCTGCTTCATTTTGCCATTGTCTTGTATTTTGCCATCTGATATATCCTAAAGAATTAATTTTTTTTTCTTACCAGCTGTAGCGAGATTACAGGCTTCTTACAGCACTTCCTTTGTAACATAGATGTACAACAGAGCGCTCGAACTTGGGTTTTTGCAACTGGGCTTAAGCTAATGAAGTTGATAATTTCTTTATACGAGTCGTGTTAAAGACTGATTGCTTTGTGGCTCTGTGGCTCATGCAGACAGAGTTGTAGGAGAACATGCAGGAAACCGTATTTCCTTTGAGATTTGCCCTGTTAAAGGCAAAATGGTGAAAACTGAAGTCAGAGCTTCACTTAAACACTGAGAATGACTTTGTGCTAAGCTAAGGCTCTTGGCTGTCTTACTCATCAGCATGCTGGAAAGAAGCTGGACTGTGTTTAAAAAAGCATTTGCATAATGGGCTTCCAACTTTGACAATGAAATATAATGAGCTTTTCTCCCTCGTGTCACTTTTGACCTCAGCGTGTGTCTGGGTCTTACAGGAGGATTTTGTGTGTGGTTGGTACCTTCGTCATTATGACAAACTTCATATCCCTGTGACTTGGGGGATCTCTTGCCTGCCTGCTGGTAGCTTGCTTTTGCTTCCTGATGAAACCCTGGATAGCTGATTTGAACAATAGAAATTGCAGAAAGGAGTTCCTGTTAATTTGAGACCTGTTACTAGTCATTTAGGTGACTCACTTCAGGATGTAAAGGAGGGAAAATGAATTCTGTAGTAAGCATTTATGATTTTTTTGGTTAAATGTGATGGTTGATTTTTCACGTGAGGAGAATGTCTATTGTTATCATGAGAGAGCAAAAGTGGCAGTTGTGGGAATGTGGATTTCCAAATCTTTTTTTTTCTCTTACACTCTTCTACCAGTTTACAGCCTCCTANTGATTTTTTTGGTTAAATGTGATGGTTGATTTTTCACGTGAGGAAAATGTCTATTGTTATCATGAGAGAGCAAAAGTGGCAGTTGTGAGAATGTGGATTTCCAAATCTTTCTTTTTTTTTTCTCTTACACTCTTCTACCAGTTTACAGCCTCCTGCTTAACTGTTTGCTGTAATCTTTACAATAGACTTGTGAAACTGCAGGTGCTTGGCCTCACAGGTATCGTAGCATCTATAGGGGATTTTTTGCCCTGGTGTAGAGAATACAACTTGCTTTGTGGCCCAGTAACACTTGGCTATTACCTGGCCTAAATAACACCTGAAAGAGGTAAGTGGATAGCAGCTGTCATCTCTGGGGAAACCAGCTACAAGCACCGAAACCTGCGTTTTAGGAGTGTTTTGTAAGGCTGGACAGCAAAGGTCACATTGGCGGGGAAAAGGGTTGCATTTGGTTTAGAAGTACTGGGATGGGATGGTCAGTATTTGTAGGTGTACACTGATCAATTTTATTTCTTGCCTATTGAAATTGATTATGTCTCCAACTTTCTTTCAGGGTTTCCACGGTCCTTATCCCTTCGGACAGTCTTAAAACACAAAAACACAAAACGGGTATCGACAAGAGGAGAATTTAACAAAGAACTGACTTTTGGGGGAAGGGAGGGGGATTCATGTGGCAGACAGACACAACGTGGACCCCCCCTTCTCTGCCTCCGTGTTCTGGATAAAGAAGAAAAAACAAAAGCCCAGTAACTTAAGACTAGCTGTTTCCAGAGGAAAATACAAAATCTAAGTATGCATGTGTGAATGCTGGATTTCAGGAGTGTTGTTAAATGCTATGAGAAAGAAAATATACCAACACCATGGGTTGTTTTTTTTTTTTAGAAATCATTCTCACACATAATTAGGTAGCTTAAAGAAGTTTAAAAAATGAAAATGAAAAAGCCATCTTTAAAAAAAAATATTTTGCCTACAGAGCGGTTGTAGTTTGAGCAAATGTTTAATTTCTGTTTGTTTCTTGTTCATATTTTTTTTTAAATAAGGGACAGCGTGCATTTTTATGGAACTGTCATGTTTTGCTTGCTACCGGATGGGAATTTGCTTAGCATCCTCTGGGGTTTGTGCAGTGATTTCTTTTTGTCGGACATGTTTTAATGACAGGTTGGGACTGCACCCAGCTCTGCATTTTTAATATCATCTGGTTTTGGTTACCAACTTTTTAATCTTCTTTTATTTCTTTCCTTTTGGTTTGGGTGTTGCTGTTAATTGTCCTGCATGTTGTTGGAAACCATGCTGAAGACCAGGTCTCGGTGTCAAAGTTGGAGAGAAAGACTCTGGGACTTCTAGGGTAACATGGAGGGCTCATCCCCCTTCCCCTTGTACATGAAGTACACACAAATACACACCCATATTAATAAGGAACGGATTTATTAAAGTTCCAGAGCTGTCCTATGTGGTTAGCATTTTAAAATACCTTTTTGTTAACTCTTGATGTACAGTAGCTGTGCCTAGAGCAAGCAAGCAAGCGTATCAGTCTTGTGCCAAGAGGAAACTCTTCTTCTGTAGCTGTAATTCACTTGGTAGTAGTTGCAAAGCTTTACGAAAGCTGTGTCCTTTTAATTTTGAATCTCCCATCTCTCTTACAGAGTATAAGTTTGCATTCATTTCTCCTGTGATAAAGTATTAGCTTAGAGGCTAATTGTTTGCGTTTTTGAATGCAGAGCAAGAGTTACCATCATCAGCTGGATCCCACTCTGTCGCCTTGTATTCTTTCGCCTTTATTGTCCTGGCTTGTCGCTTCGTTGAGGCTCTTACCTTCTACAGGGCTTGGTATTAGGGGAGGGATTGCTCCTCTAGAGACACGGGTTGCTCTGCTGTTCCTCCAGTGTATCTTCCTCCAGTTATAGATTGGGAAGTCCAGTGTGAGGGGAGGGAGAGTGGCCTGGGGTGCTATGGTGGCTGTCATCACAGATCCTGCTGAAGGGGAGCGAGGTGAGGGGACACCATCTTACTCGGAAACCTCAACAAGGCTGGAACAGCTGTCTGCCAAAGATGCAGTAATGTGCAAAGCTCCCACTACCTTCTTCCAAATCTTTCCAGTGAAGACTCTTGTTCTCCTTGTTGGAGCAGAGCGCAGGCTTGCTGCACGTTGTGTGGCTTTACACTGATTGCTCTTGACTAGTTGTATTTTCTTGGTTGGTTTTGAATGGGGGATTCATTTTTCATTGCAGCTACCAAGGACACTCTTACCTTGGTGCATACGGATGGGTCTTCTGGAGGACAGTGGGAGTTCCTTGTATCCAACAGAGGAAGAATTGGGCAATAGATTTTGTTTGCATTTCAGAGGTTTGGTTGTTAAAGGCTGCTGTTATCTGAAGTCTCCCTTCAAAAATCTGTTTGCTGGGAGAAACAAGTATAATGTAAGAAACTATCGGCATGAAAGAGGCACTGCAGGATTTGGACTGCTAGCCATTTACACCTGCAGTTTGGTGAGCACTTGGGTCTCTCTCGGCAGCCTGCTAGAGCTGGGTGAGTGTTAAGATCCAGAGTGAGCCCGTGGAAGGTGGTGCTGTGCTGCTCAGCACAGCTGTAGTGTTCGGTCCTTGTCCTGTAACATCATTTTGCCTTGGATTAGTTATCTCCTCTTAGCGTTCAGTCTAGGGAATGATTTGCATCGCTGTAGTGTAGCATGGGCAAATGGATTCTTTATTCACTCCCTCCTTTCCGAGCAGGTGGCTTGTGCGACAAGCTGTGAAGGTACGAACGTGTACCTGACCATCACACCTCTTGCAATACTGCTGCTTCCCTTCTGAAGGCATCTAAAACACTGGAGACTGCTGTTTGTCCAAGTGACGAGGTGATTCCTTATCTTCATTAGCTCCTTTTTATCAGCTGTGTAGTGGAAGGGGGGGAAAAACTAACATCTGAGTCTGTCTGTTGTAGCTGGTGCTGCAAGCTTTGCCTTGTGTCAGCTGAGGCATCTGGGAGACCCTTGAACTTGGATACCCCCATGCTGGCTTTCTTCCGCTCCCAGCCGCGTATGCTCCTCCTGTATATAGTGGCTGCCACATTCGTGTTCTTGTGCTCCTCCTAAGACTGAATTTCCTTTTCTTGAAAAAAAAAAAAACTTGCATGCACCCCAAATAGTCGTGTGCTTTCCCACTCAGAAGGCATACTTGTTCTGCACCGACTTGAATTCCCTCTCCTGAGTGTTTTCAGTCTGTGGCGTCCTTGTGACAAGGGTCACTTACTCCAGGGTGTGAAGAAAGGCAGGGCCAGATCCGAGTTGCTGCTGAAATCTGCAACCTCTTGCTGCTCACATCACCGCTCTTCCCCAGGTAGCTGAGTGTGAGCGCTCCTGTCTGCGGGAATGATCTCTGCGAACGACCGCACAGAGCTCTGGATGCTTTGAGGGTTGGGGCTGTAACCCTGGCTGTGACAGTGGAAAAATGTTTAAATTAGTGGCTGCTCTACCTCTGGGTTTTTCCTCAAGTAAAAAACTGTTTCGCTGAGGCCAAAGGTGGTTTTATCTCCTCTGGTTCCTTGGAGCTTAGTGGTGCAGCCAGCCCTCAGATTGCTCTTGCTGTCAGGTTTCCAGCTTTTAAATAGGAAGATTTGAGATGTATTTCAGCAAAGCTCTTTCCAGGTGACTTCAGGGCACTGTGATTGGGTTGGTTTCCGTAGGGCCGATGCATTTAAACTCGCAGTCTTAACATCAGATGCATGAAATAAATGGCCTGTTTTTTCAGAAGTGCTGAATGCCAAATATTTTGGTGAGCCCGAAGTGTGTGCGGCAGCTCAGATGAGCTGCTCCAGGTGAGTTAGGCCCGCAGAACTCAGGCCTGTTAGACATGGGAGAGAATCCTTACTGGGTTGAGACTGGTGAACCAGTAAAGAGGCTGTTAGCCCAGTGAGGCTGGTGTTCCTGACTGAGCGAGGGATGGGGCTGGTACCCACTGGTGGGATGGTGCAGTGACGGGGAGGTTGCGACTGGCTCCAGTCTGATTAACACCCATCTGTCTTGAAGTCCTGAGAAGGGGAGAGAGAGGTCTTCCTTACCCCCCCACCCCTCCAAAAGAAAAAAGAGTAACGCAGAACATCTCCGAGGGTCTCTAAATGGATCCCTGTGTCAACGTGAGCCGCTTGGGCTGTGTCGTGTGGCTGATACAAGTTGAGCAGTGGCAGCCCAGGCGCCCTCTCTCAGCCTAGGCAAACTGGAGCACGAAACCCCTCGGGTTACCCCAAAACTGGCAATGCCACGTGAGGGGGTGGGGGGAGCCGGAATCTGCTGCCCACATCTTGGGAGCGTCGGCCTCAGACCCCTCCAAGGTTTGGAAGATGCGGCTCCCCCACCGAGGGGCAGAGAGCACGTGGGCATGAGAGCAGCCGGAGTCTGCAGGGTTAGGAAATGCACGCTGTCCCACGTCTGGGTTTCTGTTGTGTGTTTAATTATTATTTTTTTTTCTCCTGTGTGAGTGCGTGGGTGGTTCTGCAGCCTGTCTATTCTCTCTGGGGGGAGTGCATGTGTAGAACAGGATGGTGTGTTGCCTCATTGAGTCTGGGAGAAGTCCTATGATAGCACATTGGGGGTGAAAATAAAGGAAGCTTTTTCCTTAATGTATAAATGAATATTTGTATGATTAAATTAACACAGAAAAAAAATGTTCTGTAGCTGTTGAGAGTTTTATTGAAGCTGCAAAAACTTCTGAATCTGTCATCTTGTAGTTAAATGTACCCAGCTTGCTTCTGTCTCCGGGGTGTTTCCAGACACTAAGGCACAGTGTCCTTAAACCCAGTTCTAGCCCTGTCTTCACCCCAAATCACTTAAAAAGCAAAACAAAACGAATTCAGTGCGTGTTGAGCTTATCAGACAACCTTTCCAGTCCAGGCAATGGGTGGAAGGATGAGGAGCCCGGATGGAGTGTTTTGTGAAGGGCAGTGGGGAGGAGAGGGCTCGCTGCAGCATCTCTTGGGGAGGAGGATTCCCAGCGGGGCTGCGCGGGGCGCATGGTGCTGGTACAGCCCGTTACCGAATGTGGCTACACCCATTCACCGATGTCCTTTGTTATAAGGTCAGGTAACTTCTCCCCAATAATGCTGTGTCTCCTGCCCGTACCAGTCCTCAGCTGGCATGTATGGGGGAGGGCGGGTGCTCAGCACCGTGCCGGTGCCCCGGCAGGGGGATGGAGGGAGGCACCAGCTCAGCACCGCGCTGCCGGCACTTCCCAGCTGCGGTCGGGACTGAAGCAGGAGGGGAGGCGGCACCGAGGGGTGCGGGTGCAGATATGAGGAGGGGTGGAAATGTGGTTTTGGTGATCTTCAGATGGGGGTCACCAGCACAAAGCAATGCTGCAGCCACAGCCGAGTCCTCAAATGCTCCTTGCGTGGCTTATTTGCATCCCGGCGCTTTACTCGGCACCTTGGCGCAGTGTGCAGCGATGCTGCAGGCTTCAAACGGCAGCAGATCAGACCTGCTGTGCCATGAGTCTCTTGGCGAGGCAGGAGAGGAATCTTAAATGAAGGAAGCTTGGGTTTTTTTCCTCTTCTTTTCCTGCTGTCGCTAAGGAGCTATCTGGTGCTCCCGTATATCAGGATGGGGGCACGTGAAGGTCTCTGCTGCGGGTGGGTGCTTGCATGGTCGTCTTGGGCTGATCCTATTTCCCAGGCGAAATTCTTACCACTCGGGGCACCCAGCCCAAGCGTTTGCCTATATAAACTATACTGTGGAGCAGCTTAGCTGAAGCCGATCCTTTGCTTACATGTGACTTTGTCACTAATCCTTGCAAGAAGCCTCAATATGTGTGCGCTGGGTTTGCTTTTTAACATTTGAATAAATGCCTGGAGCTTTCATGTGCTGTTTAAGCTTGACTGAAAGCCTTACTGGGAACAGACATCCTGCTGCCTCTGCCTACGGGTATTTATTTTGTGCCTTGAAAAGAACGCACCCCTTGAGCTCTCGGTGCTCACGGGTGTCTTTAAGACTGATCTGTTTGGGGAGGTTGGGATTGCCTCCCCTTCTCTCTGCCCAACTTTTCATTTACTAGTTATTTGCTTGAAAGAATCTGTTTGTCTTTAGGGTTGCAACCTGTTGAAGTTTGCCAGCGCGGGACAATACCATCACACCTTCTAATACTATCTCCTGAGCAGACAAATAACTCGAGGGATTGCTATAACGGAGGTCATCGTGCCACCGTGGTCCCCAATCGGAGGCTGGGTGCGGTGCGGGGTGGCGAGGCAGGAGGCCAAGTCCAACGGCTGCTGCAGTCACCTATGAACCACCTGGGTTTGCTTTTTCTGCTTCTTTTCTTTTTTGTTTTTTCTTGGAGGGGAACCAGATCGTTGTCCATTAAAAGTTAAAAAAATTATTCTGTTTTTTAAGCAGCTTTTCTTGGTCCCCACAGCGATGCCTTGGTAGGCGGGAGGAAGTTCTCCGCTGTGTGTGTGATGAATTGCAGGGAGGAAGGCATTTGCAGCGCGCTGGGCAGTGCCGGGGACCGCTGGCTGCGTGCCCGGGCTGCTCTTCGCCAACCCCTCTGGCTGGAGGGTGCCGCGCTGGCCCGGCTGAGCGCAGTGCAGGATGCGCTCCAAAACCTCTGCAGGGTCTCTGCGTGTCCTCCTGCCTGCAGATGGGGGCTCCAGCGAGCACAGGCCTTCAGGAGCAGATGCTGTAACTGCAGCAGGGAATAAAATGGGATTTTAATTTTTTTTTTTTGTGATTTCCCCCCAACCACCACCTATGTCCACTAAATCCTGTGGCACACAGCCCGCAGTGCACAGCAAGATGCTAAGGGGGGGATTTGTTGTCGTTTTGCCTCTTCCTTCTCCCCAACTCCTTTTGGGATGCGCAGTGGAATAGTAACGGGCCGAGTGGGAAAGCAGCCGTGCTGGCGGAGGGGCTGCTGTGGGGGAATCTGCGGGGAAGGAGCACGGGATCTGCGCGGGATCAGGAATAACTCTTAGTGTGGGCTTTCTCTGGAAGGTTTCTGTAACCTGTAGTCTGCTGTTGGTGTGCTCTGCCTGTGCGTTAGTTGGAAAATACGCAGTTAAACTAATTATTTAAGGAAATCTAATCTCAATCGTTTCCTACCCCATTCATAAAACAGCTGAGGAGTAAAAGCCCGCGGCGGAGACCGGGCGAGGAAGCAGATGGCAGGCGCAGGTAAGGACCAGCCTTGTTTGCCCCAGGGAAGGCTGCGGGCTCAGCTCTGCAGGGCCGCCGAAGAGCCGGCTCACTCGTAGTCTTTCCTTATTTTGAGGATGTCTTCCCTGCACACGCGATGCCTTCGCAATAACTTAAAGGGCTTAAGTGGTGGGGGGTGGAAAAGTATGTTTTTCACCTATTTATGAACGGAGTAATGGGTGCAGCATCCTGCGAGGCAGCTTGGCTGTGCTGCGGGTCGGTGACACCGTAGAAATCAATGACACCATAGAAATCGTGGCTCCATCTTCTGCCACGGTGACAGCACTGGGACAAAGGGCGATGCTGGGAGCTGGGTGGAGGGGTTGACCTGGATGGGGTGTCCTCCGGCCAGAGGAAAAGTTCACTGCTTGGCTTTTACACTAGGGTTTCCCGGAGGCAGCAGTCCTGGCTCCTGCTGGTCAGGGCTGTATGTTTGAACACCTTCTGCATAAAGCCAGTTGCGTGACCAGCTTCCCAGAGGCTCCCGTGGCTGCTTGGGCTCTCATCCCAGCTGAGGAGACCTTATAGCAGCCTTCCAGTCCCTAAAGGGGCTCCAGGAGAGCTGGGGAAGGACTTCTTACGAGGGCATGTAATGATAGGACAAGGGGGAGTGGCTTCAAACTGGAAGAGCAGAGATTTAGATTAAATATTAGGAAGAAATTTTTTACTGTGCGGGTGGTGAGCCCCTGGGGCAGGTTGCCCCGAGAAGCTGTGGCTGCCCCATCCCTGGAGGTGTTCAAGGCCAGGTTGGACGGGGCTTGGAGCACCCTGGGCTGGGGGGAGGTGTCCCTGCCCAGGGCAGGGCGGCAGAACTCGATGATCTTTAAGGTCCCTTCCAACCCAAACCGTTCTGTGATTCAAGCTGAGTGTGTTTGAACAAGCCTGAGGCTGGAGATAGGACGTAATTATTCTCCTTCACGGAGCGGTGCATTTTTTCCAGCAACCAGGTGCCAACTCTTCATCTCTGGCGCTGGGCTAGATCGGCTGTTCGTGGGAATTCATTGAGCGTCTCTTCCTGGCTCAGCCCTGTGCCAGCTTGCCGGGCTGACTCCACGTGTTGGTTAAGGTGTCTGTCCTGTCCTGGGGGAGCTGCCTGCCGGCAGGGATGAGCTCAGGAATGCTGATGCACCTCCAAAGGCACTGTGAAACTCTCCAGAGCCACCAATCTCTTGCAGGCAACGGTTGAAAACACTGTTAAAATCTCCATAAACTCCAAGCAAACCCCGAATTTGGACGGCTGAGAGGAGAGCAGGTGCGTGGGTGGGGAAGGCTGTATAGGATGGGCTGCGGAGCCGCTGGTGGCGGCGGTGTCTCCATAGCAATGTCCCTTTATTGACTTGAAAACAAGGTTCCTGCTTCCCAGCTGCTGCTCTGGAGCGCGGCCGCCGTGGGTCGAGCATCGTGCCTGTGCGCTTTCCCCTCCGCCCTGCTAAAGCGCGGGCGATGACATGCGTTGCGGGTGGGGTGGTGACGGCCGGGGATGCTTTACCGCGCAGCTGGTGGAAGGCGCCTGGCCGGGAGGTTGGGCTGCTTCGTACCCAGGTCTGTTCCCAGCGAGGTCAGCGCTCGCTGTGTTTTATAGGTGAGAGAGGCTGAGGCAGGAGGTCCTGAGTGCACGTCCAGCTCTCGGGCTGTGCGACCATCCATTGTCCCACAGGCCTCATTTAATACCGGAAAGAGCTCGTGGCCGTCTTGTCTTTGCTCCCCAGGGCTGTGGCTCATCCCTGCTGCCCCAGCTCATAGAATCACAGAATGGTTTGGGTTGGAAGGGACCTTAAA
>RSEF01000026.1:6108419-6120448 GCA_003993805.1 Himantopus leucocephalus | reverse complement strand
GCACTGGATGGGCTTTAATGTCCCTTCCAACCCAAACCATTCTATGATATCCGTGTGTGGAAGGCTACAGCCTCAGCACCAGGGCTGTGCTGGGATGCTCCTGTCCCTGGTTCCTGCGTGGGGATGCTGGGGTGGGATGCGGGAGCNTCCTGTCCCTGGTTCCTGCGTGGGGATGCTGGGGTGGGATGCGGGAGCGGGTTTGGGTGCTCTGCACCAGCCCCTGAGCTGGGCAGAGCCCCGGCATGATGCCCACTGCTCCCGGCTTCCCAAGGGGCTCTGGCTGGGACCCGGCATCGTGGGTCAAATACACGCAGGAGCAAGCCGGGGGGGGCTGCAGCATAGCAGCCCGTCCTGCTGCAGCTCTCTGGAGCTCTGCACGGGGCTCCGAGGGATGCCGGATCAGGCCTGCTGCCGCGGGGCAGCAGTGCTGGGTCCTGCACGTGGTGCCTTGCTCCAAGCAGAGAGGAGATGCTCTGAGCGGTGCCGGGAGCTGTGCTGTGGCTGCTGCAAGCTGGGGGGGGCTGGGTGGCCGGGACCCCCCTCCTGGCTGTGCCACATCTCCATCCCGTGTGCCCACCCCACGGCAAAGCCTGGCTGGGGGCTGGGGGCTTCCCCGCCACAGCTGCTCGCCCCCCGTCTCCTCCCCAGCCCACGTCTCCCCCAACCCGCCACCACGACTTACAGGCCTGGCTGTGTTTACCAAAACGGGGGGGAAAAAGCTCCCCTCGGGTGGCAGGAGCCCTAATCTGGGGGGAACGTTTTCCCCACCGATAAGATAACATTGAGGCTTTTCAAAAGGGAGGCAGAAACTCCTGGTGCTGCCGATAGCGTGGCAAAGCCCTTTGCCAGCGCGCCGGGCGGGCCGGGGAAGCCGTAACGCAGGGGTCGCCTTCCTATGGGGTTTTATTTTCCTCCCGGCAAACAGTTCCGATGGCCGGCTTATCGGTTGTGCCGCGCCGCCGCCGCGCACCGGCCCCGGGGGTCAGGGCAGCCGAGGGATGCTGGCTCCGCCGTGCCACTTTCCATGGTCTGGGGATGCAAAGCCCAGGCGTGACGGCCACTCGGCTGCCAGGACGCGGTGACGTGGGTCCGACCCGGGTTGCACTGTGAGTGTTTGTGGCTGGGGTTTTGTCTGACGTGGGTTTTTTAGGGCATGGGGGAGTTTTGTTTCAGCAGCGCTACGTGCGCAGGGGAACCGCCTGAACTGCCCCGAGTTCTTCACGTGTTAAAAAAAAGACAATAAATACCAACTCAGTGTCTGTCTCGGTCAAAACAGCTTTTTCCTGCTTATTCCGGTGGTGACAACCCAGGCCCGGAGTGCTGCACGTTCCTGCCGTGCCCCTGGCGCCCCGTCCTGCCTGCAGGCAGCAGCAACACGGACCCCGGGGAGGACACGGTGCTGTATCCCTGGTGTGAGGGATGGTTTTGTTGGTGTGAGGGGCTCCTTCTTGTCCCCGATGAGCTCTGAGCATCCTCGCTCTTGCAGTCTCCATCGCAAGCTCCACGTGGCTGCAGCACTTGTGTAGGGGGATGCTTCTGGGGTATGGGTCGGGGATGCTTCTGGGGTATGGGTCGGGGATGCTCCTGCATATCGATCGGGGATGCTCCTGGCCCCAAAACAGCCCAGCCCGTGCTGGGGGAGTGATGTTGTGCTGCAGGGTCTAGCCAGGGACGCTCATGTACCCAACAGGTCTCTGTGCTGCAGACACAAGGAGGAGCCTTTGGTCTCGCCCCCTGCGGCGTCCCCATCTTGTGGGTGGGTGTCCCAGATGAGGGTGGGAAGGGGTTAACGGTGCCCGGATTTGCCCCGCTCCCCTCCCAGCACCCGTTTGGGTCTGAGCCCAGTGCCTCGATGAACCCTTTAAGGGTTAACCCCGGCCTGGGCTATTCAAACACCTCCAGCTGAGGTAAGCACCCAGCTTGTTTGTTCAGGTAAATAAGGAAGGAATTAGATATAATGGGCAAAGGAGGTATTCGGTGAGCACCTTGCACTCGGCTTGGCTGCCGGCTTCACTCTCACATACCTCTGCACGGCCGCCGGCTGGCTTCATCCCTCCGCCACCCTCGGAGCCGCTCGGGGTGCCCCATCCTCATCCCTGTCCCCATCCCCGTCCCGCTGGTGCCTGCCGAGAGCCGATGCAGCTCAGCCCGGCCACCCTGCTGCCGCGGGGCCGGCACTGAGCCGGGCAGGGTGCTGCTGGCCACCCTCCCGACTGGTGCACCTCGCTTCGGGCCATGCCCGCCCCAGCCACCGTGCCGAGTAACGCAGGGACAGCTCTTCCCGCCCTGCGCCAGGACCCATGCGGTTTCTGAGCCGCCCGCACACCCTCGAGGTAAGCCCCGTGCCGCTGCCACGACCCTCCCCGGCTGCCCGATGCTCCCCCAGCACCCACCTTCCCTCCCTCCCGGGGTTCCCACAGCCCTTTCGGCACCGATTCAGGGCGAACACGGTGCCGGCCCTTGTGAGCACCCCATCCGACAGCACCTCGCACCTCCAGGTGTCATTAAGGTTAAACAGGGACAGGTTGTCCCCCAGCGTAAGGTTCTTGGCACTTCTTGGGATGGTGTCACCTGAAATATAATGGGATTTGCCAACTTTGTGTCCTCGCAACCCCCTCCTGCTCGGGTAAGGAAGGTGGGACGGTAGCCAGGGCGCCTGGGGCTGGCTCCTCCCGAGCCCACCCAGTACCGCAGGGACACTGGGGAGGGTCCCACGAGCCCCTGTGCCTGGCGGGAGGCAGGGGACGATGTGCTTTGGGGCACTGTGTGACCGATAAGCAGCCGGGGCCCTTTATAGAGTGCCCAGCGAGGAAGCTGCCACCTCAGTGGCGTCTCTCTAAAGCACTTTGAAGCCCTTTACCAAACCCGTACCCTCTCAGCGCTGCTCTGCTTTTCTGCTGGGAGTTGGTTTTTGTCAGTGCTAAAGGCACATTGGCTCTAGGTTTGATTTTTTTATGGTTCTGCTCGGTTAGTGAAACACAAACGCCGCTTGGCTGCCAAATCCCCCACAATACGGGCTTTCTCATGGGCAGGGAGCTCGCGGGGGAGGAAGGTGCTGCTATAAATAGGGGCTCCCTGGCCCTGCATGGGGAACACCAAGCTCTGCTGCTCACCTGGGGGACACCGAGCACCGGGGCTTTGCTCAGGCCACCCGGTTGTGCCCGTCCCCGTCCCCCCCGCCCCCCGCCTGCTGCTGTTTGCCTCCCTGCGCCGATGGAGAGGGCAGCCTGACCTGGGGCGTGGGGACCCGTGGGGACGCTTGGTCCCCATGCCAGCACCCATGCAGGTAACGGCAGGAGGAGCCGGGGGGGCCTCGGTGGTGTTGGAGAAGGCTTGGGAGGGGCGGGAGAGATGGGGGTCCAGGACCCCTGGGATGGGCTGCATCTCTCCTGTGCGTACATCCAACGTGAGCCCCGGACTTGCCCTGGCCCCAATCCCGTCACTGCGCAGTTACCGGAACCAGACCCCCGGGCTGTCACATCCCCAGCCCCCCGAGCGTTGTCCCAAGCTCCTGCCCCGTCTGCGGGGAGAATTTGGCCAATCCCTCCTCCCTCCACCCAGAGATAAAGGGGTGCGTGGCACAGGCGGGCAGGGTTTGGCAGCCGGGAGGGACGTGGCACGGTGAGGCTGGCGGCATGGGTGGGACGTGCTGGCAGGACCTCAAATCGTCAGCACCCGGCTGTCTGCTGCAGCCCGGGCTCGTGCAGGGACCTCGGGGTCCCTTCACCTGATTAATCCGGGCCCCATAAAATGGTTTGTGTCTCCTCCTGGCCGGCAGCCTTCTGGCTCCATCGCCTCTCCCATTGTGGTTGGCCTCAGGATGTGCATCATGGCATGGGATGGTCCCTCCTGGGGGACCGAGGCGGTCGGTGCTGAGTCAGACCAGAAAACAGGGGAAAAAACACCCAAATCCCAGCCCCAGGTGGGCTTTTGGGCAGAGAGGATTGCTGGGTCCGTGGGGTCCCCATCCTCTCCCACCCCTGGGGTCCCAGTTTGCTGTGCTGAGCCACATGGTGTCGGCGAAGCTGAAAGGATCATTTAAAGACAAATCCCACGGTCCATGGGGCTGCTCCGGGCAGTCTGGGACAGCTCTGGATCCTGCACGTCTCCGGTTCCTCCCTGGACAGCACAGTGTGTCCCTGTCCCTGTCCCTGTCCCCATCCCCAGCCTGGCAGCTGGAGGTGACGCTGGAGCCTGGCCCACCACTCCGGCTGCCCAGGAAGGGCTTTGGGAAGCACCCGGGGATTTGGGAGACATCCCGGGTGCCGCAGGCAGCACCTCCTCCCACAGCGGGCCAACCTCCGCCGGTCCCACGGAGCTTCCCAAGCCGTGCTCCGGCACAACCTGTTTAACCGCAGATTTAATTTTAATTAAGAGACCCATTGTTTGAGGGTGGTGGTTGGGTGGATTTCTTATTTATTTAATTTTTTTCTTGCTTCCAAGGGCTGATCCCAAGCTCTCCCCCATCACCGGTGTTGGTGTTGCCGCCCTGAGCGATGGTGGGTTGCGTTTGCCAGGAGACCTCGGGGTGATCCAGGAGGTCCTTGTCCCCGTCCTCATCCCCCTGGGCCACGGCATCCGCTGCTTCCCCGGGCTGCGGATGGGGCTGAGTCGCTGCAACCCCGTGGCGCTGAGCTGTGACCCAACACCACCCGATCCCCTGGGCTCGCTGCTGGCCCCGCGGCAGCCCTGTCCCAGCCCCGCCGCTCCGGGCTCTCTGCTCGAAGGGAATGTCGGGGTTCGCTTTTTCTCAGCCGCTGTTAGAGCCGTTCGGGGTCGGGCTGTCGTGGTGCCCTTCGGCAGCCGCTGCCTTGCCCTCCTCGTGCTGCTGCGGGGAACGAGCCCTCGCACCGGCAGCTCGGCCCTTTGCTGCAGCATCCCTGCGATGCGGTGAGAGCGGGCGGTGGGGGCAGCTCACCCCCGTCCCAGCTGGTCGGGGTGTCCCCTCCCTATCTGTAGGTAGCACTGGGGAGTGATGCAGGGTCGCTCATTGTTTTGGGGCTCGGGGATAGCAGGTACCTCCCGGCTGTGCTTTGTTGTGGGCACGGAGGAACACGTGGGGGGACTCGACGGCTCCATCCCAGTTTGGGGTCTGCCCTGCAGCAGAGCCCTGCCTGCCTGTGACGGGGTTGCAGGCAGCACCGGTGCGCGGGGAGGGATGGACGAGGGTGCCGGGGCAGGGCTGGGTATCCTGCAGGCAGCACCCCACTCTGCCCGGCACCCCAGGAACGGCACCGCTCTCACTCGGAGCCTCCCCAGGGGCTGCTGAGCCCTCGGCACCGCACCGGTCTAGTGGGAGATGTCCCTGCCCAGGGCAGGGGAGTGGGACTAGATGATCTTTAAGGTCTCTTCCCACCCAAACCACTCTACGATTCTATGATTTTGGCCCCTGTGCGTCCACGGAGCCAAAACCTCAGGGGGCTGGTGGGCTTTTATATCTTGGTGTCAGCTGTTTAAAGAGCTGTAAGAGCCAATTCCCTGATCGCTTCCCCTCTTGCCTGGGGCGGCGGGATGAGCGCAGCGCTCCCTTGGTGTGGCTTCGCCGTGGGCGAGCTCTGGTGGCGAAGCCCGTGGGACCGGGGCCGTGCTCACCGCCGGCAGCGTGCACAAGCCAGGGAGCGTTTGCCAGGGCTGATGCAATTACCGGCGCAGCCCTATTTAGCTCGGGCAGGGAACGTGAGGGTTTTTGGCGTGCTGCGTGGGTCAGTGCTCCCCATGAACATCTCGGTGCACCTGGGCTGCCCCTCCAGCTCTCCTTTTCCAGGGAAAAGCAAAAAAGGAGAGAAGAGGGAAACGGCTGCCCAAATTGGCTTCTTAGAGCAAACAGGTCCCCACCCAGCCCGGCCGCCTGCGTGCCAGAGCGGGAGAAAGTCAAACAAAGGCCCCCGCCCTGAGAGTACAGCACCGTTTGGCAGGTGATTGCTCAGGCGTTCGGGGCCACTTGCCCAAGGGATCGGGTCCTTGTGGTCCCGACCGGGAGGAGGGGGATGGGATGGGGATGAGGATGGGGATGGGGCCGTCCATCCCGCCGCCTGCCCAGGGACGGCTCCGCAGCTCTGCTCCTCCATCTGTCTGGTTTATGGCTGCGGGAGCGAAGCCCTGCGGAGGTGGGATGGGTGGAAGATGCACCACGACCCCAGAACATCCCAGAGGCTTTGGGGACGAGACCTCCGTCCCCTCCCCAGAAAGCCCCTGCGACCAGCACTGTGCAGTGAGCTGGAGCCATGCAAGCTGTTACCGCTTCCCTTTTGTGCCGGGAGCAGCGTGAGGCTGGATTTAGGGCTGATCTCCTAAAGCTCTTCTTTTAATCCAGAGCAAATCAAGGAGAGCTTTGGAAGCTGGCGCCATCTCTCAGGGAAACTGTTTGGGCGGCGGGGGCAGCTCGGTGGCACGGGAACCCCTTCTCCCTCCTCATCCTCATTTCGGTGGCACTTCGGTGCCACCAAAACCCCTCAGGGACGTGAGCTCCAGCTCCCGAACCCGCAGCCCCTCCCCGGGTCCCCGTGGGGTCAGGCTGGCGTGGGTTCCGTTTGGGCTGCCACGGTTCCTCCATGTGTTTTTCCAAGGTTTTTTGGGCTTTGCCAGGGGAAGAGCAATGGGCAGAGCTTCCTCCTGGCGCAGGTGATGCAGAGCTTCAAAAACCATTCTTCTGGAGGCATTAAAATCCTCAGCGAGTGCATTAAATTCATCCCCGCCGGCCTCGCTGTGGTTAACTGGGCCATGGCACGTGGCTATTAACGATGTTTAATTAACGCCTCAGGAGGAAAGCCAGGCCCAGCAGCATGGAGCTGAGCAGTGTTCGGCACGGCAGCGCTGCGGGAACGGTAACGCGCCGTCCTGGGCGCTCCATCGCTATCGTCCCTCCTACGCCAACCAGCCGGCTGCTCGGCTCCCTGCCCTCAAAGGACCCGATGGTGTATTTTCCTTTCTAGTCTTCTAAACCCTTTTTTTTCCCCTCCCCGGCTGGGATTGAGAGCAAACAGGGACCCCCTTTCCCTGGCCACTGTCCCCCAGTCCCCTCTGGTTTCCTTAGGGGGGGTTGAGGTTGGTTCATGCTTTGCACACTCCTTTTTTCTTGCAGGCTCTGTTGCAGAAGCTGCTTTTAAATCACCAGTTTGGGGTGGGTTTTTTGTTTTTCTTCTTGTAAAAAGCAATACCGGAGACAGGCAAGGAGCTCGGCAGAGCCCTGGCCGTGCCCATCGCCAGCCTCTCCCCTGGCAGGGGCTTTCTGTTCCCAAAGCCTCACACGGCTCTTGGGGAGGTTTCTCCACGGATGGAGCCGTTCCCTGGTGTTGCCATGGAAATTCAGCAGGCTCATCCTCTTCTCCACGGCCTCCAGGACTCCCCACGTACCAGAGACAGATGGGGACACGCTGATTTTGGGTAGTTTTTTTTCTTGCGAGAGAGTAAAAGGGAAGTTCTCGTCTGGGGGTTGGCAGCAGCGGGCGAGCGGTGGGTGCTCTCGGTCCCCGGCCCAGGAGAGCTGGGTTTGGGTGCCGTCTCCATCGCTGCTGGGGCATCCTCGGGTGAAAGAAAAGCAGGCGATGTTTCCCATGCCCAGAAACGTGCCTGTGCGGTTCAGGCATCCCGCAGCCCTTGATGCCCGTGGGCCGCCCTCCATAGGTGCCTTGGAGCCCCTCCAGCGTGCCCCGCTGCCTCCTGCGAGGGTGTTCAGCCCCAGCTGGGACTGAACTGCTGCCAACCCGGTGTGCAACTCAAAGGAACACCCTCAAAGCCTGCGGTGGTTGGGACCCGCTTGTCCCCCAGGCTCCTTCTCCCTGCTGGCTGCTGCGTCTGGTCCTCCCAAAATCAGAACAGCCGCCCCCCCAGCCCCATGGCTGACCCCGAGCCTGCATTCATCCGGGGGCTCGCGGGGCACCGTGGGTCTCTTTGGAGGTTTTTTCCCCTCTAACAGGCTTAGTTCCTCCCTTTGTGCCTGGCCGCTGGGCGGGAAGGCAGGAACTGGTGCCGGGGTGAACCTCTCCTCTTCTCCTCTCCTCCTCTCCCGGCAGGTTTGGAGCCGGCGCTGAGCGGAGGGATGGGCAGCACCAGCCCCGGGCTGACCGCTCTGCCCCACGGCCGCCTCGCCCGGCCGGACCCTGCCCTGCTGCCCCCCCTGCGGGACCCCGACACCCGGAGCTGGGGCTGCCCGGATAGCCCCAGCCCCCCCGCCACCCCCGAGCAGCCCCTGCCTGCTTTCTGCCTGCACTACTTCGACATGCTCTACTCGGAGGACATCGCTTGGGCCACCAAGGGCATGGGGGAACCGTCCCAAAGCGGTGCCCAGGGGGAGCGAGGGGAGGCGCAGAAGGAGCCGGAGCAATGTCCCATCATCGACAGCCAGGGCTTGGGGCTGGGGACCGAGGGGGACCTGCAGGCCACCCTGCACCTGGAGGAGCACTCGCTGGAGCAGGTGCAGAGCATGGTGGTGGGCGAAGTGCTGAAGGACATCGAGACAGCCTGCAAGCTCCTCAACATCGCCGCAGGTGNGGGCCCCCCCCCCCCCCCAGGCCCGCCGGGGGGGGGGGGGGGGCTGCGGGCAGGATCGGGCCCCTCTGCGGGATGCAGCAAGGGAGGGATGCGCCGGTGTGGGGACTAACGCCGTGCTGCAGATCGGGGGGTTGCAATCAGGAGCTGGGGTTTGGGGGAGCGCGGCTGCTGCCTGGTCCCCCCCCGGCATCGCTGCAGGGCAGCGCTGTTTGCTCACGCCCAGGGACGCCATCAGGATCCCCCTCTGCCCTCGCTGGCTCGGCGTTACGCTGAGGCAGGGGTTAGCAGAGCTTTACGGTGCCGCAGAGCCCGGTGCTGGGTGTGGGGTGCCGGTGTGACCCAGGCGGTGCCGCAGAGCCAGGGAGATGCAGGGAGACAGCGACCCGATGCTGAGCCCGTCCCCTCCCGTGAGCTGGGGGGTCCCTTCCCGTCCCAGCGCATCGTTATCGAGGTGACTTTCAGACCTCTTGGGGAGCGTGTGCGGTAGCAAGGAGCAAACAGCGCTACTTCTATTGTCCTTTTCTCTATTCCGTTTTCCCTGGGACATTAGGAACAGGCAGGTGAGGGTGTGGGGTTGGGGACAGCCTGGAGCCAGGTGACATCACCGTGCTGGGCATGGGGTTGGGTGCGAGGGGAGCAGGAGAGCCCAGGACCGAGTTCCCTGGGGTATTGCTGCCGTGGGGTATTCTCGGGGCATCGTTGCCGTGACACAGGCAGTCTCAGGATGTGCTTAGGTTTATGCAGGCTCTGCCACCCACTCCCTCGAAGCATTTGGTGTCACCTGGGATGGTTCAGGGAGGAAGCACGGCTACAAAAGGCCGGATAGGGCTTCCCAAAGCAAAGGAGGTGGCAAGGGGACAGTCTTGTCCCCAGGGACCGGGGCAGGCTGGGAGCAGGGTGCTCCCACCCTGGTGGGTGATGCTGCAGGAGGGGACGGGCTCCCGGGGCTGCTGTGGGGTGAGCTGAGTTTCCCCGGGCTTTGCCCGGGCTGTCGATGGCCGGGCTCACCCTCTGCCTCCAGACCCTGCGGACTGGAGCCCCGGCAACGTGCAGAAGTGGATCCTGTGGACGGAGCACCAGTACCGGCTGCCGCAGATCGGGAAGTCCTTCCAGGAGCTGTCGGGAAAGGACTTGTGTGCCATGTCCGAGGAGCAGTTCTGCCAGCGCTCGCCCGCCTGTGGCGACATCCTGCATGCCCACCTCGACATCTGGAAGTCCGGTAGGTGCCAGAGACCGGGAGGGAGCTGAGGAGGGTGGGCGATGCTGTGCAATGGGAGATGCCCCTCTGACCACCCGCTCCTCCCTTCCAGCCGCCTGGATGAAGGAAAAAGCTGTCCCGGGAGATGTCAGATACTGTGGTGAGTTCTGCATGGGCTCAGCTCCACTGGCCTCGCTTCTGCCTCAGACAGGTCCAGGGTATCTGAGAAGTCGTTCCCTGTTTAATTGGAATTATCTGGTGTGCTGGAGCGGCTGCTGCAGCAGCACCCATAGGGCTGCACTCCCTCTGCCCCGGAGCAGCCCCTGGGCTCTCTGCAAGGTGCAGGCGAAGGGGAAATGGCTGCGAGACCCTCACTGGCCCCATCGCGCACCCCCTGCATCCCTGCGGGGCGATGCAAGGGCAGGACCAAGCTGTTTTCCCTGCTCCAAGTTGGGGAGGAGAAAGCAGTACTTTCAGACCCAGTGCCTGGACTGAGTCTCTGGAGACCCACAGGCATCGAGACGGGATTTCCCAGACAATGACTCAGGCGGGTCCCCGGGGCGGTGCAAAGCAGTGAGGCCTCTTTTCCCCCCGGTCCCATCTCACCCGTCCCCATCCCTTCCCGCAGCAGGAGGTGATGCCAGCTGGGCGGACAGCGAGGTGGACTCATCCTGCGCCGGCCAACCCATCCACCTCTGGCAGTTCCTCAAAGAGCTGCTGCTGAAACCCCACAACTACGGCCGCTTCATCCGCTGGCTCAACAAGGAGAAAGGTGGGTGGGTGGGTGCATGGGTGCTCCAGCAGCCCCAGGGTGGGCGCTGGCAGGCCTGGGGGGGGCAGGCGAGGCTGTAACCCCCCCTGTGCCCCGCTGCCCTCCCAGGCATCTTCAAGATCGAGGACTCGGCGCAAGTGGCGCGTCTGTGGGGCATCCGGAAGAACCGCCCGGCCATGAACTACGACAAGCTGAGCCGCTCCATCCGGCAGTATTACAAGAAAGGCATCATCCGGAAACCCGACATCTCCCAGCGCCTCGTCTACCAGTTTGTCCACCCGGTCTGAGAAGCGGTGGAGGGACAGGATGAGCCCCAGGAGGGACAGTGACCTTTGCCGCCTCCCTCTGCCTGCCAGCCACAGAAACCATCTTCCAGCGCTAAGGACCACAGCTGGGGTGCCGAGAGGCTCAGTCCCCCCAGGACCTGCTGGCAACGGACCGTGGGACCCCCTTTGCCCCCCAGCCTTGGAGGGGAGGGCTGAGCCCCCCCCACCCTCACCTCCTGCGAGTGCTCCCAAGGGAGGGTGGACACGGACACGGCGGAGGAGACGGGGGGTTGATCGGGGTGTGATAATGGCAAAATGAATCTGTGGCTGTCGCAAGGGCTCCCTGCAGGCTTGGTCCCCTTCGGCAGGGATCGAAGGTGGGCGCCTGGTCACCCCGGGGAGGAGCTGGGGGACACAGCAGTCCTGTCCCCAGGGCTCTTTCCCCCTGGCACGTTGTCCTCTCACCCCACAGCCCCAGGGCTTCGTCAGGACACAGGGGCCAAGGGCACAGCCCAGCAGGAGACCCCACTATCCCCATGGCACTGTGCCCCGGGACTGCTTTGAGGGGGGGACAACAGCACTGGGGCCAGAGTCCCCTCCAGCCAGATTCTGTCCCCGTGCCACCACCGGCCCGGCTGTGGGACCGGCTGCCCTCGGTGCCCATCAGGAGTGACCCTGTGCTCTGGATTTACCCCGACGAGCAGCTCCTGGCCCTCAGCCCTCCTCGGGGTGAGGGGCAGCACGGTGGGGGGCTCTGCCCTTTGCTGCACCCCAACCCTCTCAGCTGCAAAGAAAGGGGCTGCCCCGAGTTCAGGCACGGGGGGACAGTGGCTGTGCTCGTCCCTCCCTCCTCCCTCCCTCCCGGGCACCGGCTGCGGGTGGCTTCGCCCTGGCCATTGTTCGGGGAGGACAAAGCCCGGGCGCGTGAGCAGGGACAATGGCACCCACAGGGACAATGGCACCCGCAGCTGCCCTCGGCCGGGCTCTCTCTGACCTGATCTGTGTGGGAGCAGCCTGGCACCGGCGGCACCGCAGCACCCGGGGGTGCTGCCAGCCACGGGAGCTCGGTGCTGGGTAACTGTGTCCCTGGGGACTACGGGCATCCCCTCGGGACAGGCGCATCCCCCCTTTGCTTCCCACTCCAGGACACGCTCGGCTTCTCCCCTCTGCAGGGATTTGGGGCTGAAAATGGGCGTTTTGCAAAGGGAGCAGCTGTAAAAGGCGGGTGCGGGGCCGCACACACCGAGGCACCCCTGCAGGCGTGAGGTGTCCCCCGAGCCGGGTCCCTCATCCTTGGGCATGG
>RSEF01000026.1:6046068-6089446 GCA_003993805.1 Himantopus leucocephalus | reverse complement strand
GGGGGGGGGGGGGGGGGGGGGGGGGGGGGGGGGGGCTGTGAATGCCCTCCCCCACCTCCTGGCCGGGCATTTTGGGACGCAAAGGGGACTTTGTGTGCCTTCAGCGAGCCCCGAGCCACGCTCCGGTGCTCAAAGCGGGGGAGCGAGTCCCCCCTCCGCCCCCCCCCGGAACGGCCGCCGGTGCCCGGCGCGGAGCAGCAGCCACTCGGGGGGGCGGTAAGGAAGCCGCCGTGCCTGGGGGAGCTGGGGGGGGGGTTGCTCTTTCCCCCCCACCCCGGGGTGGGATCACAGTGTCGCACGACTGGCCACGCGGCGGAGCCGCCGGTGACAGTTCCCATCAGGCACCGCAGCGGGCACCCCCGTGCCCGGCGTGGAGGGGGGCCTTCGCGCCCCGCTCAGGCAGCGCCGCGGCCACCCGCGCCGCCAGGGGGCCTTCGGGAGGCCGGAAGCGGCCGCGCGGCGCATGCGTACTCCTTTCCGCTCTTGGGCCCATCGCCGCCGCCACGGTGAGGCCGCGCTCCGGGCTCGTATCGGCCTCGTATCAGCGCCATCCCGGGGCGGCGGCGTGGGGCCGCGGCTTGGCAGCGACGGGGAGCCACGGCCCGGCCTCCCGCGGGGGGGATTTCCGGGATGGGGGGGGGATCTAGGCCTGAGTTTGCGGAGCAGGAGGGACCGGGGAGCACTAGGCCGCGGGGTGGTCCCGTTACCGGGGGCTCGGGCCTCGAGGCTGGACGGTACTAAACTGGGGCGGCTGCTCCAGACTCCCACTCTTTAGACTGCAGGGACGGGCCGCGGCGGGACACCGGTTGAGATCCAGCGCTGACACTGGGGCTTTCTGCCCCGAGAGGCTCCCGTGGTGGAGGACCTCGACCGGCTCCGGGGCGCTGAGCGCCCGCCGGACCGGGGCTGCGGCTGGCGAGGGTGCCCTGTTGCTCAGCAGGAGTGCGAGAGGCTTCCTCGGTTCCCGAGTTAAGTGCGCGTTAACAACAGCAGCACAAGCGTCCTCTGGCACCAGTGGGAGAGCCAAAACATGCCTGAGCCTGAGCTGCGTTTCTCCCCGCCCGCCTCAGCCCTTGTCTATTGTTTTGACCGATATCAGATAGTTCATGGGTTTTAATATGGTGACGGGATTTAATGTTAAGAAGCAAAAGTTTGGACTGCTCGGTTTTCCTTCACTGGAAAACAAGGGGGATGCCTGCCCAGCAGCTCAAGTGTTGAAAAGTTCAAAAAGTCCTTGTAGGAGACGGTAATCTGGGGGGTGTTATTTAAGTCTTAAGCTTTTCATACAAACTAGCAGTATTGTTATTTTATTACTTCTGGTAGACTTCTGAACCCATTTATTTTAATCGGCAGTATTTACTGTCTACTGCTTATCTCTCGTTTAGATGTTGATGCCCAAGAAGAACCGAATTGCCATCTATGAACTCCTTTTTAAGGAGGGAGTGATGGTGGCCAAGAAAGATGTCCACATGCCGAAGCACCCCGAGCTCGTTGACAAGAACGTGCCCAACCTCCATGTCATGAAAGCCATGCAGGTACGGCGGTGAGGGTGGGCTGCCAGCCAGCGAGGATCGGGGCGTGCAAGATGGTTGTACACCTGTGAATAAACATTGTCAGTCCTTGCTTTGCATTTGCCGCGTCTTTCCTGTTACAGTTGGTTTCCCATTTTGCTGATTTTTGCCATTTCCTCTTTGATTTATTGTTCCCCACAGACCATTGAAGGTTATTCTTTTGTTGATCCCTGTCTCTAGCTCAGTTTTTGAAGCTGTGATAACCTCTGTGTGATAGCCTTGTATTTTCTCACCAAATGGGAACAATGCTATAACTTTGTCCTGTGCATGTGAACTTTTATCTGTTTCTAGATTTTTATTCCCTACACACCCCCGATGAGCTCTTGTGTTCATAAAAACATCTGGTGAGGGTATTATTTGGAGATGTTGAACGATGGTGAGGATAGTACACGAAGTAACTGAGAATTCTCTGTTTAGTCTCTGAAATCCCGTGGTTATGTGAAAGAGCAGTTTGCGTGGAGGCATTTCTACTGGTATCTGACCAATGAGGGCATCCAGTACCTGCGTGATTACCTTCACCTCCCCCCTGAGATTGTCCCTGCAACCCTGCGCCGCAGCCGCCCGGAGACTGGCAGACCACGGCCCAAAGGTAGGTGCTGGTTGAGAGGTGGCTGCCGAGTCAGCAGGAGGAAGCAAGGAATGATGTTAAATGTGTCAGACAGCGCAGGTGTGGTGGATATGCAGCTGAACGTCAGCTTCCAGTGTAGGCTGGTGTGAGTTGCTGTGATTTTTTGGATGTGTAAACCTAAGTAGATCAAGGAGGCATGTATAGGCTTTATTGCTTTTGTATTTGGCACTGGTCTGATGGCCACTGGCCTACTGAAAAGTTGGAGAGGGCTAGAGAAAGCTGTGAGACTGACTGGGAGGAACGCTTTGAGTGTGGGACTTGGCCTTCTCTGGTAATACAAGTGCCTGGAGTTACTGAGAGCGGGTGCACTGAAACCTCGGGCTGTGCATAGAGGTACTAGTTGGTGCCCAGACATGGCTGAGGTCCGAGATTGGGATGTTTCTGGCTGCCGGGGCTCTTCAAAAACTGTTCTGGTCTTTTGGGAAGAGCCTGCAGCAATCACGGCAGTTCTCCCTCAGGAAGGTGGTGTGTGTGCTTCCGGTCTAGTCCAACAGGTACAGAGAACCTTGTCTCTGGCTGAGTTACCCTTAGAATAACTACCTGGGAGGCTGTTGTGTAAAAGGTGAGTGGCCTTGGCTAGGATTGCCGAGATAGGGAACAAACTTGCATTGGGCTGTGGCACGGAACAAACTTGCATTGGGCTGTGGCACACGGGCACGGGATTTGAAGACTGAAAGCAAAAGCTAAGCCTGGGTGCTAGATGTCCTTTGTCTGTGGTACCTGAGGTCAAGCTGGATACCCAGAGTTCTGGCTTTATCATGTACACTTAATGAGCTGTTAGGCAAGTCACGTTATTAAAGCTGCCTTCACTTCTTTAAAGATTTTCAACAAATACATGTGGTATGTTGGGCTTGTAGTTCTGATTTCTTCTTGGTGGGTTTTTCATACCTCAGAGTGAAGGAGATGCCAGTTGTGCAAACAGATGTGTTGCTGATGCTGACTTCTCAGATCACCTGCAACTGCCTCTGCACAGGTGCTGCTGCAGCTCTGTACAGGCCCTACAAAATGTAGACCTACCTGCAGATAGCTGACAGTTATTTCCAGAAGGTATTCTTCTGTGGTTGCAAATAGCAGTATTAAATANGTGCAAACAGATGTGTTGCTGATGCTGACTTCTCAGATCACCTGCAACTGCCTCTGCATAAAGTGTGGGTCGCAAATCTGCCTGTTTAGTCCACACAAGGCAGAAGTGACACTTTTTCCTTGTGGATCCTTGATGCTGGTCTATGAATGGCTTGTGAGCCGTTTTGATATTCTTCGTGGTGAGCAAATCTGTGTAGTGGAGAACTTGAGGTGAATGTGCTGAAGGCACCATGCCCCTCAGTTCAGTTCTGAAAGGGTTACTGTGTTCCAAGCTAATAATTCAGAATAGGAAGGATGGTTACATTGCTTGTATGTGTTTCTAAGTGCTCTGCAAAATCCCTTTTGCCTGGTTTTCCTGGTTTCTTGTCCAGTAGTAGAGAAGAAACACCACAGTGCAGAATATGGATTGTAAAATTACCCAGGAGGTCTCTGGGGAGATCAAAACTTTTGGAAACTTGGAGAAATGAGAGAGAAAATTACTGCAACCATGGTTGGCAGAACAGTATTGCAAGAAATGCAATGATAGGGGCAAGAAATGTTTCTTCTCCCTCAAGGCAGGAGATGGTGGCTCTGTCTGCCCTGTGTGGAGTTGCCTCTTGTGTCTAACAAGAATAATGTTATAGGATGTCATCCTGCCCTTAAAGCAGGACTTCCTCTGTGAAAGGGGAGTCCTGGATGACAGAGCTTATTCTAGTACATGGCAGGAGTCTACTCTTCCTGCTTCTGAGCTACGTTGTATCCCGTCCCCAAGTACTGGACACTGCACTGGGGACAGAGGCTGTGGGCATGGGGTGCTGAGGAGTTCACCTGCAACTCCTGCAACTTGTTTTTTAGCCTAACAAAACTGTAGAACCGTCTGCTTCAAAGGAAAGAATTGCATTGAAACTAGGAAGATGATGGCTTCTTTGATCTCTGAGTAGCTTTGGATGTTATCAAATTTACTCTTTGGATGTTGTGTTTATCCAGTGAGCTAAAGAAACTGCACATCTAATGGGAGGATGGGGCTTACAGTTCCTGTCTAAAATTTGCTCAGGGCTTCTGCGGCGAGGAAGCTTCACCTTGCAGCATCACTGCCCTTTGCAGTGCAGTGCCAGTGCCCTCCATCAGTCCGCACCTGGGCAGGGTTAACTGGTAGGGCTGTGCAAATTGTCAGTTTCTGTGCTGTTTCTCTGTGGGTTGCCTGCCTTAGACTGCGGCAGAGGAGGAGTCACAGAGGTGTGTGTGGATGGTGGTGCAGCGTCCAAGCTTACGGGTCTTGCTTGACCTCTTGGGGTTTTGGGGCCTTTTCTGGTACTTCCATGCAGTTCTATTGACTTTCTCAAGTAAGGCTTGTTACAAAAGCTGGAACAGTTAATCTAAAGCACGTTTTAGACTACTGTGTATTTGATATTTGCAATCTGTTATAGATATAATTGGCCTGTTAGAAATTAAGGATGGACAGATCTGAAGTTTAAAAAAAATAATGCATTGGTGGGGATGTGCTATAATGGTTTAACCTGACAGACAGCAAGGACGCAGTAGCACTTGCAGGATAAGTTAATCTGTTTGCACTTTGCTGGGTAGTTTCTCTGTGTAATAAAAGCATAAGAACTGGGTTTTGTATGGGAAAACTAGTGCCTATAGTATAAGTCAAGCCTGTAGAAGCAGTGCATGATTTGTGTTTCTTGCAGTGTGCTTGAGACCGCTAGTGCACTGCGGTGGGCCAGGCAGCAACTGCCTTCAGACGTGTCTTACTGCCTGAGCATGCAGACCTTGGCCCAGTGCTGTGGGAGTGTATTTCATCTTCGATGCTCAGGGCGAACCCCATAAGCGGAGGCTGGCAGTTCCACCACATCTGTTTCTTTGCTGCACGCGTTCTGTCTGATATTAATCTGATGTTACATAGATAATCGGCTCTTAGTTTTATTAATCTATTCCATTGTGGAGGATTTGTGATACTGATAGTATAGCTGTATTTTAGGTTGGGATCAGAATGTCATGCAGTTTGTGATTTAGCTATGAACAAGCTTGTTGGATGTGACAGATTCCCTGTATTTCTGATATTTTTTTATTATCATTAATTTTTGGCTCTTACTTGAAGGCCAGAAGACTGTTGAGATGATGCTTTAAATGCATTTTTCACATTATTTAACTTCAACCCAAGCACAAGCTGATGCACTTTAGCAGATTTTACCCTTAGAGTGAAGTTTTCCTTATTATACCACTTTTTTTGTTTAGGTTTATAACACAGAGCTGTCTGAGGTGCAGCTCTGCTGATAGATCTAATGCTTAACTGGAGGGCTTTTTCCACCTAGAGATGCAGGGTCATCCATGGAGTCAGTTGTGTCCTGGAAGCAATGTATTTGATGTTGCTGTCTTCACTTTCAGGTCTGGAAGGTGAACGCCCCGCACGTCTTACTCGGGGAGAAGCTGACAGGGATACGTACAGACGCAGTGCCGTTCCACGTGAGTGTCCGCTGTGTCGCTGCGTGAATATCAGGCTGACCTTGCTCTTTGTGCAGCTTATCTCTTTGGGAGAATTGTCTTCAGTATTGGCCTCCTTTCAAGAAGAAAAGGGGAAAATTAGACTCTTGGCATAGCTTAGGCATTTACGCAACAGGGTTCATCTGCATCTGCTTATGGATAGGAGTCTTTTCTTGAATTTTATCAAGCTGGGCTGTAGGATTTTCTCTGGGGTGTGTTCAGTAACTCTCTAACAGTCTCAATAATAGCTATTTTACTTTGCTATATTTAACCTAAGTTGTAGTCATCTTTGATTGTAAACCTTTGATTCCCAGCAGGCACGCTGTACTTGGGGAGTGGATTCTTTGGTTACTAACTTACTCTTCTCTCTCCTCAGCTGGTGCTGACAAGAAGGCGGAGGCTGGTGCTGGAGCAGCCACTGAATTCCAGTTTGTGAGTATTTGCATTTGAGATTTGCTTCCTTTATTGAGGCTTTGATTAGGAGAAAGTGGATAGGTCATATCTGCATGCTCTTCAGTGTGGTGCTTCTCAGGTATGCCAGCTGGGGTTAGGTATTTGGCTCTCATTGTGTAAGGGAGGCTGGTAACTGTTACCCTTCGTGCCCAGCTCTGCTTGCTGCATTCCTGTTGGGGAAACGACGCAATGGCCTTGCTGCTGTGACGGGAAGCCAGCGACACATTTGAGAAGCAAGCCAAGCTCTGTGGAGGAAATGCGTGGTTTTATACTTCAGAAATAGAAGAGTTTTAGACGTGATCCACAGAGCTGGCTAGGAGGGGTTGATTTTTTTTCTTAGACTCTGGTTAACCTGCCTTGGATTGCTAGTCTCAAACAGATCAGCATTCGGCAGTGCGTGGAGCAGGGGACGCTTATCAAAGTAATGCAAATTTGAGGAAAGACAGCTAGCTTTTTTATGATGTTGGTGGTTTGTGCTGCTGTGTAATTGCTGCTGTCGCTTGCTTAATATGGTGACTTCTAATGCTCTTCCTTTTCTGTTGCAGAGAGGTGGATTTGGTCGTGGACGTGGTCAGCCTCCTCAGTAGAACTTCCTGCTCATGTTTTGTGTATAATAAAATAGGTGAAAATGCCACCTGGGTTGCATCACTGTGTCTTACTTAAGTGCATAAATCTAGAGAGGTGACTCAAGTTTTTGGAATGTGTGACAACAGTAGTGGAATAACTTGTGATTAGAAGCAGGTTATAGGAAGGAACTTGGTAGGTGTGGTGGTCACTGATGTAGGGTTTCGCTAGTGTGCAGAGGTGATTCTTAGGGAGGAATGAGGAGCAGAAGGGCTGCAGGCGGTTTTTCTACTCTGCCCAGGAAGACACTCACTTCTAGTAATTCCTGGTAATGCAGTAAATCAGGGCTGAGAGACAATTCTATTTTGCAGACAGAAAATTCAGCAAGTTCAGCTGTGTTGGCCTGAGGCCCTGTGTGAATCGGACACAGCCAGTGCAGGCAGGTGAGCGTTTCCTTTATCCGGGTTCTGAAATCACTGGGTTAATTGGCGTAAGAAAGCTAGGGTGTTTGTGACAGCACCTGCTGCCTGCAGCTGAGCAGAGCTGGGGCGGGGAGGCGCAGCCTGGGTCCCCTGCAGTGTGCAACCTACCAGTAGATGTCACCCGCCAACTAATAACGAGATGATGCTAATTGGGAATGGGTTTCTGTAGCCTGGTAAGTGGTATCTTGTTCAGGGCAGGTTTAATACCATACAAGTGCTAGACACTAACCTGGGGGAAAGGAGTTCCTTCCAGTCCTAGTTTGGGCTGAGGGAAATGGTGGGCATGAGACTATTTTCTATTTATTCATTTTATTTCTGAGGGAGTTGGAACTGTAGGGAGAGACTAGGTATTCCAAATCTTTGTTTGAACTGATCCGTCTGCCTCTGTTGAAGTTTGTAGGTTGTGATTTAGCTAAACCTAATCCAGACTAACCTGCTGAATGCTGGGTGGCTGGATTTAGCCAAGATGCACTTTACAGCCTTGTTCTTAATGGGAATGTGCATTAAAGCAGCTCTTATTTCAACTTTGCTAGTGATATTCTTGAACTTCTGGGTTGTCTGCTTGTACTGGGGCTTTTTGTTCAAGTTTCTGCTTATTTTATCCTACAGTGGTAGCGGGAATGTTTACACTTGCTGTTATGCAATTGTAGTTGTGATGCTGTTTGGGAAGCAATGTTGTGTTCAGCAAAACGTTTAGCTTCATGTGAAATTAAGCAACTATTTAAAATCACTTGGAGTACTTCAGTGCGTGACAATTGGTGCAAAGTGCTAAATGTTTTCTTCTGAAAGAACATTTGACTTATTAAAGGGAAGATTTAAAGGGAAGATCCAAATGAGCAAGTAAAAGTTGCTTTTGTTTTGGGGTGAAGAACTTCTTAGGGAAGTATTACCCCCACATTTTAATTTCATCCTGGTCTCCTAACCCACCAGTCTGTCCAGCCTGGGACAGGAGCTCTGCATGGTGGAGAATGGATCCCCTCCTCACCCTCTCAAAGCTTTTTAGTGTTCAGCTGCAGGGTCTGAGGCACAGCCGTTAACTATCTCCTCTCTGGATGGTGCCTCCGCTGGCCGTGCTCCAGGGGGATCCACACCTGGAAAAGAGCCTTTTATTCAGCAAATACACCTGCTCAGGCGATGTTAAAGGCTTCTTGGCTTTCCCTCCGCTTCCGACTGTCCCCTGTTGTGGAGCAGAGGCCAGGGCTGCTGACGCCAAACCGCCTGCAGAAGCGCTCGCCCCCTTTGCTGGGGTTTTCCTCCCGGGGGAGCACACAAATTGGGGCGGTGGGGCTGGGCCCTGCCGTGGCACCCCTCTACCCCTGCCTGCCGTGGGGTGGTGGTGACGTTAGCCCCTCCTGGGGGGGCAATTTGGGGCTCACAGGCTGCCCAGTGACATCCCACCCTAGGGATGGACCCTAAAAATGCCCGTGGTGAGCAAAGAGCCTGCAATAGCGGGGGGGGACCTTGCAAGTGCCCCCCGTGAGGTGGCTCCGTGCTGAGGCCCCCCAGGCTTGCAGAGGACCCCCCCTCCCCGCCCAGGGGTGCCGGGTTCCCACCTCCCCCGCTTTGTTCCGCTCCCGCCCGCGGGGTACAATGGGGACCCCCCGCAACCGCGCTCCGCCACTGGCGTAAGCCGCCCGCCCCTCGCCTTGCGCAAGATGGGCATTCTTCCGTCCCCGGCGTCTGCGCGCTTTGCGTAGAGCCGCTGTCAAAGCGGAGCCATGTGCGCGGCGGGCGCTGGGGGCCGGCTCTGCCCCGGCGCCTTTTGCGTAACCGGCACGCAGCCACCCGGCTGCTTACGAACAGCCGCCTTATTCTCGAAAGCGGCCTGCGCCGCTGGCGCAGAGGGCTCGCGGCGAGGCGGAGGGAGGAGGCGGAGGCGTGGTGGCGCTGTCTGCGCGGGGGGGAGCGATTCTGGAAACCGGGTTGCGCCGTCTGCGTGGCGGGCGTCCCCTGAAGCGGCAGGGGGCAGCCGCCGCCTCCCCCGCCCGGCGGCTCTACGCCGTTTGCGTAGCGTGCCCCAAGATGGCGTCGCGGTCGTCGTCGTCGGCGGTGGCCGGAGCGCTGGCAGCGGCGGCGGAGCGGCTGGAAGTGAAGGGAGGGATGAGGCGGGCGAAAGGCGGCAGCGCGTAGCGGGCGGCTCCCGGCCTGCGGGAGACAGAGCGGAGACCGAGAAAGAGACTGTCGCGGGGAGGCGGCCCCCCTCCGTGTCCCGTCCCCCCCCCCCCCCCCCCCCCCCCCCCCCCCCNCCCCCCCCCCCCCCACCCCCGTCCTTCCCCCGCCCGCCCCTCACGGGAGCCCCGGCGGGTCCTTCCCGGCGCCGCCACCCTGCCCGCCCCCGCCGCCCTCTAGGCCGCGGGCCTCGCCGTCCTCCGGCCTGCNCCCCCCCCCCCCCCCCCCCCCCCCCCCCCCCCATACCCCTCCCCAGCCCCAAGCCGCCCCCTCGGAGCGGAGGATGATGAAGCTCAAGTCCAACCAGACGCGCACCTACGACGGGGACGGCTACAAGAAGCGGGCGGCCTGCCTGTGCTTCCGCAGCGAGAGCGAGGAGGAGGTGAGGGAGGGCCGGGGGGGCCCCGGGGGTGGCGGTGGGGGGGAAGTCGGGGACCCCCGTGCACCCCCCGGAGCCGCCCGGGTGTGACTTGGTTGCAGGGGGGTTTTATTTTCTGTATGTAATTAAGCGTCTTTGGGAAAGTTGGTGTCCCCCACCCCCTTCTTTATTCTCTCTGCTAAACGTGTGAAAAAATGCCCAGAATGAAATGGTGATGGGGTGGTGGAACAGTCTGGTAAGGAGTGTTGTGGCACGGGATGGGATTTGGCAGTTGAGGGGACCGACCACGCTGGCAGAACTTCAGTCCAGCACATCACATGAGATGGGAGAGGAAACCTGACCTTGGATTTATAAAAAGAAACTGGGATAAAAGGGGACTGATGGAGTGCCAGAAGCTGCTGTCCAGAGAGGCTTGGGAGGAAGTGGGAATTAAAGGTAGATTGGTTCGTTTAAGAGCGGCTGTGTTGCTAAGTGGTTGTGTTGTCTGTGAAGTTAAAAAGAGAAACTTTACTCAGATGTGCAATTTTTCACTATTCTTGTTTAATATCTCCTTAGCGTGGGCTTGGGGTACTCAGGACAAACAAGGCTGCAGGTCTCTTTTTGCTTCTTCTGGAGTCAGGCATACTTCATTTCATTTACTGGTTCCTGAGTGGCTGTGCTAAAGTCTTTGTTCTCCTGATTATCATATTTGTAGCTACAGGAAATCGGAAGGGAATGCAGACAAGTTCACTGGAGGAAAGTAAATTAGCATACTGTTCAGTTATTATTTAACGTGGTGAAGGAGGCTTGACAAACCCTTTGTAGCTGTGCTGTCATGGTGAAGAGTGTCAACATTTCAAGCATAAATGGTTCGAAATGAAAACGGTACGTTTTGGTGAAGCGTTAATCGTAGTTGATCATTCCCACTGACTTTCAGGAAATTTATGATACTTTGGACTAACTATGAAGAAGAACGTAATCGTATTGTGTAATGATACTGGGGCTAATCAGCATGGGTGGTTGAGTTTCCTGATGCGATTTTACACAAGTTGTGAGGCAAGTTTGGAAGTTCCTCTCAAGAGTTAGGTGCTTGACCATGTTTGATTACAGTATGGTTGAAGGTAAAAACGTAATTTCGACACCTACCTGATGCAATCAGCTTTTGGCTGGGTGTTAGCCTTTGTTTTACAGCGCCTCAATTAGCAGTGTCATACGGGCTCCAGCTTACCCCATGGTGGTGGTCTGTTACGTCTTCTGGCCAGTGGGAATCGATGTCCTGAGCTGTTACGGTGTTGTGACACAAAGGTTTGTTACCATGGCAGTTCCACAGTACTGACCTGAGATGGTTGAAGAAGGAAAAGTAAACTCCTCCTAGAGGCATGCTAACTTGTGACAAATTTCTTTCAGTGTAGGTTAAGCTGGTTAGGTTTGTTTAAGGTTGAGCTTTAATGCCATTTTTTATGTCAGAGTTGCGTCTGTGTTGTGGTTTGCAACAACTTTCAGTGGATTGCAAATCTCATTTAATTTAAACTGGTACAATTTCAGGCTTTAGTTTCTAGGTAAGACCTAGAGTAGAAAAATCTGTTGCCGGTTTCAAAGGCAGGAGTTGAGGTAGCTGCCTCCCTGTGCTAATTGTGCCTCGTCATTTCCATGGGTCTGTTACAAAGGCTGCAAGCGAAGTTCTGGAAAACTTTTTGTGCATCAGGGCAATAGAGGTTCTCACGTGAGTGTCATTTTCACACTTGGGCTTTGGTCACTGTTAGTGTTTGGTCTTATCTCTGATCTCCTCAGTAAAATCAAGTGGTGTGTTGTACTGTTGTGTGACACATTAAGGAGCACTAATTGCTTTGTAAATGATGCAGCATGGGGTGTAGATTGATTTCCTCAAGTGTGTGCATGTGTGTGCTTTTTTGTGAGTGAACCACAGAAATGGTGAAGCCATGAATTGCAGTTTTGGTTTATTTTGAATTGGCCTCCTGACGCCATCACACAGCCTTTCAAACACTGTATTTATTTATGGTGTCTATGTATTTAATGCAGAGCTGAAACTGCATCCTGTGTTCTCATCTGTTACATACCTACTGCAGTAGCCTGTCATGAAGCAGACTTTTTCAACAAATGCATTTAAGGAAAGTTATTATCGAGTCACACCATACTAAACACACACACCCCAGAGTGGACTCCTTTCACAGATCCTGCTCTTGATCTTAGTCAGCAGGCCTAGAAGCCATTTAAGTTATGCTTATATCGATTATTGAAATCAACAAGCGGGAAACCTTGATTTTTATTAATTTATCTTTCTAATTATTTCTTAGGTTAATTCTCATTTGTTGGCGTTTATTTAAACTTTAATTTGAGAGAAGTCTACTTGTCTAATCTTATTGCTACTTGCACTTTTTTGATAACAAGAAAGGTGTTATCTGTACACATTCAATTATATAGTTTAACATGTCTGTGAAAGATTTCTTCCAGAGAAAGAGACAAACAAGAATAACACTCTTTTTTGTGTGTGTGTGCTACTGACATATTTTGTTATTGATTACTTCTATTTAAATGGAAATTGAGATCTATTTAAAATTCCTCTCCAGGGAGGGGAAAAAAACCCAGAACCAAAGTATCTTAGTTAAAGATCTATTAAAAGCTTACTGTTGAAAAGGAAAANAAAAGAAAAGGGGGGGGGGGGGGAGCGTGTTTTGATAAATAATTTAAACTTGCTGTATTAAAGTATTGGGTTTTTTTCTAGGACTGCCTGTTTCTGGTTGCTGTTTCTGGTTACTGTTTCTTTTAAGCGCTTAAGAAACAGTAAATCTTACCTCCTGTGTTTCTTCTTCATTTCCTGCTATGGATTTAAAAAAACAAGTTTTCTCCCTTTTTGAACCCCTAATTAGTTCCCAAATTAAACAATGAACAAGTGGAAATAAGAAAAATTCTGCTTACACTTACAGGAGAGGCTACTTTTTTTCTTTTTAGGTGTTTACCCCCGAACTCTTCAGTTCATTGATTTGATTGCCTCTAAAATCTTAGCAATCAGTGGAGATTGCTAGACCAGCATGTCTTTGGTTAGGCATTAAATTTGCAAATAAAGAGTCTTAACATAATAATACTTAATTTGTTTCCTGTTAAATTTATAAGTGATTTTTTTTTTTCCCTTATACTGCTCAAGGTTGCACATTTTCTCTGTATTACATTTGGAAGCTACTACTTTTGGACATGAAAGAAGCTCTGGAACGTTTTTGGAAGACCAAACATTGGCTGAAAAGATGTCTTTGTTACATACTCCTTTAAAAAGCCATACAGGGAGAGTTCATTTAACCACCAATCTCAAATGGAGCACAAAATACATTTCTTAATTGGGCTGTGTGGAAAAAATCTGTATCTGTGTTTTTTCATAAACAGTGAGCCACCGCAGAGTGATGTCTCTTTGGGCAGGAGGGAGAACAGGGGAATCAACAGGGTGAATTCAAAGAGAGTGTGAACAGACTTCAAAGGACCTTTCAGCAACCGACCACCAGGACTGCTATTTTCATCTTTTCGAATATCCCTTGATAGTTGCTGCTTCTGCAAAAGTGGGGAAGGAGAGTGTGCAGATCAAGAGATCCCAAGTCTTGTGTTGTCTCAGAAATCACTCATTTTATTGCTTTGTGATGTCAGTGCCTCTCAATATTGCTATTATGGTGTTATTTTTAAATAACACAAGTATTTTTTGTGCAGACCAGCTGTTTCAATGAGGAAATGTTCCAGAAAATTTCACTAATGTCTTACTATTAAGAAGCAGATGGAAGCCTGCTCAATGGCAGCATCTCTGTGTTATATTTTAACAGAAATAAAAAGGGAACCGTTTGGCTTTAAGTCCCTCACTGGTGTAGCTACAGGTTTAAGCATGCCTGCATTGTATCTGGTGAAAGGACAAGCTGCTCATTAACAACTGGTATTTTTAAAGACTTTTTGGAGGAAATGCTTCGGGAAGAATAGGATCCAGGATTGGTCGTCTTTTCTTAATTGTGAATGAAGTCTAAATTGAGATGAGAAAACAGAACTTTCACACAGGGTCTGGTGAGCGCTCTGGCTCTGCCGCTCTGTGAGCGCGCCAAGCCAATACGGTCACCAAAAGCTACGTTTATGTAGCCCCACAACAGCCTCAGTTGGGAAAGTAATTTGAATGCAAACTAACCTTTTTCTTCTTGCTTCTCTTGGGTCAGTTTTAAACCAAGCTATGACGTAATACAGCAGTTCTCAAATTTTAACTGTAGGCTACGTTGATGATCACACAGTGTTCCTGGGCCGTCCTTTGTGCATTTGCTTCAATACAAAAATAATAATAGCTAAAACCACTTGGAGTGCTTCACTGTTGGGACGTAAAGGGAGCCCAGCATCATATGATCATCGTGCTTTCCATGGAATATAGCCTCAGAATCTTTGTTCCGATGACTCCGCTTGACTCTGTACATTGCCTTCGGCTACATAAAAGGGTTGTGGTTGAAACCAAGTAAAGATTTCCCTGCCTGTTGCTAATACATTACTACATCTCCAGTAGGATATAGGCCAGTTTAGAAATAGTTCTCTTGC
Organism: Himantopus leucocephalus; assembly: GCA_003993805.1. Taxonomy (NCBI): domain Eukaryota; kingdom Metazoa; phylum Chordata; class Aves; order Charadriiformes; family Recurvirostridae; genus Himantopus; species Himantopus leucocephalus. The sequence continues at coordinate 6,075,109 of RSEF01000026.1, read as the reverse complement.
TTGTGCTTCTCCTGTCCCTCTCCACTGTGCTCATAGCTAGTTTTTTCCAAGAGAAAAGGTAGAAACCTCTGCAAAACCTAGCTTTCATCTTAAAAACTGTTTTCTAGCCTTTTTGTAAAGGCAGCTTTCATAAATGATTTTACAAGCAATTCCATGGCCTCTTGTACTTTCCCAAGCTAGAAAAGAATGAAGATTGTTAAATTTTCACTTAATTTACTGGAAGCTCTGTAAGCTGTTGTGAAACTGACAAACTGAGTCAGTTTTGTTCTGCTGCAACTCAGGGAAAGTGATGAATATGGAAAGTGGGAGAGAGTGTACTCCGCCCCTAGGTTTGTTGAGAAGGTCCCAACAGCGGTGGCCGCTGTCTCTTCTCCTCTGCATAATGTTTCTCTGAAATGCATTTATTGCCTGACCAGAGGCTGGAGCTGTTTTTCCTGCCTTTCTCTCGTCATTCGTTGTGTCCGGACCCCCCCCTTTTTTTAAACTCATGGTCAGTTCCCTGACTTGGTTCATCTCGGCACCCTTCAGACAAGCTACTGAAGCGTGGAGGCAGGTACAGGCGGTTGGGGGCTGTACCCAGCTGGGACTGCTGGCAAAGGACCTAATCTTCCCATGGCTGGTCTCACTTTCCCTTCTCAGTCAAAGGAAAATGATCACGTGGCTTGGATTTTATCATTATTGTTTTAAATAATGCATACCTCTCTGATGGGGTCACCCAGAAAAATTGCATAGATCAAAATTAATAAACTCTCAGTTCTACCTCATGAATAGTAAACATCAGCATTCAGGTGCTGTGTATTAATATCCAGCAACTGGGAAGCAGGTACTCAGTTTCTTTAAACAGTAGTTCTTTTTCAGTTTAACTGGGAGACTGACTGCACAGACTAGTCAAGGATCTTTCAAATTTTGTGTGTATTTATATCAGAATTTGTTTCTCTGTAGCTGTCTTTGTTGTACAGTGGATAATGCACAGTAACTCTTTGTTCTCAGAAATTTCACGTTAACATGTGAAATTCAGAGGGATTCAATTACCTACTGGGTAAATTTTTTTTTTTTTAAGATGCTTCAGATGGTTTGAATGTTGTTTTCGTTCATATTGACTCGGGTGGTTACTTTTTCTTGTGTAAATAACATATATTGATGTTAAGCATAGAATTAACTACTTATATGTGAAAACCTTCTCAAGAGTTTTCATGGCCGTAGGGTTTTGCATGCTTTATTTTATGAATAGGACTTGTTAATCAAAACAGTAAGTGTATACATATGCAACTGCTGACATCCAGAGTCATTTGGTCTGCGTAAAAAGACCAAAATACTCACTTTCTTTCTTTTTTTTTTTTTTTCCCCTTAGAAAAAAAAAAAGGCAGTTTAAAAGCTAGCATTCCTTCTGGAAAAAGTCTGCCTGGACGAGTTGTGTAAGTACTGAGTGGTCAACAAACTGGTTTTGACAGGCAGAAATGGGTTATCGGTTTTGGGGTCTTTCAGTGGGAGTGCCTCCTTATCAGCCCTGTGCCGCTGAAACAAGCGGCTGCTGGTCCGGGCATTTCAGCTGCTTTCTCTGTCCTGTCCCTGCTGTGAAAGGCAAGTTGCAGATAATTTTTGTGGTTATCTGAAACATAATTTTGATGGAAGGAGAGAACTCTGGATTGTGGTGTTCTTCAGTAAGAGTAAGCAGTCACTCTAAAGTCACAAGAAAACTGTAATAACAGTAATATGACCCTTGGTATTTTGAAGCCAGAGTAGCAGTGCAGTTCGTGATGACTTATTATTGTTATTTTAAGAAGCAGCCTAAAAACCAACAGGATTTTCTTTATTTTTTCCTCTATGGTTATAGTACTGCAGGTGCGATCCAAATGCTTGAAATGACTTGAACTTCCTCCAGTTTGCTTCTTACTCCTTTTTCAAGGCTTGTNCTTACTCCTTTTTCAAGGCTTGCGCTTTACTTTTGTCAAGTTCTGTAGTGCCAATACTTTCCCCTTCTAGCTTTCTGCCGTTAATTTCTTGCCTCCAGTTTCTAGGTACCACGTTGTAGGTTCAATCGCATTGTGCCATGGAGCACGGTGCGGGTGTCTGTGCGAAAATAACACTTGTCTAAGGAAATGTCCGCTGTTGAGGAACAGCGAGGGCACGCTGTTATGGTCAGGAGAGGGTTTTTCTGTGGCTTGCTTTTGAGGTTGTGTGTGTTCTTGTCTTAGCTAAAGACAGAGTCGTGTTTAAAGCCGGCTGTAGCCTTGCTGACCACAGGCTGTCCTTGCCACTACTATGTGCTAACTTCGTAACGTGCCCTGAATAGCGAGAGGGTGGGAGAAGCCCTCTTGAACGCCCTGGCGTGTGTGTTTAGACCATCCTGCGTTAGTAGTTTGGCAAAATGCATGTTTTGTTGTAGTGTAATTGAGGCCGTGTTTCTGCCGGCTAAATTCGATTAATTTTTGCATGGCTGTGCTAACTATAGTGTCTCTTTTCCCCTCCTGCTCCTCTTGCACTCCGTTTGTCAGCGTATGCTGTTATTAGGGTTTAAAGGTGGTTTGGTTTGATGTGGTCGAACTGAGATCCTAGTTTTGTCAGATATAAAAGCGTTTAATACAGTAAAAATAATATATTGGGATTGTGAGAACGTTTGTTAACTTTGAATGAAGCATAAAAGGTCTTTATTATGCTGGACACAGAGCTGCACCGGCTACAATATCCTCCCTGGTCGTAGGGCAAATCGGAGAGTCTCTAGCACAGCTAAGCTCCAAACTCCTGAATACAGAGACTCTTATTAAATTGAAACTTTCAAACAAAGACAGATTGTACGGGCGAAAATCATTGAAGTCAGCCATCTTCTCTCCCAGTCTCACTACAGCGCATTAAGGAGACGTGTTATTTTCTTGCAGTCTATGTTCCGACAAATAATGCTGAAGTGTGAAATGAGTTTAACTGTCAGGAGGTTTGTGCTTTAGTTACTACACAAAATGCATGATTTTGTGGCTTAATATTGGTAGAAAACATGAAAGAAAGTGCAGAGGCTGTTTCAGTAGCCAATAGCTTATAGATTGGCTTCTGGCAGCAGAATGCTGGCTGGGCCAAAAAACACATATTTAACATCTTGTCTCCTGTTTCTTATTAAGTCTGCCAGCTTGATTGTCCTTAGGCTGGCGCATGTGGGTAGGACTGTCTTTTCCTGGAAGCCTGGAAGGTTCACAGCTCATTTTCTAATAACGTTGTAGCCCAGCTTCTAATAATGCTGTAGCCCTTTTCGTTTTTGCTATAGTGCTTCTGTGGAGCCTCTTTCTAGGAATCGTGTTCCTTACAGCGTAGCTACTCTTGTTTTATTTATGGGTGGTGGTTGTTGTTGTTTAAATGCACCATAGCATGGCAGGACCTGGGAATCCCTCAATCTCTGTTCTGTTAATGGAGAATTAATTCTCTGCCTTGTTTTGGTTGCCCAGTTTTCGCTTTGCAGAGCACCATTATTTCGGGGGGGAGGAAAAAAAAAAACCCTTATGTGAACACAACAGATTTGTATGTAGTGAGGTTGTCTTAAGGTCAGCATTGTGTATCAGGGACTCCCAGATTTGTCCTGGTGACAAACTCTTTTCCCCTTTTCCCATGGAGCCCCGAGCTCCGCATGTGGTGGACCAGGCAGCCTTAGATGTCTCCGCATGTTTCCTGCCTCCTCCCGGGAGAGTTGGTTGGCTGCTCTAGATTTGTTTGGGTTTTTTGTTTGCGTGTTGCTTTGAAGGTTGCTTACCATGAGGGCCACAATCTAGCACTGTTTAGGAGCCCCTGCTGTAGACTTCAAACTTTGCTTATTTTTCTAACCTTTCTCTTATTTCATTGATTGTGTGTGAGAGGTACTTCAGGGCTGCCTTGTGCGTTGCCAAAGAGGCTTGTGTTGCTCATTTCCCTGCTTTGAAATGACATAATTGTCTTTCAGATCCTGGAAAACAGAACTTGGCCATGTGACGCGATACCTGCAAGTGCTTTTCCAAAAAGACTGCAAGTTTTGGCTCCAAAATCTGCTCCTAAAATCTCTAGTAGGCCAAGAGTCTCAGTAGCCATCTTAAACGCAGTTGCCTGGCAAGAATAAAATGGAAGTGTCAACCTTCCTTTGTGTTTGGGCCTCATTTAAAAAAAAATAAAATAAGTAATTTTTTATATTATTATTACTGTTTTCATTAAAACCTGTTTTTTTGTGTATAGTCAAATTAATGTTTTTACGTAATAAAGAAGTCAATGAACAAAAATTTAGTTGTCGAGGACATAGGAGCTACTTTTTTAAAAAAAAAAACCCCTCACACCTCTTTATTTTATAGAATTCAGTTGCACTGGAAAATGTTCAGTCTAATTGAGCAGTTGAATACCGTTTTTTGTCATGTTATATTGTGAAATGAAGGTATAGTTGCCGTTCTCTGTCTTGACTTTCTGGTGTAAGTTAACCTTATGCTCTCTCACGTGTTCTGAAACTTAGAAAATAATTCTGACCTCCTTATGGCAGAAATATAAACTACTACATCCCTCTTCTGCAACCTGCTAAGCCGGTATCTTAGCTTCCCCAGGTATTTTATGTTCGCCCATCTAGCTATCGGGGGGGAAAAGGTTTGTGCTGGGGTATGTATTTCTTATCTTGGAAACAGCATGTGGGCTGTTCCGCCCAAATATGAATGGTTTTCAGAGAGAGGCTGTTTTTCAGCAGATCTCATTTTACTGGCTTTGGGGCGGTTTGTAAAATATTTGAGTGATGTTGCCTTGTGAAAATACGGATTTGGGTTATGATGACCTTTTTACTTGATCCCTTTGAATGGGTTGCATGTATTGGGACACAGGATTTTTTTAGATGTGTGGTTTTTTAAAACACAAGAGTGTCTCACCCGCATTTTGAACTAGGGCCCTTTGTCTTGGGAGAGCTCATTGGTAGCAATATCCTGTTTAAAGTTGTTATAAAAGAATGACCTTGTAGGGCATGTTTCCTGCTCTCTCTTGATGGGATTTCCTTTTTATTAAACAGGAAATCGTCTGATTACATAAAAGTGTGAGAATGACAGGTTTTTCCTTCCCAGTGAGGGTTGTTCATGTTAATTCTATTCAGAAAATGCTCAACTGCCAGAGCAGCTGAAGTTAATTTACTTTGCCTAAAACTGTTGTTTACACCTAAAAGTTCCTACTAGTGTGTTGCTAAAGCATTGTCTTAGCCTGAGCAGTCCAGCAGGCTTTCCTGTAGAAGTCTTTGTCCAGGGATTTTCTTAGCAGATACTTTTTCTCACAAGTGGAAGGTGACGGGAGTTCAGTGGCATGAAGTGTGCTGTGCTGAGTTTCAAAGATCTGTTTCTGCAGCTTTTTAAAATCTTTTTTGTTTGTTTTTGAGCTGGAACTCTGACTGGAAATCGGAAATGACAAAGATGATGCTTCCTTACCTGGCAAGAAAATGTATACTTCAAATGTCTGTTACTTTTCTTTTAACTTTGCCCTCAGAATCACCTGCTGACCTGAAGTTAGGAATTTCAGTCCACGCTCTTCTGTGTACAATACTGGTAATGACTCGGGACAAAGTAAAAGTCCTGTAACGTAATAGGAAAAGGTACTGTGATAAGACGGCACAGGCCAGCGGAGTGTGTTGTGTGCTGAGCCTGCGGTGGCCAAATACTGGCAAACCAGAGGTGGCTGCTGGTGCTGCCTTACAGTCCCAGCCCACGGTACCTGGCTGCTGTCCCGACCCTTGAAGGCTCAGGGTGAATGAAGTTTACATTCCCTATTTAGGCATGGCTTACTGATCGCGTTTTGTATGGATCGGGGGGAAAGGAATTCTGTCTTCCTCTTGAAGAAGGCCAAACGCCACGGGATGTTACTATAAAGGAAATGCTGTTCCATTGCGACCTTATCCAGCAGACAGCTAAGGTAGTACGCATCTCCATTAGAAAACTGCAAAATTAAGGTAGTGCATTCAGCTTGATTCGTTTCTAGTAAGCGTTGTAATTGCCTTAATTCAATAGCGAGATTGGGGAGCGCTCAGGGATTTAAATGGGGCTGTTTGATAAAGAATGCTTCTTCATGCATTGCGGGATTGAGGTGTGGGTCCTGACCAAAGCAGGAAGAGGAGGCTTTGAGACATTATTATTGGTGGGATCCACAGAAAATTGCAGATTAGAGGAGTGCTGACACTTGAGAACACCGAGTTTAGTTCCAGACTTAGGAAAGGTTAGACCAGCAGTCCCTAAAACGTTTGTTGTGACCCCTCTTCGGTTTCTGCCTTTAGCTTTGCTGCTCCTGGTTTGAGAGCTGTGGTTTGGACCCCCACAACGGACCTTGTCTCCTCACCCCGGCGTGTTCTAGTCTGTTGGCTGCTCTATTTTTCCCTGTGCTGAGCTGGTGTGGTTTGGGTGGCCCTGGAAAACGAAAAATCCCTTTGCAGGGTGGTCTCTTGGCAGATGAAAATTTTCAAAAGATAAAAGAACTGGGAAACCCTGGAAATCTTAACGTCTGTTTTTGTTTCAGAAGTTTAATTTTGAATTCTGTAGGTAGGTTTCCTCTTGATAATTAGTGCAAATCTTTTCATATCCTACTGGTAAATCAACATTTAGACAGTAAAGCCTGGGATTTCAGTGTCTCGCACAGTTTAACTTCAGAATGTCTGATTGAAACTGTTACAGCTGGCCTGTAACCTAATTGGACTGGTATGTTGGAAAGTTTCTGGAGCAAGTCGCTTTGGCTGTAAGCTTTGTGCCAGTGAAATGATGAAGTATAGCATGATAACTCTAATGAACAAGCTTTGTTTAGAGAGCTGAAAAACAGTATTAGTTTTGTTTTTAGTTTCCATCTCTGCTCATGGATGTATTGCAAGTAGATTTAATAAGCACAGTGTCTCAGTATTCTTTGGGAAAATTTTTAGCCAGTTGACTGTTAGTTGGCTTTTTGTTTCCAGAAGATGACAAAACAAAAACTGAACTTGTACAGAACAGAATTACACTGGAATAAAATGTGTTTCAAGGAAAACTGACACAAAGCATGCTTAAGAAAAATTACTCCTGTGGAAATGGTTGAACCATTTTCCTGATTAAAAAATATATATATATCTGTCCTTCTGTGCAGCCTTTTCCTAAGGTTCTTAAGTGGTTTAAAGTAGGCTTATATTTTGCTTTCATTGAACAACCTCATTTAAAACAAAAGTAACAAAGTGCTGGCTCCAGAGCTGAATTCTTTGGTGCGTGCTGCATAAGAAGAGGCAAACAGAGAAGTTGAAAATCTTTGTTAAAACAATTGCACATAAATGTTTTAATGGCAGTTACCCAACTTGTCTCTGTCATTAGTGTACCTGCAGAGGCAGACAAGGCCAAAGGTACCAATAAAGTTAAATCGAGCTACTTCTGCAAAGGGTGAAGGTACTGAGCAGCTTCTGGGCCATCTTACGTTGTTGCATGATGTGTATCCCAGGCTGTCAAGACTACATAGTGGCTTTGAGTATGGCAAAGAGCTCTTACAGTGTAAGTATTGTGATGCTGTATCAAATAGCAAATCGTTGTTTTGGTATGCAGAGGCATAATTTATTCTGTGATGTGTTGGAGCAGTGAGAAGCTAATGACTGAAATAATTTGGAGTGTCGGAGTGCCTTGGTGTCACTGATAATGTAGTTTGCACAGCTGCCTGAAAGGGGCGAAGGAAATTGTCTTGGAAAAACTGGAGTATTGTCAAGGACTCACATTGGATTGGTTGTGTTTGGAGGTGTGAGAGATGCAAAGACAACTCCTCTTCTGCTGGGCTCTGAAAAGGAGTGTTGCCTTGAGTTTATACATTAGCTGTGCTCTACTCTCCGCAGGTACTGCTGGTTAGCAGTAGTCGTCATCCTGATCGATGGATTGTCCCTGGGGGTGGCATGGAGCCCGAGGAGGAGCCCAACGTGGCCGCTGTGCGAGAAGTCTGTGAAGAGGTGAGTGTTTGACAAGAACGGGAGCTTCTGGGGCTCCACTGCTGATGCTTAGCTAGGGCTCTGGGAATTTGGTTTTATCACTCTTGCTTGTTTTCCTTAGGGTGAAGAGGAATATAGGGTCTCTGGTGATACCCACATCATATGTGGGAGGGAAACTGGAGACCTAAATAAAGATAGCATAGGAATGTAATTAAGGCTCTCAGTTGGAATGAACTTGCCCTCACTTGATGCCTTTAACTGAAAATAGATAAAATTAAGTTATAGTCATTTCAGTGCACACGATGATGTTCTCTGTTTTCTCTGTATGAAGGACAGTTTCTTAAGAGAACTTTGAAAAACGGCTGTGCTTTTGTGGAGCTATCTAATACTTGGGTAGAAGGTAGAATTAAGACTGCATGAGCCACTAAAGACACTCCACAATAGGGACCTCAACATGTTTTAGTCTAGTACACGTTTTGAGTTTTATGTGAATAAGAGAAATTGATCGTAAGAGCTATAAGCAACAGTTCCTAATGTGCTCATGGTTTGGGTTTTTTTACTTTAAGCTGTTTCAGAAAGAGATCAAACAGCAGATCAAACACAGATTGATGATCTGTATGGAGAAGGCATATATTTTTCTTAAAGCTGGAAGAACAATTTTATTCTTCGTAAGGAATTTAAAGACAGCAAATGGCAGTTGACTACATTGTATGTAAAACATGTCTTTAGAATTTGCTTCTGAATATTATCGAATTGGAGAGATGCTTGGATTCAGAAATGATTAAATGATTATATATGGATGACCAAGTAGGTTCACAGTTAGTTACATAAGGCAGGATTAAAAATGCTTTCGAGAGGGTTATAAATCTTTGCGCTGCAGAACAGAAATCAAGAGTTAATTGATGGGACTTGGGAGTAAGCTTCTCCAGTAGTGGCTTTATTTAATTATCTGGTATATGAAGGTTTTTCTCTGAAGTATTTGGAAGTACCTGCTGCTGTCTAACAAAATGCTAAATATTTGGGCCTCTGGACTAATTTACTGTGGCAGTTCCCGAGTTGTGTGTTTCTCTTCAGATGTTTTTATAACCTAGCAGTTTATCGGAAAGATACGAAAGATTATACAGTTGAAGTTTATTTTTTAAATGTCTCTAGGTCCCTCTAGTACTGGGGATTGCTGCTGGCAAATTTTGTTTCCAGCCTGTAATACAGCTCCTGCTTTTTTAGTAACTCGGCGATCTTTCAAACACATTACAAGCCAAAGTGAGTTTAACCAGAACAATAGAAATATTTTTAGCTGCAAGCTCCTGCTTTGCAGCCCAATCGTTATTAAGAATTAAGTTATTTGATACAGAAGTCAAGGGTTCATTCAAGAGATGCATGGCTTCACCTTTCAAATCCTTAAAAATAAATCTGTATCGACCCTCCCTTCCTCGGGCAGCGCAGCGCCTTGGAAGAGTCGCTCTCTTTCCGTGACAGCTCGGTGGCTGAAAGGAAGCCTTGGCATGGGCTCAGTCTGCAGTGAAGAAACTGGTTTGGGCTGGCTGAGATAATCCCCTCTCGCTCAGCTGGTGTTCCCTCGCTCACGTGGACCGGTGCCGAATGAGAATGTAATTCAAACTGTGGCAGCCTGGCAGGGTTGAGTCATTCCCAGCGAAGCACCTATCTGCTTGAATGCCGCTTGACAAACAGTAAACATGAAGAGCTCCAAAAGCAGCAGGATTACCCCAACGGCTAACCTCCACGACACCTAGTAGTGTGTGATGTGAATACAGGGTGGGAATCTGAAATGGAGCTATCAAATGCTGTTACGATAAAGGCTTTCCTGAAAGCCCTCTGCAGAAGAGCAGCCTGTCATGTATAAAATTACTGGAGCGCTTCTGCAGCTAATGATGAGGCTAGCTGACACGGGTGGAAAACGCAGGCGAGCTTTTAGGTGTGCAGGGCCTTCCTCAGATAGGTTTGTGTTCCAGTATGCTGCTTACGATCTGCACACAAAATTATAATGTACATCAACTGTCTTAAGCTCAGCAAGCTGTTTACTGTAAAATGTTGCTGAGGAATGTGCATGCGGGAGGGGAATGTTTATTATATTACAGCTGTAATGCTGTAAAGGGCTTCAGTGCACCCAGTTTCCCAGCTCGTGCTATTGATTTGGAAGGGGAGGTATTTTAGGAGGCAGCTTGCTGGGCAACTGGTGTGCATGCTAGCTAGTAATCCTTACTCGTCCTTTCACGTGAACCTAGGTGTTTTCAGGTAGGTTGTAGCTGGCGCTGATTTCCGAGTAGATTTGATGTCTTTGCTCCTCTCCTGGGACAGGCATGCCTGTCACTTGCAAGGAAGCAAGAGGTTAGCTGAGCAGGTAGAGTCTGCTGCTTGCATTGGGAGAAGGAAAATCCAGTTTCCTCCGTGTTCATGAACACAAAGTAATTTTTATCCTAAAAGAAGGTGGTTTCCGTGATGGTCGAAGTTATGGAAGAAATTTGTGGACTTTCTTTCACTGCCTTTGGTATGCCTTTCCCATTTTAATAAGAGACAGTTGGAAGAGCTGGAAGGACTCATTACCCTTTCAGCTGCTTGTGGTCTTTGAAGATGACAATAGGCTGTTTTTTCTCAATTCATTCTTTTTTGCATGGTATGCATCTGCTTTTTAAAATGTGCTTCCCTAGACTAAGATTTTTAACTTCTGCATTCACTGTTTTAATTTAATCACGTATGTGTTTGAGTTTATCCATGTGATTGCTGGAATAATTGGCATATAAAGAAATCTGACTTTTCCTTCTTTCTGATTCTCAATATTTTAGAAGACTGTTCTGAAAATTAAATGTTGATTCTGGGTGAAATCTGTGATCCCTCTGTCCCAGTTTGAGTTAGAAGTCCTTGTCCTAGTTTGAGATAGTCCTTATCTATCTTAATCTGTACTAGCAGAAGTATTAAAGTAGACAGGTACCAACACTTGTCACACTTGCTGTTGTCCGCATAACATTTGAAGTGACTGGAGTTCATGGGCATTGTTTTTAGGCAAAGTGGCAGTAGACAAGCACGCTAGCTCTGAAGGAGAGCAGCCTTTCAGAATAAAACCACTTATTTCTGACAGATTGTTGAAAAATGATGTAGTCGGTCTTACACAGCTGTAAACTCCAGGTATGTTCTAAGGTTCACCTTCTGAAAAAATGATGTGCCCTTTTAAAGCAGTCATTAGTGCCAATGTAGTATGTTTTTTGCTTCTTCATTCTTGGATTTTTTTGCTGTTGCATTCTGTCCCCAAAATTAATTTTGTGTTAGGAGTAAGGGTTTTTTATGGGTATGAGCAACTGGTGAAGAACATGCTTTAGAAATAGATGCCTTAAATTAAACATATTATGGAGTGACTTTGAAAAAAGCCTCCACACTCATCTGTTAAACCCAAAGGCATTTCATTTTGCACTTATAGCATCTTTCACATCCTGACCTTTAAATACTTAGTAAATGTCAAGTTCTGTAAAATTATGGGAGTGTTAGTCGTGCTTTCTTCATGGGAATCAAAAGCCAGATAAGTTGTGCTTGATCTGTGATCAAACAGGAGATTGATGCCAATATAAAAAATAGTTCATCGTGATAGTACTTTGATCTCGTTGCTAGACCTCTTTTTTTTTTCCTTTCCCCTCTTAAACATGCTTTATAAATAATCCTTTCTGTTTCACGTATTTTGTTAGTGATTTGGAATATGAATATTGATATCTTTCAGCCCTAAAATAGGAAGACTTTTTTTTTAATATTGCAAGGACCGTGAATGAATGAATGAGATGATGGTGTTGAACTCTTCCTAGATTTAGTAATATTCAGTGCAGATAGTGGACCAAGTTCGCTCCTGTCTGTTACCCTGTGTACTCAAACTTCATAAAAATGAGTGCAACGTCTTAAAGTTCTTCGCTCCGTCGTGTTATTTCATCTCCATTTCACAAATGTAAAAGCATATAATGGTTGTGATGCAGTAAAGAATTAGATGAATAAGTATAACCCTCTCCGAGACACACCAGAGACAGCAAGAAAATTTGCCTAGCAGGTCTGTAATTGGTGTCTTTAGAACTTGTCTGCGCTAGCACTCTTTATGGGTGTGATTTACTACCTTCAGTACTGCAAGTATTAGAACAAAGATTTGGGTGTTCTACCACAGTCCTCTTGCCCAGCAGTAATCTGTAGTAGATGCAGGCTTTGAGCCGAATAGAGCAAAGTAAAATAGCTGAAATTCCAACCCACATTTTCCTTAGCTCAGATGGAAGGAAATAAAAGCTGTCCCTAGGAACAGATGGTGTTGCTGCAGGCTGCTTTTTGCATCTGACCCGAACTTATTTTCAGCTTTGAAACCTGAACCTGCTGTTCTTGGATGTCTTCAGTAATTTTTCTTTATTAAAACAAGTTGTTCCGTGAGCAGCAGAACTAGTAAAGCTTCATTTCCTCCAGATTTTTGTTCCTTGTCCTGAATGCCCAGCCCACCCCTCTGGGCGCGCGGCAGCGGTTTGAAGTCGTGTGCTGTTTTGGGGCAGCTGGCTGCTGCTGTGACATTGACGCGCTCTTGCCAGATCTATCTTTTCCTCCGGCGAGGGCTACCTCGGGCATTGGAAACCGATTTGGATCTGCAGAGCAGTGAAAAAGCAGCTCATTTTGCAAGCTCTGTCTGTCCTCTTTTATACCTGAGCGTGCCTCTTCCTGGGGAATACTGTCGTTTGATTGATTTGCTTTATTTTCACACTTGCAGATGGAACAGTTGGTGCTGGTGCTCTCCTACCCCTTGTTGATATGTTTAATAGCATCCTCCTAGGACATGTGTGTATTTTGAGGATTGCAGCACGGGCTCTGTGCGCAGCACTTCCAATGCTTGTGGGGGGGGGAACGTGTGCCCAAATAAATTGTGCTGTCTCCGCCAGACACTTACTGTTGTGGCCCATGAGGGCGGAGGATCCTCAATCCGTTTACTACTTGGGGAGAAAATTCCCAAGTCATCTGGTGCAAATTAAGATTTAGATGCAGCTTCAATCCTGGAGGAGCCTGTGACTATGCTTTTACCTTTCCGAGCAAACGCTCATTGTCCTGCAGTGAAGCTGAGTCAGGAAGGTGCTGAGGGGTTGGCGCATAGCAAAGCAAGAGGGATAGAGCTTGCCCAGAGAGGAGCCTGGTAGTTTTGTTTTGTTGCTCGTTATCTAGCTTGCTTTATTAGTGATAACAGCTATAGATTATTTTCTCAGATGTCTTTCTAACTTTTGTTAGAAACTTGTGTGAGACTGTGAATTTCACTTCCACGTTTGTTCCATTAAGCAAAGTACATGATTGTGCAGAGACTATGACTTTCCTATTTGTGTGTGTTAAGTGCTTTATCAAAAATAGGCATATAACAATCAAATCCTTCTGTGTTACATGTCCGATATGTTGTCTTTAAAATCCCCTATACCAGTAAAATAGGATGAGAGTGCCATGGGTTGATGTGCTTTGCAGTCTTTGGTAAGGACGCTCTTTATAAGATCAGCCCGATATTTGTTTGAATCAAACCGTTAATTCATGTCGCCATTTCCTACTGCATGTGATAAATTCATACGTGAGGAAAACCTTAGCACTTGGTTCCCAGTTATCTAATGATAATTCAATACGATTTTCCTACAGTGCCTGTTTGTCTTGGCATCTACTTTTTGTACCTTTTTGGGTGAATGGAGTAGGATGATCTTAGTTTGCAGGCAGAGCGTTATTTCCATCACCTCTCTGTTTAACCAGAACAGAAGGAAGGACTCCTCACCTGCCTGTGTTACTTCAAGCACAGTTTTAGAGCTGGGGATAAACTGCTTGGGAGGCTGGTTGTGCAGTATTCATGCTGTTTCCAGGCTGGCTAGTTGCCTGGAGACAAATTTGTTTCAAGTCAGGCTTCAGAGTTCACTAAACCATCACAACGACATCCCTGACTTTTCATTCAGTGCCTCTGCAGGTAAGTAAGGAGAGCAGAAATTCAGGAGCCTCCTCCAGGAACCAGTGAAGAAAATCGGCTTAAAACAGTTATTTAACTGAAAAATTTGATTACTCTTCACCTTATAGTCTACTTATATGTGCATGTATGTTGTGAAGGTGGAAGCCCTGTGTTCCTCTCTGTTTTATTGCTGGGTGACTGATATGGTTGCTTATCTAAAAAGAAAAAGCCCACCGTTCGAGGCTGCTGAAGGTGTTCTTTGAATGAAACGCATTTGAAGTATTTGCCTTCCAGTTCACTTCTAAGAGAGATTAGTCCAGGTTAGCAGCAACAGTTTTGCAGATGAGGTAAAATCACTCATCCGCAAAGGTCAACCCCAGTTATCTGTCCTAGCCACGCTGGTGTGCGCATACACGCGTACATTGACCTTCATGGAATTGCTATTTGACTCCAGAAATAGCCTTGTGGTTAATAGTCAGTGGCCCACCTATGGGCTGAGCAGAATGTCAGAAATACTGATGAGACAATAAATTTTGCATCCAAAACCAACATAAAAGATTCAGTTGAAAAGCTCCTTCCTGGAAGTAGAGGTCAGGGAGCATGTTACAGAAAGAATTACGGATTTCTATGAATGCTTGTAGTAGGGGGGAGCTACAAATCCTTATCTCATGGGGCAGTTCAACCATCAGCTGTTGTTAGAAGTGATAGAGGCGTGTGCTCTGGAATATCTGTGTGTATTCATTTAGTAGGCTGGGAACTTAACCAGTGAAGTCTTTTAATTAATAAAAATTCTTCCTTTCTGAAAGCGTATGACTGTACAGCAACTGGTTAGTAGCTGAGCAAGTGGGAAACGGTGTATCTTGGCTTCTCGGACAGAGGATTTATCTTATTAAATATTTAGTTGCCCTTATCCAAATATCTTTTTTTTTTTTTAATAAAAAAAAAAGCACCTCACATAATCAGATCTATATATCTTGTCTGCAAGAGCAGAGGCACTATTTTCCTGAACTGTTTAGGATGTGTTCCAGCTGCCAGAGACGGCAGCTGAATTTACCTTCCAAACGTGGCTGTGCTGTTTGCCAGATTGTGTGTGGTGTTTAAGACCAATTAAGTCATGGAGAAAAATCTCATCTTGTCTGTAGCACTTGAGTTCCAACCATTTACAGTCCTAAAAAGAAGGGAATGTAAATTATTGGAAAAGAAGGGGGTGGGGGTGGGGGGGTGTCTGGGGGCAGGAGAGTGGGATGGCATTTTGCATTCATGCGTGATGCAAGCTCCAGAGAGCAGAGGCGAGAAACGGCGCTTTGAGAAAGTGACTGAGCCACGGCGGTGAGTGGATGTATAAAAAGTGACAGCAAATGAGATGAAGTGGGTAGATCCTCAGTAGTATTCAAACACAAGACAAAACTGTTGCTTAGATCTTCTCTTGATTTGTGTCTGTGCTTGATTCAAAGTCTTCTCTCAATGCACGTCTGCGTTTTGTGTTATATCAAAAATAGTCTTGTTCTTGTTGCGGAGGCCACATTACATTGGAAGTATTTTATGTTTATATTAGCTTGCTTCAAATGTATGCGGGCTATCCCTGAAGTACCTGGTAGCTGTCATGTTGCTTTGATGGTGTAAGTGGATCTTGTACATACTTTAAAGTTATTTTCTTAAACTGTAATTTTAAAGAGGTAAAACTGCCAAACCCCAAAGCAAAATTTATCCGTGCTTAGACTGTCATAACCTTTAGAGGAGATTCTGGTCATTCAGGGTATATTGGTATGCAATTAGTAACTCATCAAATAATTTTTTTCCTCCAGATTGAATCCAAAATGGTTTGAATGTGGAAAAAATAAGAAAAAAATCCCTGGGAATGCGTGCATGGTTAGAGGTCGGGATACGTTTGTGTCAATTTTTTTGTGATCGTGTTGTTTCCAGATTAGCAGAATTTTACAGCATTTGCTTCCTGTTCTAAAGGTACTGCTCCTGCACAATAAATAAGGAAATACGTACTGAGCTGTTGTTAAAGCATGTTTTTTTTCTCTTTGAACTTCTCATAGGCTGGAGTGAAAGGGACGTTAGGAAGATTAGTGGGAATTTTTGAGGTAAGTTTCAGACATGGAGGTTGTGAAATTTTGGTGCAAAAAATTGTCTTGGAGTAAAAATCACTTCCTGGTTTGTTGTGACGTAAACTTGATAGAAGGAAAAATTAAAACTCCCTTTTAAAATAAAAATGCATGCTGATCCTTTCAGTGATACTGATCATCTGCAATTTCCACTTCAGTTGAAATCATGAGTGATAAGCGTGTGTAAGAGTGAATATTCCCAGTGCCTTCATACCTTTCTTGCTGCCAAAAAATGCCACCCACCAGCTGGGGAGCAGTGCCTCTCCTTTGTTCTGTAGCACCTGCCACCACGCAGTGCCAGACTGGCCTCTGCGACATGGGGAGGGCTGTGCGCTCTTATTAGGAGTGCAGTAACACCTGATGAGTACTGGTGAGATGCAGAGTCAGCAGGTACCAGGCACAGCTCTTCTTACAGTTGTTTTTCCACTATTTCAGAGTTGTGTGAAGTAGATAAAAATATTTCCTGTATTTTTTTTTTCGAGCTGAGGAAGTGATTTATAAGCACATCCATCTACCAAATACTGCCTTATAAATTAGGAAATAGACTTTTGGGCTGCAATGCCTATTAATACTTTCAGACCACTCATTTAAAAAACTCAACGATTTTTAACAGCTATGAACGAGCTATAATGCGAGAGAAACCGTGCATCAGATACCGCAGCATCATAGTGAGGCAGCTTGCGACTTGCAGTCGCCATGTGCCCGCCTGCCTTTGCTCCCTTGGTGGCTTTGTCGTTATTCTGTTCCCTTTGCCTTCCAGAATCGGGACAGGAAACACAGGACATATGTTTACGTACTTATTGTCACAGAAGTGTTGGAAGACTGGGAGGACTCTGTCAATATCGGTAAGCTCTTTGCGCTTGCTAGAATTAACTGGTTTGATGCAGATGAAACGTCAGCTTAGCATCCCTCTGGGAGCTGGAATCCTTGTGAGAGCGGTCGGGAAAAGTTGCAGTGGTGTGTCCTTCTGTTGCTTGGGAAACAAAATTGTGGTCAAATTCATGCTTTTGTGGCCCAAGAGAAGTCAGTTCAGCTGTACAGCTGCCTCCACAGAAATTTTGTATTTAATTTTTGCACTTGGAGATACTAAGTAAAGAGCACGAAGAGTTGCCTTTCTAAGACTAGAAAAAAATGCATGTGGGCAGTGTGGATTAATCATTCCCTGTTATGTTTTGAAATCTTTGTGTTTAAATTGGATTCCCAAATGAAAATGAACCTGTTGTATCGCACGAGGGTTGTCCGTAGCACTGTGGCACCTGTAACTTGACTTTCCTCAGGCTGCGTACAGAAGTAGTTTTGTGGAAAGAGTAAGAAATTAGTGTCATCCATCAAAAATTGAGGTTCACTTGCAAATTGATAGAAATTGTGTGGTGGTTGGTGTGTGGTGTTGTGGGTTATCTTAAAATGAGTATCTGACTTGAATAGAAACGGCAGAAATAGCAAAATAAATGTGGTTGGTTTTTTTTTATTAGGAAGTGCAGGATGGGTTTGTTTGGATAGTGGATGTACTGCCCTAAACAGATAACCTGTCGTGGGGATAGAGGAGCCCTCAGTGTGGTGTTTGGAGTAGGGGGCCCTGGAGATCCGAGAATCCCAAGAGAAAATTTCCCAGTGTCTTTTGAACTGACGCTTTGCTACACAGTGTATTTATTCTTGCAGCTTTAGTGCACATGGTAATGATTTGAATGTTAATCAGCAGTAATGTTTAAACATTGTTTTGTTGCATCTACTGATTTTTCTTTTTACCCACAGGAAGGAAAAGGGAATGGTTTAAGATAGAAGATGCCATAAAAGTTCTGCAGTATCATAAACCAGTGCAGGCCTCGTATTTTGAAACCTTGAGGCAAGGTTGTTTGGCAAACAACGGCACTCCTGTCATGACCACGACGTACTCTGAGAGCTCCGTGTCTGACATCAGATGACTGAAGACGTCCCCATGAGAAAAATTTTGAAAAATAGACTGAAACACGGATTTCCCTCCCCCCTCCCCTTTTTCACATGCCTCCTCTATCAAACAAGGCATGGGCAGCAGCCTGTGGCAGAGCAAGTGTTGAGAGTGCTGCAATTTAGTGCAAGGTGGGATTATTTTTTTTTGTTGGCTTTTTTTGCTTTTTTGGATATGTATTTTGTAAAATACATTTTGTGCATGAAGTGCCCCTTTCCCGTTACACCGCTTCCATGGCCTGGCGAGCGAGGCTGCCAGTTTCGCCTCTGCCTTGTGTTCTGAAGTGTCCCGTTTGTGTCATCCCAGCCATAGCCATTTTTTTTTTTTTTTTTAATTAAAAGACTTCAAATGTGAGATCAGCTCTTTAAGTCTTAGTCTGTACTGTAAGGTGCTGTTCAGACCTGTGTGGCGGTCACTTTCAGCCCATATGTATAAACTTTTTTTAGATGGAGAATCTAACATTTTAATTTTGCGGGAATTTTTTTAATCCTGGTCTGCTTCTGAAAAGAAGGGTTCATAATTAATCTGTTTGCCTTTTGTTCTGTTTTTTTAAAAAATATACACATTCTGTGACAGTGCTAGTGGCTGGGCCAGTTTACTCCCCGTTCAGTATCTCCCGATTTAGTGCAGTGACACTTGAAGTTGAGGGCAGAGTTTTGATCACCTGCAGACATCCCTGCTGCTCCGTTGCTTCTCCTACAGCTTCCGCCAATGTTTCTGCATTTACATCAAAATGAAACAAAAAGGAGTTGGTCTTTTAACACTTGGCCAAAAATAAATAGCCTCAGAAACGCTACGATAGAAGCTGAATTTCATTGTCTGTGGTAGGAATCAGGGATTCGAAGTGGGGTCAAAGTCTGACAAACTGGAGCGTCGATCACCAATGCTGTTCTGCTGATCCTGCTGCGTTCTGCTGATGTCTCTTCTTGTCCACATGCCTTATACCGTGCTGAACTGGATACTTGTAATTTGTGCTAAAGCATCGGATTGTACTTACTGAGTGTTACTGCACGAACCCTTGGTAGGATAACTATGTGTGTCCCTGAAGAGAAGGCCCGGGGGAAAAATTCAGGTGTTCAATCTCTTGTCCTGTGGTTCTGCAGCACTTACAATTGCACCATGGAGCATGCTCAAAATGTTTAAACTCTCCCTCCGTGAAAGGTACAGCTGACTCCCGAGCAGAATTGCTAGCTGGAGAAGTACACCGTTTAATAGGATGGTTCCCCTGATGCATTGGCACATTTCCCCCCCGGTTTTTTTTTCTTGTTGTTTTTATTGATGTAAGTTTCATGCTGTCTTGATTTGCCAACAGTGTTGTCTAGTTGGGTAATAAAATGGGAAGGGTTGGGGCTGGGGAGTGGGTTGGGACAGGTACAAGTTTTGGGAGGGGCATTAATTAATCCCTGGCTTGGGACGAGAAGTAGTTGCTGGGTTCAGTAACTTCTCCTTTGTCAGAGCATAGCCAAGATGTGAAATTAAATCTGCAGTACTCTTTTTTTTTTTTTCCCCCTTTTTTTTTTCCTCCTCTTTATTTAACAAAAAAATATTCTAATAAATACTCACTGTTCCAGAGTTTTCTCTCTTCCCGAGAAGCGCTTACAATATGAAAATCTGATGGAAATATCCATGGAGCCTGGGACAAGGGGGAATGGTATCCTTGCTGGTTTGGCAAGAAACTGTTTATTTTAAGATCCTATTCTGTTCCTTTACTTGTTCTTGCTTTCATCAGTGTGGAGTAGCAAGGCCAAAAGCAGTGCCAGTGATCGCTAACATGAAAAACCACGCATAAGGAAAAGCTGAGAGGCATTATTCAAGAAGTAGCTTGAAACCGAGCATCTGGAATTGAGCCTAAATTACACCAGTTCAGTTCACTTCAACTTAGAGACGAATGTACAATACTTTCTTACTCTGTGCTGATGGGCCTGAACCAAACTCTCAAAAGGGCTTGAATATTGTATCTGGAAGCGTACGAGAAATTCAGACAGTCCGCCGTTACCGAGCCGTGAGTGGCACCTAACACAGCCATCTACTGCCTTCGATTGAGTTTTTGTCTTTACTGTACAGATTAGTATGTTGAAAATGCTTTGCGACAAAACAGCTGGTACTCCTGAAAGAGTAACTGCAGTTTTAATATCAATAGCATGCACACTTTTGTTTTTAAACTAAAAATGTTTTTACAGGGCTGTTAAACTGACAATTTAGGGTAGACTATTGTTAATGACTTGCTAATGGCTTATTTGTTTGGGTCAGAAAAATAAATTGTGCCAAGAAAGTGTTTTAATGTGGCATGAATTCATGCTGTTAACACAGTAACATCCAGCGGCTGATATTATGCCTTCTTAACTGGAAATAGCTCCTGGGGTAGAAATAGCCTTTATTCAACAGTTGTGGATTTCAAAACGGGCCTTAGTCCTGTGCTACCTGAACCTCTCCCTGCACCACGCGAGTTCCCCTCTTCCTCAGCATCTGAGGTTCTTCTCTAGTAACTGATGCAGCTGTGTGCCCTAGCAGTTTAAGCGGTTTTATACAAAATGATGTTAAATTGTTTTGGGACCGACAATCAAACTACCTTTATTAGTGACAAAAGCGTTGTTTTAAGGCCGGCGCGCGCTCTGGGTGTCGCGGTACGGACTAGTGCCTGCTTGATTACGCTGCTTAGGGCTGCTGTCACGACCAACTGCTAAAAAACCCTGTAGGATTAGACTTGGACTTCCAGCGTTGCTAAAACTGGTGCTATATTGAGCTAGTGGGATTCTTACCTCAAACAATGTGTCTAGCCTGACCCTTTAAATCGAACAGTACAATGTGTCTCAGCTTCCCGTTGAAGAATAACGTTCTTAGTTTGGCTTTCAGCATAGCTTCCGTCTTACTTGGCGCTGGCGTATCTGTAAGTAAAACAGAGGAGTAACGATGCTTCGTTAGGACATCCTGCAAGTTTGCAGCGAACTTGTCGAGTCACCCTTGAGTCTTCATTCTCTGAAACCCAGTTTGGGATAAATGCCAGGCGTGTTGACGATGCGCAGCCTCCAACTCAGAGGGGCTCCTGTCAATTGCCTTTTGGCACACCTCTGAGCCCAGGGGTCTCATGAAAAACTTCCAGTGTTCTCTGCAACTTCTTAGGGGTAATTTCACTAATAAGATTACTTTTCCCCTTGCTGCTCTTCATACATGAGTTCATGGTATATACAAGGACACCTCACTCTTGGTACATCAAGAAGCAAGTCTGCCTGCAGCCAGGAAGAGGGGGGAAATTATTGGCCCTTCAAACACTCGAGAACTGGATTTCTCTATGCACCAAAGTGTCACCTCAGGGTAGCAAGTTGAGTTGATGAAGTAAGAGGGAGAGGGAGACCCACCACTCGGCACAGGGAGGTTCTCTGAGCAGTTCCCGCTCTTCAACGTTGATTCACGTCCTCCGGTATTGTCAAAATTAGGAATCCTCATTATAGCGGAGTTGCATCCTGCCATCCGGATTTTTAAACTTACTTGAGACCTTAATGGGAGAAGAGAAGTGCATTCAGCACTTAGACACCGCCTGTTAGTGCGATGATCTTTTAAACCTCAAAATACTTACAACAATCTGGATCTCTGTCACTGGAACCGTTTGACAGACCAGTTTGGATTACTGCTGTGGCAGGAAAGCGTTAGCTGGTGGTTTAAGCCGATGCCGGGTAGTGGGTATACTGGCGTTTGTTGACTCCAGCATGGGAGCAGGAGAAAAAGGAAGATGCCTCTGGGGTACCAATGTCTCCAGCGAGTGCTGCGTGATCCTTCCAGCGGGTTTGTCAGATCCTGTACCTTTCTGATGATCTTAACTGATGCGTAAAGCTCAAAAGGCAGCTGGACGTCCCTCTGCAAAAAAGTGCCAACTGTAATTAAATTTAGCGGAGCTGAAATTGTACGTATCGAGCTCTAGGAAGTCTCTCAAATAAGGTTTTGGTATGGTGGAACAGGGATTTTGATGCGTTGGATAACGTCAGCTTAGAAATTGCATGCGGTAGAAAACGTACAGCACCTTTGGCTTGAAGTGGTTACTGTAAGATGGTTTTTGGGTTTCAGATTTGACTGTGCTCGTGCTGAGGCTTTGCAAAGGCGCATTTCAAAAGGAAGAACCTTTTTACGGTTAAAAGTAACATTTTCTATTTGGTGAAGCTTTCCCACAGCGTTTAATAGTTGTGCCACACGGCCGTGCGTGCTGGTGTTGGTGCCTGGCTATGAGAGGGTGTGATGTGACACTGCCGGGCCCGGGAGGTGACGCCTTTTCCTGGGAGATGCCTAGAGAAAAGTGAAAGGAGGAGGGTTTTTTCCCATTCTCCCTGAAATCTGGCATTCAGTGCTGTTAAAGTACTTTTGGTTGCTTTACAAAGATGTCTTTTGGTTTCTTCACAAAGATGGATTGTTTCATTCTAGACAGTAGTTTATTGGCGATAGAGAAGCTCGGTATTGTTACCAAGCCAGGGGAGGCTTGTACCTCCTTTATCTTTGCACAGTTTTTCCTTCTTACCAGCACTGGCCGAGCTGTTTTGTGCTCTCTGAGTTAGCCAGAGCTGCTCTGGCAGAGCTCAGCAAAGCCTTGCTCAGAACTGCAGTGACTTCTTAAAAGTGTGAGCGCTTGGCATTTGCCTCTCCACGTTTGGCCTTTGCCTATCCACATATATCATTTGGCAAAACATTCCTTTGAGTTAATGGCTACTTCGCAAACTAAAAATGAGATTATTTTTTTTTCTAATTGATAACGCATTAGACTTTGAACTGTAAAAACTCTTCAGGACTGAGGCAGTGACAGCTGAGAGGTGCAGGACGTGATGGCAGTCTTTCCCACCGGCTGCTGTACCCTGGGCGCTGCACGGGGTAAATATTACTTGCTTGTGATTTTGGACTCTCAGAACAAGGCATGTGGTCTGCGAGTGGTTTTGCAGCTGAACTATCTTGAGATGAATCTATCAAAGAGAGGGTGTGGGGCAGTTGCATCACCTGTAGCAAAAAAATAATTCAGAAGTTGCTGATGGTCAGCTCACTTGTTTGGGGTTAATGCTGCTAAACAGAGCTGAAGTTGTAGAGTGGTATTACTGATAAACTCCATTAGCCAGGAACTGTAATTAAAACCAAATAGAAGGGGATGAAAATACGGGCTTTAATGGAGGGGCGCTTCATAATGAGGGTTTTTTTAAGCTGCTGCGTGGATCAGGTGGGGAGAGTATATCTGGCTTGTTAAAATCTCACTACTTCTTCCCCCCATCCGTTGCTCACGTTGAGTACGGTAAGATGTGAGACGTACTGGGGAGTGGCCGTTGGTTCTTGATAGCCGCCCTGCTGGGATCGGACGGAGTTCTGCGTACGTTACACTACAAGAAACTATTAGATTTACAGGTGAAGGGAGCCCGGCCAGGGCTCTCCTCAGATAACACCTCTTGCCTTGCTTTGCCGGAGGGAGGTGGCACGGACAGGTGAACGCACGTGCTGTCTCTCTGCATCTTTTAAAAATACATCTTTTGGGATTTGTTTCCTTTTTCTTCCATTCTGGGGATGTGGTTCCTTCTGAGGTTGATCTGGTTCCGTCTTAGCAAGGCAGGTGTGTGCTCTGACAGCTGCTGCGAGGTAAAACCGCTGCGCGGTGCTGGTGGGGACGGAGCAGAGCCTTACCCTGGGGGGGTTGTGCTCCAGAGCCCCTCCACCCGTGGGGGGCTGCGCCCAAACACCCCGCAGCGTCTCCTCCGATGATGGCCTGCAGTCCCGCTGCTGTGGAGGAAGGTAAGGGCTCTGGTATGGGGGCTGGGAAGGAACGGGGATTTAAGCATTCCCATCAGCTCTTTTACTCGGCGGAGGGACATTGTGTGCGCTTCCCAGATTCCTGTTGAGCGAGAAGGCAGTTCAATTCGGTGAGATCTGGAATGTGCCTTAAAGCAAACTTTATAAACTGAAAAACTGAAAGGGATCGGAATCTGCTAGTGTTGCTTTTTCCCTTGTGCAGACACAAAGTATTCAGTGGCTAAAAATGTGGGTAGGGAATGTCAGGAATCCTCGGTTCCCTTCCCAGATCTAGCCCGGACTTGGGGCCTCTGCCTCAGCTTTTCCATGCAGAAAATGCGTTCACCGTTTTGCACCACGCTGGTTGCTCCAGAAGAGCAAAATACTCAAAGCTGCACAGATCCCGTGTTTGTCTCTCCCGGTTATAACAACTTCAGATTTTCTTGCTCGTTCTCAGAAACACTGTTTCATCCCAAATGGGTATGTTTGTGCTTTTCGGATAGCCGCGTGCGATGTTTGTACCTGTGCAAAGCAGCCAGTGAAAGGGAACGGGGGTGACCTGGGAAAGATGAAAGACAGGTTTGAATATTTAACTTTCCCGGAGTAGAAGCTACGGCTGGTGCCGATTCTCGGGAGAGGATCAAAATCTGTCGGTCTGTTTGGCTCAGCTGGCACCAAGAAATGAAGCTGTTGCAGCCGCTCGTTGGCATGAAGAGCTCTTATCTTAGAATACGACTCAACGACTTTGTATAACTCATGGACTGCTTGGTCCTGCTTTCAAATGGCTGAGGTTTCCCTCCCGGCTCTGCTCTTCCCGCTCAATAAGACAGCATCATCTAGTGGCTACATCGCAGCCCGGGGATGCGGGTGTGACCCTGCTTCTGGCGTGCTCTCCTCCTGTCTCAGCGATGGAGACTACAACATCTGGATGTACGTGTTCCTCACTTTTCTCAGTGTTAGAACGAATTTCATACGGTTAGAGAGGAGTCGGCTTCGGTGGTGGAAGGCGGCGTGTAGATACGTGTGGTGTTTTACTGGGTATAGTGTCATGAGTTGTGTTCTGTACATAATTGAGAGAGGTGTAGATGGGTGAAAAAACACTTTAACTGGATTGAAGATGTACTTAGGAGGTTTGCAAAAATCTCTTTTTGGTGCTAGTTGATAGGGATTTTTTTCTTTTTTTTTTTTTTTTTGGTGGGAAAGTGAGAATCTTGAAGTTATACTTGAGAAATTGGCTCTAGAATCGCCTCACGTTAATCTTGGGAGGTCCAAGAGTGTTTGCTGAACTTCCTGTATGTCCTATTTTCTATTTATTAAATCAGAAGATCTGGAACCATCATTTTGCATTTTCTGTTCAGTCTTTTCATGAACTCTCTGTACCCGAGACTCCCTGGCAGCACCCGGAGCTGGAGAGCAGGATCCCAGAGCCCAGCAGAGCGTGTGCCTGGTGACGGCGTACGTAACCGGGGCACATCACCCCCTGCGGACAGCACGAGCTGGGTGTCCGTGGGTATGAGCGTACCTGCCTTAGGCTTTTCCATTCCTTATCGAACTGAGATACCTCCAAGGTCAAAGCTGTGGGGCTTTGGCCGTCTCTTCTGTTTGTGTCTGAGCTGGTACGTTCGAACTCGCCCTCGCGACCAAGGAGAAGACTTTGATACTGATCCAGGTACCGACCTGCACCCACCTCTCCTGCTTGGCAGCACCGGCGTGAGCAGTCCCTGGGGAAAATGGGGTTTTTTAAACCTTGCGGATACTTTTTGGAGTCATTCAGGTGTCCAGGCCTGGGGTTGGACGATGGCAGCAGCAGAGCGCAGTGAGTGATCTCCCGGGGCTTTCTGCCCCTGTGTGACCTGGTGGTGTTGGTTGGGATGTCCCGGTGGAGGCTCTTGTGCTGCTGCCGCCCAGCTTCCGCATGGAAATGTCAGCGCTTGGAGGAGGAAAAACGTGTAGAGAACAAACTTGCTAATTTATTAGAATTGAAAGAAGCCTGAGGCTTCCAGGGATTTGTCAGTGAATCGTAAGTAAGTTAAATACTCAATTCTCCGTGAATTCTAGGTGGTTTTGGACTTGTAATTCCCATAATCTGTTTTGGTTTATTTTTCTGGCTGCAGAGTTCTGTTCCTCACTCCAGTGCTTTGTGTTTCTAATCTTCTGGTAAAGTTAACGTGGGTTTTTTTACGATACATTAAGTTGAAACGGTTCGCAAAAACACTTTACAACTGCAAGGGCACTTTGGAAATCTGGCATTTCAGCTGATGCTTTTTCTCTTTCTTACTGACTTGGACTCATTCTTACTTACGACACGTTTGTTCAAAGTCACATGCATTAGTAGAAAACATGTTTTGTTTTTGTTGAGGGTCAGATCTTAGCTCGACCCATGAATAATGCAGGTGCTCTCTTGCTCCTGCGTAGTCTTGGCTGGCAGGTATAGCATATACCTACGTAACTTTGATCTTTTAGTCCGTAGAGTTTGCAGAAGGACCGGAGGGCTCGCTATCCACCCCACACTCGGCTCTGGTGTCATTACCAACCCCCCCCGTCCCTCTCCTGCGATGAGTCTGGGTGGGTTTTGAGCCAGATGTTGAGACGGTGTGCAGCTGCGGTGACGTACGGCAGCTGGCAGTGTGGTCCCTTTCTCAAGGTGTCTCCTCTGGTTGAGTTGTGTGCGAGGCGGGAGGTCATCACTGTCTTTAAAGATTTAAAAAAAAAAAAAAATGAAAAAAAAAATAATTCGTGGATGCAAGTTTGACAAGAGTGTAGGCTGTAATCTAGTGCCAACCAATAAACACACCAGTATTTCACACACGGCTCTGCCTGCTGCGTGGTCTGTCGTCTTCCCGGCGCTGTTACCCACATACGTGAGCTCAGGGATTGGGTGATAAAGCGTCACCAGAGGAGAAAGCCCTCCCTGAAGTGGCTTGGTACCTTCACACTCTGGAAAAGAAAATTTGGAGGGATGTCACCAACAGCCCGATGTTGAGATGGGCTCGTCTGAGCAGGGGAGGCACCCTGCAATAAAACCGGGGGGAATTTTAAGGCGCGGCATAGTCTCGTTCAGATGTTTCTGGTCCTGACCAAGAGCCTCGTGGAGCAGAAGCTGTCTTGACTCCAAACCTGCTCACACCTATTTATCAAAGTCCTCACCGAGAGCCCTTCACGTGGAAATAGCCCTTTGGTGGGGGAGAGGCTGGGTGCCACCTGCGGCGAGAGCACCGGCACCCGCCGGGAGCTGGCGGTGCCAGCGAGGGGAGCAGCGAGGGCTGGAGACGGAGAGAAACGTGTTTAGAGGTGCCAGTGTAGGTCAAGGAAAAATAATGGGAGCTCCGCTGGACCCTGTTCTTACAAATACCCGCTGTGTTTGTGCTCCACACGTGTGTGTGCGCACAAATGCTCGACTGAAGTATGGCCCTGTGAAGTCTGACCGCTTTCCCAAACCCGCGGTCAGGCTCCGGGTATCCCAAACCCTGTGGCGGTTGGATGCCTTCCCTGCCGGTCTGGGACGGGCGAGCAGCGGGAGATGCTCAGAGGCGGTCGGTGCCAGGGCACGCTCGGGGAGCGGACGGGGCTCTTCGCACCACGGCAGGCTGCCCTCGGCGCAACCCCTGTCCTCGCTGTTGGTGGCACAGCGTTGCTCAGCACCTTCCTCAACCTCCGCACGTTCCAGTGAGACGCGCTGGGTCCCTCTGCCCTGGGCTGTGCCCAGCTTGGGGGGGGGTCCGCGTGTGCCAGGGGCAGCTCCTGTCCCCGCGGGTGCCCGACCCTCCTCCCCATCTCGGGGGCCGCGCTCTGCTGATGCTCCAGTGCAGCAGATTTGCCTTGGGGCTGGGGAGGGACGAACCGGCTTCACCCAACTCTCGGGGCTCTGATCTGGCCCTCGCTCAGCCGGGGTGGGGGTTTCTCCTCCTTCTGGGATGTGAAACAAAACACTGGGCTGCGTCCGCTAATGTGCAGTCGCATCGCAGCAGCGAGGCTGTAACTACAGCTATGGGAGCGCTCGTGTTTTATCAGCAAAGCAGATGTGTCCTGGTTTGGAGATCCATCTCTCGCCCCACCCTTCGCAAATTCCCTTTGGGATCCGAATGCAACTGGGCTCCTCCTGCGCCGCGTTACTGCAACGAGGGAAAACGCGCCGGCTTGTGCGCAGCATCCTCACGGTCACGGCTGCGGCGCTGAGCCGAGGGTGAAATTAATCTCTGATGACGGTAGAGTCGATGCCTTTGGGTGAGTGGTGAGGCAGAACCGGAGCGGGCTGTGCCCCCACGGGGGTGGGTGGCAGTGCTTTCCCCCCGCCGGCATTCCTGGCCGGGCGAGCAGCCGGAGGGATGCGCTGGCTGCAAATCCAGCCACTTGCGTTTAGCTGCTTAAACGGGAGCTTAGTGGCTCAGCAAAGCTGTCCCCAATTATCTGCTGGTGGCCGAGCAGCAGAGAGGAGGGGGCTGATGTCTCTCTCAGCCGGTTCTGGAGCAGAAATACCCCGTGTCACTATTCTAGCTCTCATCGCCTGCCAAAAATTTGCCCCCCTGGCTGATCCCCCTCCCACCTCGGTCACAAAGGTGCCACATCCTGGGACTGGTGGCAATGTCGCCGTCAGCCCCGCGGCATCCTTCCCCCTCCCTGGCAGTAAGTACAGGGAGATTTTCCCAGGGATGAGCAGCCCTTACGCTGCCCCGGCCTCGACTCCCCGTTTTCCCCATCCAGATGCTCTGGGCAGCAGTGGATGGGGAAAAACATTCACCTGGGATTTGGGGATGTTGCAAGTGCTGAGCGCTGCCTCCGGCCGTGCAGGGGGGCTCAGTGACACCCCTGCTCTGCTCCCAGGGCACGCTGCTTCCCCTGAGACCCCACGCAGCCGGGCTGGGCTGGCCGCACGCTCCCGCCGGCCCACGCTCGCTCCCGCTCGCTCTCTCCAAGGAACTTTCCTAGAAATTGCTGGATTTATTTTTAGCTGCGGCACAGCAGCGCCAGGCTGGGAGAGGATGGGCAGCGGCGGAGTAGGAATCCCACAGGGTGTTGATGTGCTCCTGCTGCCTTGGCCGGCTCCTGCGCTGGCAGCGNCTGGGCTGGCCGCACGCTCCCGCCGGCCCACGCTCGCTCCCGCTCGCTCTCTCCAAGGAACTTTCCTAGAAATTGCTGGATTTATTTTTAGCTGCGGCACAGCAGCGCCGGGCTGGGAGAGGATGGGCAGCGGCGGAGTAGGAAGACCACAGGGTGTTGATGTGCTCCTGCTGCCTTGGCTGGCTCCTGCGCTGGCAGCGGGGGGGGTCTGGGGGGGGTCCAGCCCCACTGGGTGTTTCCCCCATTGCAGCGGTGCTGGCCGGACCCTGGTCCCTTCGGGCGAGAAGGAAGGGATGGGGATGGGCTGCGAGGAGAGCTGCTGCTGCTCACGCCGGGGGGATGCCCCGCTCAGGGTGTGAGGCTCCCCC
>RSEF01000026.1:6025341-6045968 GCA_003993805.1 Himantopus leucocephalus | reverse complement strand
ATGAGGAAAGGGGGGGGCACCCCAGCCCCTCCGGGAAGGTCTGGGGGGCCCGGGAGTCCCGGGGATGCTCCGCGCCCCTCCCGCGCCGCTCCGCACTTACCCGCGGGCGGCGCGAAGTTGGCGGCGCCGCCGACCCCGTCTCCGAGCGCTGCCCGGTACCGCGATCCGCCTCCGGCCCCGGCGGGGCGCGGGCACCCCGGGGGGGCCCTGCGGCATGCGGAGGGGGCAGGCAGGCAGGCAGCCCCCCGCCCCAGCCCCGGCCCCGGCCCCGGCCCGGGGAGCCGAGCGAGCCGCAGCCGGGCGGGACCCGCCGCGCTCCGCGCACCGCAGCCGCGACGAGGAGGAGGAGGAGGAGGAGGAGGAGGAGGAAGAGGAGGAGGGCCGGGGCCGGGGAAGTTTTGCATGAAGAAGCGCTGGGAAGCCCGCCGCCGGCTTTGCCAGCCTTTTAAAGCCCTAGCGCACCGCGGCGGGGAGGCGGTGGGGGACCCCCGCCCCCGCCCCCGGCTGCCCCCCGGCTCCCGGCGGGGGATTGGGGGGGAACGGCTGCGGCCCCGCAAACCCCCTCCGCCGAGCAGCGCCGGGCACGAAGGGCTCCAACAGCCCCCCGTCCGGCGGGAAGGGGGATGGACCTGGCCCCTCTCCTGCCCTGCGGTCCCCAGCGCCTCTCCCCTCCTGCTCCTCAGCATCGAGACATATTTTGCTCGTGCTTGTCCTTCTCTCCCTGCCCATCACCTACAGCCATCATCGCAGCCGTGAACGCAGCGGCAGGACTGACAGGCACCCGGGCCTCCAGACCCCACGGTGCTAAAGAGCTTCTCGCAGGTCACGTCCTCTAATTTCAGCATTTGCAGAAGCGAAGGCCCACGACAGCTCCCATGGGTGCAAACGCACCAGCCTTTGCCAAGCCCTGCAAGGAGCACGGTGCACGGCAGGGACACAGGAAGGGTCCCCCACCCCGGGCTGCTGAGAGGCTCCAGCTCCCACCGCGTGCACTAACCATCAGCCCCAAATTTCCCCTCCCCGTGGCGGGAGCAGCTCCCCAGGGTAGCAATGAGGCTCGTCACCCCAAGCTGTCACCCTTCTCTTCAGGCTCCCACAAAACGATGCCAACACCCCACTCCGCACACATGCCCACGGCTCGTGCATCGCCTCCTTTCGCTATCAAACCACCCCCCTCAGGCCCCGGCAGCTCCGAGTAGCCCGTTGTGGTGTGTCGATTCATTAATCCAGAGAAAACACAGCCCCCTAGTAATGGCCATTGACACATTAACTGCTCCGATCCATCACAATAATGACTGCAAGATAATCGGTCACCGGAGCGATTAGGGAGTACACCTGCCTGCACGCCGGGGCTGCGAGAGCACCCAGCCCATGCGGGAACCCCGGGAGGGGGGACCTGGCTGTGAGGAGGGGTCTCTGCAGCTCCACCTGCCTCTCCGAGCACCAAAAAGCAAAGCGCAGCCCTTCCAACACGCGTTTCCAGCCTCAGCTTCCCTAAGGGTTGATGTATTGCCTGCTTGGAATAGCAAAATAGCAGCCCTGGTGCGGGATGAACCAGGGCCCGGGAAGGAAGGATGCTGCTGCGAAGGGCTCGGCGCTGCGACCGCAGCCCTGTCGCCCAGATCCTGTTTAGGAGGCTGGAGAGGAGCTGGTTTTCCAGAAGCGCTCAGGGCTGCCCGGCTCAACGCCCCGGCCAGGCCTTTGAAGGAGCTACGTGCTCTCCAGTGAGATGCGCTCCCCTGAAAACCTGGCCAGCTGCCCTCCTGCCATTAAAATAAGTGGCGATATTCCCATGGATTCAGACGCTCACGGGATCGTGCCCAGAGCGCCGTCTCCTGCGGAGAGACCAGGCTGTTGCAGTGATTTCATTTACAGCGAGAGCCGGAGCAGAGCGGCTCGCGTTGTTATTCTGCTCTGCGGCAGGGGAAGGCAGCCCCGGGAGGGGGACGGCCCCATCCAGCCCCCCCATGCACGCACACATGGTGTGCGACCCTCGCCCATGCCAGGAATCGAAGCAAAAGGACCTCTGCACTGTGGCCACCGGGGAGGGGACACAAGGATGGATGGTGGTGACAGCCCAGCCCTCAGCTGCCATGTGTCCCACCAGGAGCAACCTCCCGTCCCCGAGCAGGGCTTTCACCCGGCGACTGCCCCTCCTGGGGGTCCATCAGTCATTCCCAAAAGGCTCTCAGGGGGGTGAGGACTCGCCCAGGGCCTTCTGTGCAGGGAGCAGAGTGGATGTGCAAGAGGGGTGCACACATCAAGGAGCCACACTGTCCCCACCACAGGCAGCAGCTGAAACACTGCAATGGGGTCAGGAGAGACCCCCAGGACCCATCCAAGGACCCACCAGGTGACCCGAGGACAGTCATGATGTAGGGCAGAGATTCATGGGCAGGAGGGGGGTCTGTGCCCATCAGTGCCAAGGGCCATCAAGCCCCTGGGAGGAGAGGAGCCCCCCACCTGCCCCAAGCCCAAAAGAGCCTCAGGGCACACCAGAGGCACCAGTTGGGGGCTCCAGCCCCTGCGGGGTAAGCCAGGCACAAATCCCTTCACCAGAAGCAGCTCTCAGAGGCACCCTGAAGCCGAGTCCTCTGCTCCGGCTTGGGTGAAGCCTTTGGCTCCCTGGGGCATTTCTAAGACACGTGCTCTGCCTTCGAGGAGAAACGAGGGCATCCCGCTCACAGCCTGGGGTCTGGCAGCACCGGGGCAGGGCTGTGCCACCGGGCACGAGGACACCAAGCCAGCCTGCTCTGCTTTGCCCAGGTCCCGAGGAAGCACTGCGGGAAGGTGCCTGGGCTAAATTATGGAGAAGTTTGGGCTGAAGTGTTACCTGAATTGCTCCGGCAGCCTGCTCGCCCCAGGGATGCTCGGTGCTCGCTGCTCCCCTGGCTCTGGTGGAAAATACTCATTATCCAACCCCCTCACCCAGTCTGGGGGATCTGAGTCCCAGGGATTTGGGGGATGCTCTTGCCGCCGTGGCTGCAGCTGGCAGCGTTCTCTCTTCTTTTCTCCATGTCTCAAAGACCGCACATCTCCCCCGCTCACGCGCCTCTCCCTGCCGTCAGCCAGAAGCCAAAATATCATCACAGCGCTCGTGTCACTATAGAAAACATCAAAACACAATTAACATTTGGAAACCCGGCTCAGGCCGATGCTGCTGAGCTTCCCCCGGCGTGATGGGAAAGGCCACGCTGTGGTGGCTGAGGGGGACGGGTAGGCGGGCACGGGGACGGACAGGAGATGCCCCAGCAATACCGGGGAAGGAGCCCGTGCACAGGGTTACCCTGAGAGCGGTTCAGCAAATCCCACAAAGGTCGCTGCCGGTGCAGCCAGGGCTCCTCCTCAGCACTTGGGTCAAAAGATGATCAAACACTCCAGGATAGTTCGATACCATCAGCAAATGGACGCAGCACCATCGTCTGTGGGATCAATACAGCTTCATCAGGCTCAAACACAAGAGGAACTGAACAAGTTGCTGCCTCTCTGGTCCCAGAGGCAGGGTTGGAGGGGTACACCCTGAGCCAATTCCCAGCTCCGTCTTCATGTCCATCCAGGGACTGCAGGGTGCTCCAGCATCTCCAGGGCCACCAGCAGCCTTTCCCTGAACCTCCAGGGCTTGCAGACCCGCGGGCAGGAGGCTCCGGCATGCCCCGAGCCCGCTCAGCCCACGGCTGTCTCCCAGACAGGCACGGCTCCGGCCGCGTAGCATCCAGCCTCCCGCTGCCCTGGACCCCATTCAGCCAGGAAGGTCACCGCATCCACTGCTAAAGCCATTGAGCACCACCAGGGAGACATGCTGCTTGCATTGTTTTTGGTTTGGTTTATTTGTTTTTTTTTTTAAATATAGGAAAACATGAAACCGCATCTTATGGACTGGACTTTCCGGCTCAGCTCTGCAGAAGGGCTTTGAATAATTTATGGCCAAGCCACCACCTCCTCCTTCCTCCTCATGGGTCACCCGTGACAAAGGGACACGGGCACGGGCACCACGCACTGTCCTTTTCATCTGTGGGTTGCATTTCCAGCGCCTGCAATCGCCTTGGGTGTGGATTTAATTCCC
The DNA here is from genome assembly GCA_003993805.1 of Himantopus leucocephalus. Taxonomy (NCBI): domain Eukaryota; kingdom Metazoa; phylum Chordata; class Aves; order Charadriiformes; family Recurvirostridae; genus Himantopus; species Himantopus leucocephalus. Next base: position 6,041,905 of record RSEF01000026.1, on the reverse strand, counting down.
TCCTGGATAGAAGGGTGGGGAAAATAAATCTTTAATTCAAAGTGAAATATTAATAGAACTGTAATTAGCTGTAATATCTACACAATTAAAAAGCAGGAGTCCCAGCAAGAGCTATTTTCGTGTGTATTTAAAGAAAAATAAGTTTGCAGGGTAAGGGGGAGGGGGGAGCTGGGAATGTTTTTCTGGTGTCCCACTTGTCTGGGGGAAAAACGTGGGCAGAAGGAGTGGCAGCAAAGGGACACGGGCTCCGGCAGGTCAAGGGCTCCTGGTTAGTGCTGGTGACACAGGAGGAAGCCAAGGCCGGTTTGCAAGAAAAGAGGAGAAGAGGGAAAGAGGGAAAAAGACAGAAAGAAGAACGTGTCCTTTTGTCCTCCTCCCTGGGGAGGGTTTTGCAGCAAAGGGAAAGTTTTCACTGATGTCAGGCAGAGAAGAGCCTCAGCGAGAGGATGGGGAATGAGAAAAAGTCTCTGCTGGAAGTTCGTAGAGTGTTTCAGGCTGGGTGTCGAGCGGGGTGACCCAGGCTCAGCCCCCCCCCCCCGCAGCAGTTTGCCAGCAGAAATCGCACAGCCGGCTTGTAAAAAGCCACGGAGCTTTCCTGCGCTGGGCAGTTAGAGGTCGAGATGGGGTTTACTGAAGGAAGAAGGAATAAACAAAATTGCAAAATAAAACCAAGCAACAAAATGATTCGGCTTGCCCCAGAAAAATACCTAAATAACAGGTCCAAGGAAAAAAAAAAAAAAAAAAGCCTTGGATTTTTTTCCACAAGAAAGGGACTCCTACACACAAACAGCACATGAATATGGGTAATAGATATGGATATTTCAGAGAGCAAAAATGGTACTGACTGCGCTCTTATTGGATCAACATTCACACATCGAGTCCATGTTTCTCTCGAGGAGTGAGGATAATGGGATGCCGAATGTCAGACCATTTTAAATATATATAAAACTCATTATACGCTTCATGACTAACCAGATTTCGATGGAAAGAGTTGCATTTTAAAGAAATGGGGGAAAGAAAAGCCCATCCAGGCTTGCAGGGAGGAATTAGCAATGAAAGAGGGATGATTCGGCTGCAAGCGATGACAACTCCTCCTCCTCGTGAGGAAGGCTGCTGCGGCCATGCCAGCTCCGTGGCAACTCCCCCCTCCTTGCTCCTTGCCCACGTTGGGGGCTGCCAAGCCCCCACCAGCGGCTTTCCTGCAGCCCGGAGTCCTGCTGGGTACCCGCATCCCACCCGGCTGATGTGGGACCCCCGGCAAAACCCTGCCCGAGGCCAAGCAGCCAGACCTGCCTCTTGGAAGCCACCAAGGGGGGGACATTCCCCGGGCTTGTGGGCTTCTCCCAAACCCCCTCCTGTGCTGAGGGGATGGAGCGAGCGCTGGGGATCTGGCCCCACTCCTCCATGAGCAGCCGAGGGCAGCAGCAGCACCGCTGCTTCGTGGCAATACCCATCCCCGGCCAAACCTCCCCCAGCTGCAGTGTCAGAGCCTCTTGTCAGGGGTTTGTGCCTCTCTCCTGGGTGTATCCAGCCTAAAAATTCCCCTTTGTGCCTCACTGCCTGTGTGTTTCAGGAGGACAAAGGACACGTGCCTGGCTTTGGCCGCTCTCTGAGCCTGGAGTCGGGCAGCACCAGCGCTCTTCTCCTCTACAACACTTCCACCTAACGGCAAAAGCACCGGCAAGGAGACAGCCAACGGCACCAGGGCCACCCACCCCACGGCCCCTCGGCACCCACATCGCACCCCCAGGCGCTGAGCAGAGGCCAGCACAGCTCAGTGCACTGATGGACGCAGCCAGGCTCAGACCTCCGCCAAGGAGAGGTTGCCAGCTTTGCCCCGGAGACAAACCTCGTGAGCAGATACCGGAGGCTCCAGAAACGGGGAGTTTTGCTCAATTAAATAAGAAAGCCAATTTTGTGATAGAAATACACTAATCCGGCGCACGTTGCCCAGACAGCGTGACATTCCACTGCCTGCTTTGCGGGTCTTTGTCACTGCCGGCATCACCTGGGCTGCATCTCTTCCCCACAAAACCCATAACTTGTTACACCCACCTGGGGCCAAGCCCCGCACTCGCAGCCCTTCCCCAGGGAGCTGCACCAAAGCCACAACCCCCCCAAACTGTGGTTTTCCACGATTTTTCAGCCAGCTCCATCCTCTGGGTGATGTCCTGCTTCCCTCTTGTGGCTGCTGCTCCGGCACGGCCGCGCCGGGCAGGGAGGGGGGATTGGGGAGCTTGGCACCCCGCTTTGCTGCTCGCTGGAGAGCACAAGGGCTGCTGCTGGCCGTCATCTCCGGTTTGACCCACTCAATGCAACTGGTGAATTGGTGCCATCCCGGTTAGAAGCTGTTGCTTATAAATAAGGATGAAAAGCAGCCGTTGCCTCATTTATGGCCCCCCCCCCCCCCCCCCCCCCCCCCCCCCCCCCCCNCCAAATCCGAGCTGCCAACCCGAGCGCTTGGCAGCTGAGCTGGTGGCAGAGAAAGCACGGAGTTATTTTACCCACTATCCATGTGGGACAGGCTGGGACACCCCCAGACAGAAAGTGTCAGAGTTGTCCATGGACACGCACGCAAACGCTTTGACAAAACACATTGATTTAATTTTTTGGGCCCTCCCTACCGGGATCTGTGGCTGAACAAGACCCCAGCCCTCTCCCAGAGGGAAAGGCAACTGGAAACCAGACCCAACCCTCCTCCCCTCCCAAGTTGCTCCCACCCTCCTGCGAAAGCTGATGGGGAAAAGAAGGGAAAAGGGAGAAGACAAGTTCCTCATGCCACGAGCAGCTCTCTGCAGCAGGATCGGGCCCCGGCACGAAGTGCCGCCGACGGTTCTCCGGCTAACGCCGAGCGGCAGCAAACACCCCGCAGCACCTTCCTGCTCTCGCCCCCGCTGACATCCAGCCGTCCCTCCTCAACACTAAAACGCTTTAAACAGTCCTTAAAAATGAAATAGCCGTGACAGATTCAATGGTGTCGGAGGAGTTGCTCTGTGTGGGAGCGCGCGGTCTCACGTGGCACAGGCCCAGGGACACGGCTGAGCAGCGAGAGGCTATTTTGGGCAAGCGATTACTCCGGATTTTGGGTCTAAACAATGCAGAAACATGAAGAGCTGAGGCACAATGTTACACTGGAAATCTCTCATTATGCACCTTCAGCAGCTTTTATCCCTGGCGCTCCAGCGAGCGGAGGACCAACCCCTGAATCGGTGCAGAGATGGCTCAAACTCATCACACCCGTGCTCAGATCACTCCGCAGGACCATGGCTTTGGGGATGCAGCTTCGGCCGAAGCCACCCTCCTGCTGCCACATCAAAGACCCCCAGCCACGAGGGCTGTTAAGCGCTGGAGGGACGCAGGGCAGGACCCAAGACATGGAGCTGCCTGACAAGCCGGCAGCGCTGGCCACGCCGGTGTCATTAACGCCACCGTGTATTTTAGGCTAAATATTGCACCGAGCAGAAGCCGCTTCCAGCTGCGTTTGAAGCAGGGCTGGGGACAATGAGGGGGGGCTTTTATTCCCATCCTGTTCTTATAGCTTCATCTTGCAGCAAGAGCCTGGCACGGCACAGAAGTCACCCCCCATGTAGCCTTGGAGGTGCCGGGGGTCCCAGCGGTGCTGCCCCGCTCCCCTGGACCAACATGCTTTTTCCCCCCCCCGGCAATTTTCTCTCCCAAGCCAGAGATGTCTCCCTGTTCCCAGTGCAACATCCCGGTGACATGTCCCTGTCCCCCAACCCCAGCGTGGGAGGATTTCCCAAGAAAAAGGGGGCAGACAGCTCTACCTGCGTTTCCATTTGGATGCACGAAGGGTTTTTCCACCCGCAGGGATCATGGGCAGCTGGAAATGCTTTCTTTAAAAGAAAAAAAAAAAAAAAAGGAGAAAAAGGAAGGAGAAAGCACATTTGGTGGTAAAATTAACTGTGACGGCCAGACAGCACATACTCCCTCTGCACCAACAGGACAATTAGAGGAAAATCTTTATGTATTAACTAACATGAAAGCCACTGATGGTGCGGAGAGTTTATCCCCTCGTCCTTCCCGGCTGGCCGGGCCGGAGCAGAGTGGCAGCAGCACCCGGGACGCAGGATAGGGCTGACCGGGGAGCAGCACATCGCCAGCTCCCAGCCAGAAACAGCCCTGAGCCCTCGGGGAGGGAGCGGCAATGGAAAACCACGGGACGCTGGAAGGGCCCAGCGCTGAGCATCGGCATCTCGAGTCCCCAGCCAGGCACGGGGACGCGTAGGAGACAGGGGAAAGCAAGGAGGAGAGCATGGAGCAGGCCAGCGAGCTGCCATCGCCATGCTTCTCCTCTCCAAGTGCCCGGGGAAGGCGCCGTACCCCTCTCAAAGGTCTCCGACCCAACAGCCGACGCTCATCCCGCGTCCGACCCCATGCAAAAATTGCCCCATTCGTTCAGCATGTACCAACCTGCTCTGCTGGAACGCAAAGCGCCCCGAATTGGGATGGATTTGCACCAAGGGCTGCTCCAGCACCCCCTGCCTGCCGCTGCCGTGCGGGGGCCGAGGGGCAAACATTGTCCCCCACCCAGGGAAAGGGACCCCGGGCAGGCGCAGCCCCACAGCACCAGGGCACCCTCCACCACAGAGCTGACCCCGTCGAAACAACACCCGTCTTCTCCTCCCAACTTTTCCATAATTCATGCAACAGCCTCCCGAAAGAAATATCCTCCTCGGGCATAAAATATTCATGGCCTCGTACTTTGCAAGGAAACACTGTCTTCTTTGGAGCGCTCCCAAGCAGTCAATGCCAGCACGGATTTGCCTTTGCAAGAGTAATTATGTTCCTCATCGATCGGGTGCTGGAACGAGAGGGGCTGCACCGGGAAGGGTCCCCCTGGCCGGTATCGGTGTGTGGCTCCTGTGCAAGAAAGCAGCTTTTGGAAAAGGCTTAAAAGGGCTCAAGAAGAGGTGGGACAGAGCAGCACTGTGAAGTGCCATCCCAGGAGATCCCCGTCCCCGTGGCTGCATCTCTTTGCGCAAGCAATAGCCGTCCCAGAAGGGACCATCTCCCTCAGCATCACCACAGATCCGCCCCAGCCCCGTCCCAGCCGTGCTCACCACCCCTCGCACACGCACAGACCGACACCGTGATAATCACACGCCTGCGGACGGCACCCCCCCAGCCCCCACCGGCCTCTTTCCCCTCACAATTTGGATGAGGGTCAATTCATTAAGAGCTCCTTCACGTTTCACTCCATTTGCAGAGTTCAGTAGGGGGCCCTGGCCCCGTTCGGCTGCACAATATTCACACCCTTTATTATTATTATTTTTGCTTGTTTTTTTCTCTTTCCCAGCACGGGCAGAAGCACAAGCTCTGGTCCCGGGAGGGCACGGGATGGGGGGGGCCATGCTATGGAGGGAGCAGCCAGCCGTGGAGGAGCTCAATTCTGAACACTGTTTCAGGACAGCAAGGGTCCCGTGTCCCCAGCCCAGGACCCCACGCGTGGCAGAGTGGCATCACCCCCCGCTGGCTCCAGCGCTCGGCCCGGCAGCAGCCAGGGAGCACGGAGCAGCCCCCCCCCCCCCCCCCCCCCCCCCCCCCCCCCCCCCCCCCGNCAGCAGGGCTTTTCTCCTTTGCGTGCAGCAGCTCAGCACCAGCCGCTGGCGGGGACTTCGCTGAAGCGACAGCGGGTGAAGCTGCAGCCCTTGCGGGGTGCTCGGTGGTGCTACACCCGCAAATCTAGGGTTGGCACCATCAGCCAAAGATGCTTTTATTGCCAAGAGAGGAGCTTCCCACAGAGAAACTGTTCTGACCTAGCTATTAAAATGAACTAATAACAAATTCTCACCCATAACCCGATCAATTCCCCAGCAATAAGCCAAGCCCGTGCTCAGGCCAGGCTCCCACGGGAGGTTCTGGCACCCAGATGTGCTCAGCAGCTGCCGGGCACCAAACCCCGGGAACAGGCAGGTCTGGGAACCACTGGCGTGGAGGGGACACCTCCCCGGCCACCGGCAGTGGATGCTGGGGCACATGGGGACACCCACACTGCAGCAGAGCCCCCAGCCCAGTGACAGAGGGGTCCTTTAACTGCCACCGCTTGGGGACAAGCCCAGCGGCAGCATGCGTTTAATTACTCCCATCTTGTCCTGTGCAGTATGCGCTGCAATAAAACACAGCCCAGATTTCACAGTTCCTCACACCGTAAGTCAATTTAAAAAAAAAAAAAAAANTGAAAAAAGAAGCCTTTGCCACCAAGTCTGCCTTCAGCAGCCAAACCTCACCCCGAGCCGGGCGCTCCGGCCGTGCCAGGGCGGCACAGCTCCCCGTGCCTCGAGCGAGGGGTCCCCGGGGGGTTCTCCCATGCATGGACTATAGCAAGGTCCAGCAAAGCCCGCAGCCCCTGGGACGAGGCTGATGGAGGCGGGTGCATCACCCAGCCCTGAGGGCTCGCAGCAGCGGGGAAGGAGAGGAGGGGGCTGTGGGGTCCCCAGGGGGAGAGGTCACCCCAGCAGCAGGGGATGGGGTTTACAAGGAGAGGGGCTCGGCACGGTGGGTTGGTTTTCACTGAGCAATGAAAAACGATCTGGAGAAATCTGTGCAGTAAGGATCAAAAGCCAGCCTTGGCCAGGGCCGGGAGCGGTGACGAACGGGACCTGGGGGAGCACAGACGGCCCCCCGGGACCCTCAGCCGGTCCCACAGGCTGCCACACACCTCACCGCACGGCCACACTCCCCACGCCAGTGCTCCAGTCCCAAATCTGGACTCAGCATCTCACATCCCTGGATTTCCAGCAAAAGCCACCAGTGCCTTCCTGTGGCAGCTGTCCTCACTGCAGCTGCGTGGCGGGACAGATCCGGCCACGCCAGGCTCCCCTCAGGCTGGGGGGAAACAGGAGGAAGATTTTGGGCAATTCACTGGTCTAACACCCCATGCACAAACAGCTGCGATGGGGATGGGGACCGTCCCCTCCTGTCCCACGTTCACAGGCTGCTGCACAGCATTAGCACGCAGTGCCCGCCACCCACGTGCACCGGGTGAAACACAAGTCACATCCTCAACACCCCCCCAGGAGCCTTCCCTAAATCTCCCGGGAAAAATCCCCCCTGCCAGCCGATGCACCCCAAGCGCTCTCCCCAGGGATGCTGTGGAGCAGGGACCCTCCAGGCAGCCATTTACTGTGTCCTTCTATTTAAGGGCGATGCGTGGGTGCTGGCCTGGGGGTGTGCTGGTTTAGGGGTGTTCTCCCTGGGGCCTCTCGTCGGGAACGGGAACGCTGCTGTCCTCCCCCGGCTCCCAGTCACGCCGAGCCGCCCCCCAACCCGCGCCGTCGTGACGCTCCCCTCCGAGGGGAGACACGCGCGCGCCTCGTTGGGCTTCAGCACCTACATACAGATTAGCAGTTGCTAAGCGAGCAATTAATCAGGGCCCGGAGCGCGCTGGGAAGGTGGGTGACAGCCTTGCAAACTCCCACCGAGCTGCTCTGCTGATGGATGGAGGGGGACCGGAGCACGCGAGAAGCCTCCTGCCCCCCCTCAACAATGAAGCCATGAAGGCAGCAGGCGCCATGCGGGACCCCCCTCCCGGGCTGTGGGGCTATCCACAGCCCGCTTCCCCCCCCCCGCTGTGGGTTTGGGGGCACAGAGGGGTGGGATGCTCAGCCCCACGGTGGGTTCCAGCCTTGTGGATCCCCCCGCCCCAGCCCCTCACCCCTTCCCTTCATGACCCCCCCAGCTCCCCTGCCAGTGTGGCTGTGCCATTTGAAAGATGACCCTCTGGCATCGCCGGGCAGCGCTCAGGCCAGGCGCCACGTAACTGGAGCTGGGAACGACCAGTAACCACCCGGCCTGTTATAGCCGGCCCTAATCCTCTGGCCGGGCTGGATGTCACGTACCCCCCCGGGGATGGGCGAGATGCATCACAGGGTCAGGGACACGCCACGTGCCTGTGTGTCCCCTGCAGTCCTCGGGGGGGTAAAGCAAGCAGGCTGTGGAGGGCTCAGCCCTGCAGCCAGAGTCAGCAGCGTCCCCCTGTTCCGTTCCCTCCCCAGGGCACCACCGCAGACTGCCTACTGGGAGAGGCAGGGACGCATTTCACCCCTGCCTGGCCCTGCTTTGCCCCAAGCCCACCCCAGCAGCTCCCTCCCCCGACCCCAGCACCATCCTGCTCCCCAGCATGGGGTGCTGAGACTCACCGTGGGGACGGGCTGGGGAAGGGTATGAAGCCCTGCGGGTGCAGGGTGCAGGGCAGGGACTAGCCAGGGCTGGCTCTGCCCACGCTGCCTTTGAGGGGCCCGGACCAGCTGCGGGCACAGCCCCAGTTCACACCTCCGTGGGCTCCCAGCTGGGCTCAATCCACTGCTCCCACAGCCCCAAACTGGGTGCAGCTGACCCGACTAAAGGATGCCCAGCAGCACCCACGGGTGGACTGGGATGGACAGCAGGACACCCGGCTCCCTTTCCAGCCGCAGTGCAATCAGCCCCTTGCGTGCCTCAGTTTCCCCTCACCCCAGAAGCGCGCATCCCCCCAACCCCACAAAGCGATGCCCCCTTTGCCCCGGCGCGTCCGGCCGGCCGCGGGGAGGATGCAGCCCTCGGGGGACCTGCACCCCACGGCAGCGTGGGGCCACCCCACGGGGAAGGAGGGCCTCGGGGAAGGGGTTTCCCTCCCCACAGCCCGCCCCGCTGCCGGGAGGCGTCTCCCCGTTAGGTGGCAGCAGGGGACCGCAGTGTCACCGCCGGGCTGGCACCGGCGCGCCGGCAGCGGCCCCGGGATGCTGGCCGGGGGGGGGACGCCTGGATCCGGCCCCCGCAGCCCTCCTCCCCGGGGGGACGAGGCCGCATCCTGCCCGCCTGCGCTGGGACTACCCGCTCGGTGGGCAAACAGGTTTTATTTCCACCAGAAAACAGTTTTCCAGCCAAAAAAAAACCCTTTGGCAAGGTGGGAGCGTGTTTCCTCCCAGGAAAACCTGCCGACATCTCAGGAGGGCTCGTCCCACCCAGCCCTGCTGCCTCTTGGGTCATCCATTGACCTATAAGGTGCTGCACCCACTGCCCACTGTCACCCGTGTCCCTCAAAGCCCTTTAATTAACCACCCCAGCCCTTGGAGGGGGACACGAGTCACAGCATCCGCAGCAGAGACCAGGGCTGCTCCGGCTGCCGGCTCCCTCCTTTACACCAGCAGCCAGCTTGGCCCCGTGCCCCGTCCCGTCACCTCCGGCATCGCCTCCTCCTCCCATTTCCCTGCCTCTGTGGTCACTGCGGGCCCCCACACGCCTCCGGAGTGGGGGACGCTGCCAGCGGCTGAGTCACGCGTGACCACCACCTGAGTCACCGGGACGGAGGGAAGTCCCTCGGTCCCCAGTGCTTTTCCAACCGGAGCTGAGTAAAAGGGAAAGTGTCAAGGAATTTGGCTGGGAAAAGTGTTTTCTTGGAGTCCCAACAAGGAGGAGCCTCTTCAGCGTGTCCCCTTTGCCACAGTGAACTCGGGGTCACCGGCAGCGAGCACAACCCTGGGCAAACAAGTACAACGGTGCCCGTGTCCGCACCCGGGGGGCAGCACCGGAGACACCCCTCTGCGGGGGGAAATGTGGAAGCGACAGCGAGCGGCAGCGGCTCGGGACTTGACCGTCCCCTGAGCTGGGTCTCCTGTCCCAGAGGTACCGGGGATGCGGCTGATGAGTGTCCCCTGGGGTGCTGCCCCGGGTGGGAGGATGAGCTCAGGACATGCCCCCGCACAAAATTGGGTGCTCACTGGGGACAGCTCGGGGTGGCCTTTGCACTTGGGGCAGCAGAGCTGCCAGCTGGCCGGGGAGCGGGGCTGGGGGTCCTTCCCCATCGCATGGGGCCTGTGGAGACTGCAGGGGCCGGAGGAGCCATCCCTTCGACCAGGAAGGGCAGGGAAATCACGTCCCCCATCCTCCAGCCCCCTGCAAGCCCCTTGCGGTGCATCCCCCCGCCCCTGGCAGCATGTGTCCCCCAGCCCCTTGCAGCGGGCGCCCCCCACCTCTTCCGGCACTCCCCTCCCACGTTGCGCCTGCCCCCCCCGCCGGGATGCTGCCAGCCGCCGCCGGCTTCTTTGCTGCCCTGTTTAGTTTTGATCTGCCACTTGCAATAAAATACCTTGATTAAAAAAAAATAAGGCAGCCAGACTCCCCTGTGAGCCAGACAGCGAGTCCTCAATTAATGACCCTTTACATTCTCTTCCGCCGCTTTCCATTAACGATTTACAGCAGTTCCTCCCCGGCCTTTCCCCCCCGGCTTTGTTAGCCCCCAGCCCCGTGGCAGGCTGGGCTGGGGCTGCAGAGGGAAAAAGAGCTCCAGGGAGGGTCCGCAGGTATTTTCTCACCCACTGGCACATGCCCCGGGTGTCCCTGGGGAGGACTGGGGAGCAATGGTGGGGAGCTCTTGTTCTGCTGAGGATGAGGACCCCCGGCGTGAGGAAGGTGCCGGAGCCCCCACCATGGATCGGCCACATCTTGCTCGGAAGCTCCTGCAGGCACGGGGACGGCACACAGCTCCGTTCCTGGTGGTCCCCTGATTAATGCCACCCCCTTTCCAGCAGGAGCAAGGCGATGGCAGGACCCCGGCTGGGCTGAGAGCCACCCGCCACCCACCTGAGCCCCAACACGCTCGGTGCACGTGTGCTGAAGGATTGAGGGGGGGAGCTGGGAAGGGGGCCGGAGCTGTCTCCCCCCCAGCAGCCCCCGGGCTTTGTGCTCCTGCAGGCAGCCCCGAGGAGGTTTCATGTTACTGGGAAACTGGGATGGCGGGATGTTCCCGGGGCAGCCCCGCAGACAAAAGGCCATTGTGCGCCACAGCCCCAGAGCATCCCGGGTCCCCTGCCAGGGCCAGAGCACGGCAGCCCACCCCAGGCCCTGCGAGGTGGCACGGCTGGTGGCCAAGGAGCATGGGGCACCTGCCTGTGGGACACCGATCAGGTCCCCGGAGCTAACGGGATGCTCCACCTTGGGGTGCCCGAGCCAAAGCAGCCCCCCCCCGCACACCCCCCTTCCCCATCCCACCACCAGCAGCACCCAAAATGCATCCTTCGCCATGCCAGGGGATGGGAGAGGCACACGCTGGGCTCAAGCGGGTAAACCGGACCCTGCCGCAGCCGAGCAGGGGTGACAGGCAGGGACACGTCCCCACGGGTGCTGGCAGGTCAGGGCGTGCAGGCAGGGGGTGGCTGTCCGGGCATGGCAGGAGCGTCCGCGCCCGAGCCAGAGCCGCTTTCCAGCCCCACCGGCTCGTCCTGCTCGCCCTGCGCCGCGTGGGCTGTGTATTAGGGAGTTATATATATATTTACATATACGGGGATATATGTATTATGGACCCAGGCAGCAGCGAGCCCAGGGCAATGAGCCCCTCCAAGCCCGGCTCCTGCTGGCAAGGGATTAAAAGCAAATCCCAGTTTTTGTTTAAAGAAGGGAGGGGAATGAAAGCTGGCTTCTGGGATCGAGGGGGGACGAAGCCCAAGCGCTGCAGCGTGGAAGGCAGCAGCGCAGCACCCCTGAAGCCAGGTTTTTTAGGGACCACGAACAAGAGGAAGGATGAGACAGGGTGAGCGTGGGGACAGGGACAGGTCGGTGGTCGCTCTCTCTGATCAGGGTGTTGGGGGCCCGTGCCTGCCCCCAGCCTGCCCCCAGTCACCCCATCAGGGATATTGGGAAGCCACCTCCATCCCCACGGCACCTCTGATTCCTCTGGCATGGCCGGAGCTGCCCCATGCTGCAGCCAAGCAGCCAAGCTCTACTCTAAATCCCCAGCTCCTGGAGTCAGGGGATGCAGCGCCCATCGCCTCCCGGTTGCAAACACAAAATGCCGCGTCCGGCAGCATGGCTGGAGGGCCAAGCGCGGAGAACGCCTGGTGAGCGCCTGGCAGCGCCGGGACCAACCTCATGACTCTCCGCCCAGGCGGCCAAGCCGTCCCAAGGGTGACTTCCCAGCAGAGCTTTCAAAACAAGACAGCACCTGACATGCTTGGCTTGGTCCGGGCAGATTGGGCCACTTCTTTCCAGGCACAAAGGGCACCCACACTCTTCGTCAGCCTGGGCCCCTCGACGCTGGAGGGGTGGGACAGGCGTAAGGCATAATTTTCCTTTCCTTCCCCTCCAGCTTTGCCCCAAGGCGGGCTTCACGGGGACCCACGCACACCCATGGCAGCCCAACGCCCCAGCACTCAGCCCCCCCATTTCCACCCCGTGTACCCCCCAGGTGCGGATGGGGGGCAGGCGCTCAGCGACCCGCACGCCCCAGCCTCGTACCACCCTCCGAAAGCAAGCGCAGGAGCCGGCTGCCAGAAATGTCTCTTCCTGGGGGCTAATTATTGATTGTGGCCAGTAATAAATATTTCAACAGGGATTTGCACGCAAGCTCCGAGGTAACGGCAGTGGGAGGAAAGATGGGTCTCATGTGGCCCGCTCCACTACTGCCTCTCCTGCATGGACCTGGGCAAGCGCCTCTGCTTTTTGGCTGCTGGAAACTCTTCAGGACACAGCGAATCTCGGGAAAGCCCTTCCCAAGGGCTGTGCTCTCAGGATGCCCCACACCAGAGATGTTCTCCCAGGAGGAGGAGTTCAGCCCTGCAGTGCCTTGGGCAAGTCAGAAACATGGAGCATGGCAAATGTGATGGTCACCGTATTGCACCGGGCAAGAATTAACAAAGGCAGTTAATCATCTTGGGCCAGTCTGCAGACCCTGCTTGCTTGTGCAGCCATTGCTTATCTTACAGAGAAAGAGTAGGAATGGGTGGGAACGGGGGGGGTCTCCACTCATCCCTGCAGCAACTGGAGGGACACTGGGTCCTGTAGTGCCATGAACGTCGATCCCGGCCATAGAGAGATCAGCTAACTCCTGCGCCAAAAGAGACGGACAATCAAAGCAGTAAGCCCAGACCTGGGTCAGACCTTGCTGCTGTCCTCCTGCCCAGCCTCGGGCACCTCCTGTGCCTGAGATGTTTTCCCAGCTAAGACGTGTCCCCTCCCCGGGGACACCCAGAGCACCCGAGAGGCTGCAAGGAGAGGGGCTCCTATATAGAGAGGAGGCAAAACATGCTCCCCTGCCTCCACCAACCCAAGGATGCTGGAAATGAGAAAACTCAGCTTCCGAATGCGCCGGATCCTGCCTGTGGCTTTACATTTTGCAAAACTGCTTGTGCAGGAGGATCTTCAGCAAACGCCCTTCACGATGCAGGCGGGGACCGGGGCGGTGCACGGGGATGCTCCAGGCACAGCGTGAAACCGCCCCGGCCAGCAAAATCCCAGCAACGTTGAGTAAAGGCATCTGAGAGGGACACGGTGGACCCCGAGCACCGGACCCGACACCAACACCGGTGAAACACGTTCTTCGCCCGTCCTCGAACAACTCACACCACCTCTGCTCCGCACGTTTCCCCACCTACGCAGGAGGGTACCGACACCTGTCTCTGCAACACCAGAACCACGTGCCTTAATTAACTGTTGTTCAAGAGGGCTTTGGAGGTGACAAACACACTCTTAATTAGTCGGGTAGCCCTTCCAATTACCCAACAACCTGGGCTGAGATTTTCTTCCAGAGCTGCCTTAGAGGATCCGGTTTCCCCTTTCCCAGGGAAATTAGCAGGAATTAGGCACCCAAATCCCAAACGCAGCTTTGCGGGGCTCGGTGGCCGTCGCCAGGACGCGGGGCAGAGCGGGACGAGATGTCCTCCCCATCCCCAGGGCCACCCTGCGGTCCCCCATGTCCCCCCCCAGAGGTGGCTGCATTTTGGGGGCAGGCGAGGAGCGCCTGCAGTTTTGCAGAGCCCTGCTGAGCTGGAGAAGCAGGGAAAGATTTCAAGTACCTTCTTTTCAGGGGACCTTGCAGCGCTGCAGCTTTTCCCAAGCACTGGGCACCCGTTTCCCCATCAGATCTCCTCCCAGGCCTGAAACATAGGCTGAAAATAATAAGGATACCCAATAATTCACGTGTGCACTCTCCATCTGCAGCACGTGCGTCCCGCAGTGCTGGCATCACTGTGTCCTGCGAACTCCGGGCTCGCGCTCTCAAAAGCGGCGGCATTAAGCCTGTAACTTATCAGGTGATTTAGGAATTTGTCCCCGGAATAGGGCTACTGGAAAATACTGCACTGGTGAGTGCTAAACCTACTCGGCGGGTGAGAAGGAAAGAGCTGTTTAATCAAATTAAAAGGAGTGTTTCGGGGTGGGTCTGGGTCTGTTTGGCCACATGGGGCTTCATCAATGGGGCCGTGGGGAAACAAAGCCGGGAGGGGAAACAAAGGCCTCGTCCCTGTCCCTGTCCCCTCCCGCCATGGCCGGCCGTCCCTGCAAACACCCCGACCAGGGACAACCCCTGCCTGCAGCCAGGAGGGTTTCCCAGCTTGTTTGGGTGAGCGGGATAACGTGGGGCAGCACCGCTCGGTGCGATGCTGAGCCCGGCACGGCGCAGGCGGCTCCTCTGCGCCCCACGTCGGGCTCAGCAACGATGGGGCGGGGGAAATAAATCACTTCTTGTTTCGCTATTTCCAGCCATTTTCACTTTCTGGTCTCGCTGCAGAACTGACCTGCAGGTTGCGGGATCGTCGCCGGTCCTGCTCCCAAATCTGCACCGGCCGCGGGCTTTAACTCGGGAAAACGGCAAAACCAAAAGTGAAAATGGTCTTTGCGGACTGAAATCGTGGGCCCAGCACCGGGCTCTGCTCGAATCCCGGCAGCCTTGCGCCGCTCTGCATCTCACCTTGCCGCACGGGCACCGCACCCCCACAGACCTCTTTCTATTTCAAGTGGGGGGCACTGCCCTGCGGCCCCCTCCCCGCCGCTGCAGACCTCGCTGCCGTGCATTGCCAGGCTATTTCCAAAAACCCCTGGGTCCTCCCATCCTGGCAAACACGCTCTGAGCGCCAAACAAAACCCAATTTCCCAAATCTCATTCCCCCCCACAGCGTCGCACGCAGCCATGTGCTGGTTTCCCACCCGGGTGTTGCTCCCGGCTGCTGGGAGCATCTCACCGCCGCTTTTTAGTTTCGGGGGACCACCGCAGCACTATTTTGCTTTACGGACCAAGTGGTCACCCCACGGGCGAACCCGGCTTGGGGAGGCTGCGGCGTGGGCTCGGCGAGCACAGGGAATTGCCAACAGTTTCAGGGATCAAAGCAAGAAAGAGCAGCCCCGGTTGTTCGCAGCTCTCCGGTTACAGCCATTCACCGCCGCCGCAGAATAAATAACGAGGGATATTAATAACAACGAGCCTCTGCCAGGGACAGAAACCAAATTCCTCGCCGGACTCACGGCAAAGGGGGGAAGCCCGAGCGTGGCCGCGGGCAGGACTGGGGCTGCTGCAGGCAGAAGGCACCCCGCCACCTCCAAACCCCGGCAGGGCTGGCTTCAGCCAGGGGGAACACCAATTTTAGCCAAAAAACAGATACTCAGGCTCCTCAAACAACACCTTGCCTGGATGCAAGGCCCTCGGATGGAGGAGACCCACCGCCATTCCCAGGCCGGGGAGCTGCAGCCCCAAAACGCAGCGGCGCAAGCGGGGTGACGCCTGCTCCGTTCGCAGGCGTTTGAAAACAGGTCAGCCTCTTACAGGGTGTTTTCCTCCCCCCCTCCCTCTTTGCTTTCATTTTTTAATCGTCAGAAAGGGACACTGCTTTGATTGTGTTTTAGTCAGGGGAATTTGCAGGGGATTTTAAAAATCCAAATAACAATTAGCCAAAAAAAAAAAAAAAAAGCGCCACAAGCCTGGCTCGGTTTGGTTTGTTTCTTTTTACATTGTAAATCTTCGCTGCTGCAGAAGTTTTGCACGTGCGGATGCTTCCAAGTTTCACATTTTTAAAGGTGCCTTTTTTTTTTTTTTTTCAAATAAAAACCTGCCTGAAACTTAAATCCGGCATCACCCACTCTAAAGTTCGGCTCCTAACTCCAGATTTCGACCCTCAGTGTCAGGATGGTCAGAAGCACCTAAATCGGAGTTTCCATTACATTTGTGATTGGAGTTTCCGTAGGAGTCGGGGGAAATTTGGCACAGCCCCATCACTGAGAGGAAGCTGAGCTCTGGATTTCCTTGTATCCCATCAAAAAAAACCACCACGAGATCCCAAATGCCTGGCATGCCTTGGAAAATCTTGCCCCAGACATAATGGAGCTCTGCTTTTTGGGGGGTACCTACCTGGAGAGCTGATCTCAGTTTCTACTCCAGACTGACCTAAATCACTTCCAAAACAGATCGCAGGAATTCAGAATAAAGCTCTTTTACTGCAGACCGAGCCCACCGCCCGCTCAGACCCCAGGAGAGCCTCAGGGCCGCTCACCAGCTCCCGAAACCCCACCGCGCCGAGCCGCGCAGGACTCGCTTCCACACCGGCCTCCCGCTCCTGCAGCGGTGCTGCGAGGAAAAATAAAATAAATATCGCGACAAAACCCGGCTGTCCCGGGGATGCCCCAGGGATGGAGCACCCGCTGGTGGTGCCTCAGACGGGGACCAGAGGGTCTTTTGTGGGGGATAAACCTGGCAGGGAGGCAGCAAAAGGAAAGAGCATCGTGCTTTGCCCATCGGTGCCGGACCCGGTGCACGGCGCGGTGCTTGCCCCCACGGTGATGCCAAACCCCTCCGTGCCAGCCC
>RSEF01000026.1:6004428-6016458 GCA_003993805.1 Himantopus leucocephalus | reverse complement strand
CCAAAACAAAAACCCAACCCGATTCCAAACAAACGAAACGAAAAGCAGCTATGATCCAAAACTTCAAGAGAAAGCATGAGCAGTTCTTGGATTGTTGATCTTTCCCTTAACATACTACCTATGGCCACGAGGGGGCAAAGTGGAACACAAGATTGGGTAGTGTTGAGGGCAGTGGAAAGAGTGATCACTCTGGAGAGCAGAGTGGTGAGTTTGGTAAACTCCCGTATACGCAAAACGAAAGCTAGTTTTAAAGTGTGCTGAGATGGTGAGAGAGAGGGAGGCGCCTGGGGACTTAAAAACTCCAGTTCTGGTGTTAGTTTCTGTGACGTGAGCTCTTAGTCTTTTGAAACCTGGGCTCATTTCACGTGAAGGATGACTTCAGGCTGCTGTCATTGTGAACTTGACTCCATTCTGCATCTGGACAGTAAATAGGTATCTTTGCAAGATACCTCAACACTGCCTTTTCAGGGTACCTATTTTGAGTTTATATCTTATTACTGATGCCATCTTCTGCAATGAGATCTTTCTCGTATAGCTCTAGGAGATCCAGATGTAGAGAAGCCTTCAGTCCCTGAAGCTAGTAAGACCCAACCAGAAGTGTGCTTGCGTCTTGAAGTGGGACCTAATGCTGCTGTGCATTCACCGCTCGCTGTTCAGAATGGCTTCCTTCATATGCTGGTCCACAGTTACACAGCAGAGCTCTTCATGTCCTTCCTTACCAACCTTGGCCCCTTTCTTGAGGATGAAATCATCCCAGAGGTGATCCCTATGGAGATAGAAGTTGTGGATGCCAAAATCACATTGAAGGTGAGTATGGGGAACGAGAGATTCCCCCCAGGATGGTAGCCTGTGCAGAGCTCAGTTGCAAGATTCTGCTTGGGGTGCTGTGGGATTTCTATGGGCCTCTGTAGAGGTGTTTTCCTAATACTGTTTTATTTTGCTTCTAAAACTGCCTTAGGGGTGAACGAGTAACACAGTGGAAGTGTTGAGTGATCAGACTGTGGAAAAACAGGAGCCTGACATTCAGATTCTCTCCCTAGCTTTGTTGATGACCTGTTTTGCGCGCTCAAGGGAAAGAATTAAATACCTCTTCCTCCAAGGGCTTGTGTGAAATGGGAAATACTTGACCTTTTCTGTAAGCGTTTAGAGAATTACAGATGAAAAACATTATGTAAGATCTGGTTGATATTTAGGAGGGGGGCACTGGCAGTTGTTCTTGATTAAACCTTTTTGAAAGCAGTGCTTTGGCTCCACTGGCAAGCAGGAATCAGTGTTGCTGCACAGCAGCATGAAGATCTCCAGACTAAGGGATATTGACTTTTTTTGGCTGAGGAATCTTGGCTAGGGGTTTGAGTCAGGAATTTGTAGGATGACAACTGTGAGAGCAGCCCTCAGGGTGATGGCTGTAGGCCTCTCCTCGGCCTTTATTATGATATGACAGAACTTGGTTCTGATTCTGATCTGTGGGAGTGCTTTCTACACAGATTAAGACTCACATGCAGCCTTGTATATAAAGCCAGGCTTTTGCGTATGGCGGGTGACCTTGGTGAGCTCTGGCAGAGCTGCCAGTCGGGAACACTACTCCTGTGAAGGCTGGGGGCAAGGGGAATCCTTTGCAGAGTTGCGAGAGCTGTCACATCAGTTAATCTCTTCTCTGCTTTGTTTTTTTTCCAGGATGACAGCCCCCGGGTATACCCTACCTCCCCTGGCCCAGTTCCTATCACCTTGGCAGTAGATCACGTCATTGTGAAGCGCAGAGATGATGGGGTGTTCTATCTAACAGGTCAGCAGCATTGGGAAACTTGGTTTATTCTCCCCCAGCACCCCCCAGGCTGTGCTGGAAGTAGTGCTCTGCTGTGCCTGATGCTGGAGGAGACTGGAACTGAAATGTGATGGCTGCTGCTGGGAAGGATAGGCTCTGGTGTGCGAGCAGTCCCCGATTCTGTCCTCTGCAGTCACTTCTACCAGAATGGGCAAATAATTTTCTGTCTTCAGTGCAAGCACCCAGGTCCTTTGGCTCCTCTGCCGTGTTAATCTCTGGATGCATGCATTCCTGCCTCTCTTGTTCTTGCTGCTTTTGTTGTTTTGTTTGGACAGCAAATTTGATACCTCAGGCAGAACAGGTTAATACCTAAAACAATGAATTGGCAGCCTGAATTCGTGCCTGATGTTTCTTTGAGCTCACACAGTCAGGACGGATTACTCTTTCTTCCCTTGCTTTAGTTTCTCCATTTTAAAATGGGAATGTGATTTTCTGCCCCATTTAAAAAGATGAGGCGAGAAGAAAGTAAAAAAGCCGAAGTTATTCTTTTTGTCCTGAGAAGCCTGTTGTGTAAATGTCCACATCTGAATGTTTTCTATTTTCTGTGCTTCTTTCCAGCTCCGCAAGGGGAGGGCTCACCGAAACAGGAAAAACCTGTGTCAGTTCTTCAGGAACAGAAGGCCCCAGTGGAGTGTGTCTTGGCAGCCCCAGCAGCAGGAACACGTGGACTGCAGGTGAGTCACTGCTGCCTGTTGCTGTCTGGACAACTAGATAGCTGGCGGTAGGCTGGAAAATTGTCTTTTGTCTTCATGTGTTTGGAGTTACCGATAGGTGTGGTGTGTTGCAGATAGGGAGTGGACACAAAAGCAGCCTGTACCTCCTCTTACAAGCATTCTGAGAAGTAAGGATACCTTGCTCAGCATAAACATTCTTGTTCCCTTTCAGAAATCTGTTTGGTGGGGTTTTTTTTCTTCTGATTGGCTCCATCTTCCCACTATGTCCTGTCCCTTGTTAGAAAAACAGGAATTGGGAGGGTCCCACAAAGAAAGAGATGTTTTGTCAGAGTAGAGTAAGTCTTACAGCCAGAGAGTTTCAGGTTGCCTGAAGTTTATGCCATTCAGTTTGAACTTCCTTTCCATTTTGATCCATATATCTGAATGCCAGGTAACTGGTTTATTTTTAAATATGCAGTGTTCTCTACTTACACTTGTGTTTGATGCCAGATCTACTTGGTCAATTGCTATGGAAAACTACATGTTAAGGGAGCCATGTGGCTGACTAGATAAAGAACTGGACTGGGACTTTGGATTCTGTTCATTAGTTGGTGACACATCACTTCTCATCTGTCTCTCTTCCATTTAGTGCAGAGACTTCTTCTTCTTCCTGNCTTCTCATCTGTCTCTCTTCCATTTAGCGCAGAGACTTCTTCTTCTTCCTGTTCATAGCATCTTGTGAAATGGGGTCCTGACCAGAACTGGAGCACATAAGCATCACAGTAGCTTAGCGTGCTTATTTTGTGATGTTGTTGAACTTAATAGGANGTTCATAGCATCTTGTGAAATGGGGTCCTGACCAGAACTGGAGCGCCTAAGCATCACAGTAGCTTAGCTTGTTTATTTTGTGATGTTGTTGAACTTAATAGGTACAAATGCAAAGGCTAAATTCTTGAGTAAAAATATTTCTGAGAGCTCAAGGAAAAACTCCCGTGCCATGAAACTGCAGTGGGATTTCACTAGTAATGTTTGAGGACAGAATTAACTTTGTTCATGGAGACAAGAAATAGGAATGCCAGGCATCTGCTTGCTTCAGCTATTATCTTAATTTTAACGAATCTGTAGAGGTGTATCAGGACCCTTTATAAAAGAAGAATGCAGAGGCCACTTTTTTTTTCCTGCTTTCTTTGTATAGTTATCTTCAGCCAGAATCAGCTAGCTGCTTTGCAGGAAAAAACCTTGCCCACTGCAAGTCTTGTTCCTATGCCTAGAGAAGTAAAAGGAAGTCTTGGGAGAAAACAGTCGTTAGCTCAGGCTGCCAGTGATGGCTGTCTGACTCTAATGACAGGTATGGAAGTCAGCAGGCACCAGTTGGCAAGTATTTCTGCAACTCAAACTGGGTCACGTTGTCAGTGTGCTTTGTGTGCTTGCGTCACATAGTGTAATTCATCTCAAAAGCTCCTGCTTTGGTTTTCCTCTCTGAGCAGATTGGTGTAGTCAGATCTGCCCTGCTGCTTATCTTTTGGAAACTCCTCTTTTATTTGCTCTCTTGTTTGTCCCTTGTAGTTAAAGGAAGTGCCAGAGCTGCAAAGGGAGCTTCACACCATGAAAATAGCCCTTGCAGAAGCCAACATGGACAAGGCTCGCCTTCTGCAGGAAATTAGGAAATACAATCCCCTCTTCCAGCTTTGACAGCAAAGGCGCAGGCTGCAGCTGCTCAGGAGGAGTGGAGACCACCACCAGCACTAAGGCGGCTAGTTTGATTATATTGCTGCTAAATGGGTCAACCTCCTGGAAAGTGATCTCCTCAAAGAATGGAAACCAACTGTGATTGCAAAATGAACTTGGAAGAGGGTGAAAGGAAGGAGGGCCTCGCTGAGCAACAGGGGAGGGAACGAGGAGGAGTTTTTGTTTGCAGCCAGTTTTCCCTGTCCTGGCAGTGTGGTGCTGCCTGTGTCACTGAACCAGGGCGGTGGTCAGCCTACAAACAAAAGGTTAGAAGTTGGGGGAGACACCCCCTGTCTCTTCATCCATGAGTGGTAGTGAGTGTGCTTTCAGTCTCCAGTTTTCATGGTAACATCTACAGATGGTCCATGTTGGGGTTTCTGCTTCTTTCAGCCTTCCTCGTTGTGTTCTTGCCCAATCATGCATGCCAAAGAATGCAGCAACAGGTAGTTACTTCACCACATCAAAGAGTGATAGAGAATAGGTATGGCAGAAAACATTGCTTAGAGCTCTGATGTGAAAGTACGTGTACTGTCACATGAAAAACAGAAACGTAGGAGGTTGGTGGGTGTGGGAGACGCAGAAGGGATTTCCCCCTGTGGAGGAAGGGCACTACAGCTCATTAGTCCCTCAAGAACAGGGTGAGGATAGTAAAGAAATTCCTTCAGCTTCTTTTTTTCACCAGTGATTTGTTGTGTCAAGACAGAATCGGTAGTATGTTAGACTTAGTCTAGTTCATTCTCACTTAATCCCGCAATGTTTGGCTTTATTGATGCAGAAACACAAAGGAATTAATTTATTTCATTACAAAGCACTATTTAAACTTTCTTTAATTTTGCTGTCAAAGAACAGGGGTGAAGGAAGTTGATTAAGTCACGGAATGAGTTGACCTATGCGTTTTCTTTGGGATGCATGGTATCCTGAAACCATTATATGACAGAGTTTCACCAGTGGAGAGGGCGAGAGCAGTACTGGCTGCACAAGGAAATCGCTGTCTACATTCCTACACACTCATGTATTTTTATTAGCACTGCGCTCTTGCCTGGTCTTAAATGTCTTTTAAGAGGGATGTTGGTGTGTGGGTCAGGAGAAGGGTGCTGGCCAGGCCCCCTTGGGTGGGGGCTGACGCTCCTAACTGCTCACTAGGGGGTGGAGATGGAAGAGTAGCTGTTGGGCTGAGTGTGGTTTGTATTCTGCCTTTTCTGGAGCTGCTTCCCTGAAGAGGAACAAGTCTCTGGCTTCAGTGACTGACTTAATTTATAAAGAAAGAATCTCTGGAAGTGTGGAGGGGAAAAAATAAAACCCAGTAAAATACAAAGTAAACACTAACTTTAAAAAGTAAAAAAGGAAATGTCATTTATGAAGAGCAAGAATCAAATCCCCTCCTAAAGGCAAACTGGTATATGGTTTCTTTGCTCTACTAGTCTGGGCAATACACGGTCGATGTGCTGAAGACGGAAGCAGCCGTAAGGGGCAGTTGTGAAGGGAGAAGCTGTTCCAGAGCAGAACTTGCTCTGTGTTGTGATACAGAAGGGTGTGACTTCCAGCCCGCTCTGTGCTATGGATGACCACCCGTTCCCTCCCCTGTTATACACAGCATCTTGACTGTGCACACAGTCTGTTGGATTTTATCTTATTTCAAACTTTGATTTGGATTTTTCCAGATGCCTTTTGTATTCTTGTAAATGTACCATTTCTGATGCACAGGCATTTTAGTGCATGTAAAACAGGTAGTGATTGCCACACACTAAGTGCTAGGAAAAATCACAGATTATACACGATTCTCCTTTATTAATCGGATGAAAACTTCACTTGTCTGTAATGGTTAGGTAACCCTTATTCTGTGTTTTAGCTGAACGCGGTCCCCAAAACGTCAATGGATTTTTCTATTTTTTCTATGTAAGCATTATTCCCCTGAAATTAGTTTAGCTAAAGTAATACAAGATAATTAATCGTGCTCACTATGCAAAGAGCAGCCTCTAATTTACAAGCCATGATGAGCTGAGGCCTGGAAACTACGCAAAAGCAAGCAAATAACTTGGGAGTTAAGTTTGTTTTTCCTACCATGCTCTTATATACTTGTCCCTTTGCCCAGCTCTGGAGCTGTTGAACACTTCCCCTTAACAGGCACTCCTGAGATCATCTTAGCTCTTCTTTAGCTCGAGGGGAAACAGGGACGTATTTACAGCGCTAGGCTAGATGTGGAGGCACTGCTGACTGTGGTTTGCGGAGAGCCAAGACTGAATTCCTTGTGGTTGGTAGCTTTCACTTTGAAAAAAGAGGGTATGCAAGAGGATGGTGATTAAAACAACTTGTCACTCTTAAGATCATCATCTTAATTCCCTGTTTGACTCCATTAGACTGAAGGTAGCTTCAAATAACATTTGTTGGAATTAGTTCTTGTATGAGGTTTGAACAGACAGCCTTGGGGCAGGCTGTGCTGCTGCAGTCCAGTATTTCTGCCAAGATCTGACTGACCAGTGCCTACAACCAGATATGACAGCAGTAGCGAGAGCCTGACCTTCTGTCTAGAACGTGTGGAAGCAGGCGGCCGCAAATGAATTAAACGGAGGAGTACTTGCTCTCCACCTGCGTAGCCTGGGCTAGCTCCGATGTTTGGATGCTGTGACTTCTGCCAGTTGCTCTCCCTCCTCCACGGGAGAGGATCACTCCTCCTCCTTCCTCTTAGACAACCTGGCTGCTTTCTCTGGAGTATGTTCTGTGACCCATCCCCTGCTCAACGCAGCCTTTGACAGGATAGATTTGTGGTGCTGCCTGTGATGGAAAATGTACAACAGCAGCCCGTCAGGCCTGTTCTCAAGAGGAAAATGCACTTTAACTTTTTAAGCGTCAGCGGGCATTTCCTTCACCAATACTGCCTCGTGCGTAGAATAACTCCGAAGTAAAAGCAGGGGTTCCGAAATGCAAGTTATCTTCTGTAGAAAATAGGACTCTTGCTGTGAGTTCCCATAGTAACAGAGAAAGGAGGTAACAAAGC
The DNA here is from genome assembly GCA_003993805.1 of Himantopus leucocephalus. Classification (NCBI taxonomy): domain Eukaryota; kingdom Metazoa; phylum Chordata; class Aves; order Charadriiformes; family Recurvirostridae; genus Himantopus; species Himantopus leucocephalus. Next base: position 6,009,260 of record RSEF01000026.1, on the reverse strand, counting down.
ATCTGTGTATCTAGACTTGCTGTGAAACAAACCTATATGCGAACAACTCACTGTAAGTACCATTACGAACTGCACAAAGCCCACACAAGCAGAAATTGAACTTTGTTTAGTCAACCCTACATGCTTCTGTGCTTGCTCCCTCTTCCTGTGCGAAGCAAGAAATATAAGATGCTTGCCTTAGGTGGAATGCAATGGTATTCTTACTTTTTTATTCACTAATTGCTTGAAAATGGGAGGCTTCTTTCTTTTTCAAGTTTTCATGACTTCTTGTTTGAGTCGGTGTCCAGCTTCGTCTCCAGCCTGCCTGGGAAATGAGTAGGGTGGAAAGGGTTTGCACTTCTCGCCATGTCACACAACTCCTTCCTGCTCCCTCCCGTGTGTGCAGACTGGACAGAGCTGGGGCCAGGGTGTTTACAGCAAATTTCTTGCTCCAGCAACTCACGTCACCAGGTTTTGTTTAAGAATTAAAGCACTTCCCTTGTTTTGTTTTTCAAGTACCAGTAAAAAGTACTGTAAAACAAAATCCCTGTCCTTTCTACAAGGCGTATGTGTAGGAGGACAAAAACTCCACTATCTCCACTGATGATGATTAGCAAAGTTTACTTTGTAGAGCCTTTTATTTAAGGACTTTCTGTGTTATGATGAGAGCCAACTTAATCCTTTGTGTAACTACAACACAGTTACCCTAGGAAGAGCACATGGCCTCAGCACCTTTTACATTTAGTTAGGAGAAGTGTGCTCAGAGGGGATTCCTGTATGTACAGGTGGGTAACGTGCAAGTCTGAACTTGAATTTGAGTTTTGGGCAGTATTGGAACTTTGCAGTATATTTCCACTCATGCATTTATTGGTTCTATGAACCATGAAAAGAAATTAAACTTGTTAACCTCCTTACAGGCTCACGAGTTGGTGTTTTTATTCCCCCCCCTTTCCCTCCCTCTTCGCTTTCCTAATAGTACTGTTTTCTAGACAGCTCCATAAAACTGGCTTTGGGAAGAACAGCCAAGTGATGACTTCAAAGCATCAGCTTTCAGCACGCGTTCCCTTGCTGATGCTAATGGCACAATACATGCCCGAGGCAAGGCGAAGCTTCAGGAACATGTCAGGGGTTGGTTGAGACAGATCATCCTATTGCACTCCCCCTCCTTTGAATCACACAAACACCATTACACAATTAGCGTTTCCCAGCAAGACTAAGAATACAATAACAAGTTTAATGTACAAAAAAAAAAAAGAGACACTTCTGTATATAGACACCACTACATCTGTATGACCCCAGTGGGTGAATACACTGAAGACTTTGACTATTCCTATCCCTGCTCTGTTGAAGCAGAGGAGCCCAAAGTTTCAGGTCAGGGATTTGGCTTGTGCTTGGGTGACGAGCCAGGCTGCAGCAGTGATGGCAGGAGCCCTCCCTGCAGCCACTGAAGACTATACACAACGCTCCAGAGGGAGCTCCAGTCTCGTAGCTCTGCTGTCATTGTTACAAGGCTTTAACTTCTGTCTTCTCTTGCTGCTCTCGGGACGCTTCAGTGGAAGATGATCTTTTTATACTTGGAATTGGGGATCTGTCCTCGTGCCTTGAGCCTCCTGACTGCCTCTCGCATGTGTTTGGGCTGCAGAGGTGGCAGCTCCCCCCACTTCTCACACACATCCAGCGCTAAACAACAAAAACCAAAGAGTTCACATGAGCAGGACAGCTAAGCTTAGCCACTCTCCTACTATTTGAGCTTTAATTTGAAAGGCAACAGGTCATGTCTTTGTTCAGTGTTTACAGCTCACATTTTGTTAATACACAAGAATGAAACTGCTATGTGTGCTTCTCTTTGTCTGAAAGAAGAGTCAGTCCTAGGGGCATCAATACTGGAACAGAATAAACTGCTTTTTAAACTACTCCAGCTACTTGGAATATGCTGGTTCGAGTCACACAAGAACTTACGACCTTAAACCTTCTGCTCTAAAGCCACCCCAAGTTGGGTGCTGTTTTGGGCTTGTTGTGTACAGCAGTGACAGGAAGGTACAACCTACAGTGGACTGAGGGGATGGTTTCTTCTCTATCATTTACAGTAAGTATCATCCACACCTCCTTGCCAAGGACATGAAGCAATTAGTGACAGCAGTGAAGCTGCTTATCCAAACTGCCTCGGGCAACACAGCGCTGCAGAGGCAGCAGCAGTAAAGCTGCATCACACTGGTACTGGTGATCCCACCACATAAAGGCCACGTGTGACAGGTCTGTATGAACTGGTTGGCAAAGCCGGTCCCACTGCCTCCTCCAGCCCCAGGGACGCCCAGGGAGGCTGGGTCGGCCTCCCACCCAGTGTCCCAAGGAGATCTCGGCTCATCCCATAAAGGAAGAATCTTACAGGTTAAGAGGCTTAAATAACTCATTTCCTTCTGGGCTGAATTTGTCCACAGCAGTATTAACAACAGATCTTTACTCCCCTGTTGCAGCCTGCTCACAGGCCGACTCACAGAGCAAGAACTTTAAAGTTATCCTCCTTAGAGAGGATAAAGCAGGAGGTCAGCAGTCACCAACCTCTGCTGACTCACGGGCAGCAATAGGGATAAGATCCGAGGGGACTACGGGCAGCACCGCGCTTCACCCCCTCTTGGCTTAGCTCTTAACATAGCTCTGCTGCTGCTGGAAGGTCGAGGGCCCCACGGGACAGCAAGACTGGGAACCACAAAGTGACCAGTCTCGTTCCGTGTCCTGCTCTGCCATAAGCAATGAGTTTACCCCAAATTCTTCACTTTTTACTCAACAATAACATGTGCCACTCACCTTCCTCCACCACCTCCCCAACGAAGACCTTGGAAATGCCAGACATGGCGATAACCACATTCTGAGAGACGGAGGTGCCGGTGATGGACTGGATGAGCTGGAGAAGCAGAGAAGGACAGTCAGCTGAGTGAGGTGAAACATTTTAACTCCTATTTAGCACTTTGAGCCTGTCAAATACCCACCAAGGGCTACCGAAGTGAGCAGAAACTGAGAATTGGGTCTTACAGCTTTGGGCACATACTGGCTGCCAAGATTTTAGCCTACCCTCATTCAGCTGCAGATGCTGTACCAGCAATTACTTTCTCCCATTGCCTCATGGCCCCCCGGACCACCATTATTTAAGATGCGCTCCTATTTAAACTGCATAAGCTGTGCGAGGGCACTGAGCTAGACCGTAATGGGATAAGCTGATCTGAGGACAACGGTCTCAGCCACAGGGGCCAGGACGCAGCTGGCGGGGAGCACAGTGAACCACAGAACCAGCTCGTGTCGGGCGAGACCTAGACACGATGGCAACCGGGCTCAGCCTGTGTGACTCCTGCTGTGCGGAAGCATTATTGAAGTCGTACCCGTTTAATAGCAGCTTTGGGGAAAGCAGACCGGCGATACATCTCGTAACGGTTCAACTGTTCTTCAGAAAAGGAAGAGACCAGTATTCTGGAGTGGAGAAAATTGATTGTTTACATCAAAAAAAAAAAGAAAGTCTGAAGCTCTTGAGGCCACTGCAACAGTTCTGCAAAGCCCTTCTCCCACCCCAAGCCTCCTGCAGTACAGAACAGAGCCGGGAAGGGAAAGGCAGTAAAGGTTTGTCATGCAAAATGGCTGGGCCTGTTTGGGAGGGGAGGAATCTGCAAAAGAGCTATGGACTGCATTAACCACAAGCTCATTAACTGATTAAACAATTGTCATCTCCAGCAGCAAACCCAAACAGTGTGTGGTGCCCTCCCCAAGCACCCGCCTCAGCACTCACTGCATCTTCTGGATCTCATCCTCATCCACTTTCTGCTTTTTCTCCTTCCTCTCCTTCAGCTCCAGCTTCACCTTCTTGGCCGCCGACGGCTGCAGGCTGGGGTCCTCCCCGTCCACCACCTCCCCCTCCACGCTCCTCACCTGGGCGAGAACGTAGTGTTTGGCGCTGCGGCCCCACTCCCCCCTCACATAGAATCGTCTAGGTTGGAAGGGACCTTCAAGATCACCGAGTCCAACCATCACCCCAACACCGCCAAACCCACCACTGAACCACGTCCCTCAGCACCACGTCTGCCCGGCTTTTAAACACCTCCAGGGATGGGGACTCCATCACTTCCCCGGGCAGCCCGTGCCAATGTTTGACAGCCCTTCCTGTGAGGGTGTTTTTCCTAATATCCATCCTAAACCTCCCCTGGGGCAACTTGAGGCCGTTTCCTCTTGTCCTACCGCCAGTTATCCGGGAGCAGAGACCGACCCCCCCTCGCTACCCCCTCCTTTCAGGAGCTGTAGAGAGCGGTAAGGTGTCCCCTCAGCCTCCTCTCCTCCAGGCTGCACCCCCCAGCTCCCTCAGCCGCTCCTCACAGGACTCGTCCCCCAGACCCCTCACAGCTCCGCTGCCCTTCTCTGGACACGCTCCAGCCCCTCAATGTCTTTCTTGTCGTGAGGGGCCCAAAACCGAGCACAGTGTCCTCACGGCGGGCCGGGCCCGGCCTCACCTCCCCGTCCGGCGCCTCCGCCTTGGGCTCGCCGCCGCCGCCGGCCTCCCCCGCCTCGCCCTCGCCTGCCACCTCCGCGGCCGCCGCCTCCTCCTCCTCCTCCTCCTCCTCCGCCGCCGCCGCGTCGTCCCCCGAGGGGGACGAAGCCGCGGGCGGCGGGTCCTGGTCGGCGGCGGTGGCGGCCCCGAGCTCCTCCCGGCCCGCTTCGCCGGGGTCCGCCATGGCCTCGGCCCCGCCGCGGCGCCTCCTGATGACGCAACGCTACGGCTGCCGCGAGGGGCCGCGCCTTTCCGGCGGCGGGGCGGGGCCTGTCGCCATGGCAACGGGGCTGCGGGTGAGGCGGGGGGGGCACTGGGGGAACTG
>RSEF01000026.1:5987398-6003428 GCA_003993805.1 Himantopus leucocephalus | reverse complement strand
TCCCTTCCAACCTTAACGATTCTATGATTCTATGATTCTAACTAGAGGGACTGCTATGAAAATGGCACATTTATTATAACAGTGACTATGCAATTCTTCCAAGAATCTGAAATTCACCTCTTTAAATTCTAAGGAAAGAAAACCAAGATCCTTATATTTAAAAAGCATAACAGACCAGACTTGGTTTCTCCTTTAGCCAAACGCCACGTGCATGACACCAACGATTTCACTACTGCTCAGTTGGTCTGACTAAGGAGTGCAGGTTAAATTTTGCCTGGAGGAAAACAAATCATTCTCTAGAAAGATGAAGGAGGTGTGGATCATAATCAGTTTCCATCACCTAACATGGGACTCATCCTCTCGTCACTGCTGTTATTACAGTTTTGGTTTGGTGGTGGTTTTTGTTGGGGGGACGATGACACATGTCTGAAATCCTACTGGTTATGCAATCATTGCTACTGCTGCGTTGATGCCAAAAGCCTGGAATGACAGAAAGCCCATTCTAATGCCTAGACCTGCCATCAGGTTATACTTCATTGGGCCTTGTCTTATTTTCACTTCAACTGCAATCAGGAAAATCACTTCAAACTGCAGACAGGAAATTTTGCCATTGACAGAACCAGGTTACATAATAGTCACGCTTTCTCCGTTTGCTTCCTTTCACCCCTTAGGTGACACCGCTGCTTCATTATCTGATGCCTTATTTAAATAAAGAGAAATGCTGTAGAAGCCACACCCTTGTCAGCTTTCCTTTAGCACGCAACATCTTTCATTAGAGCAATTACAACCACTGTCGGGGAACTTACTTGTAGGGCTTGCAATCACTATGTGTTGTATTTTCACTTTTCTTTGGCTGTCTTCTAGAGGAATTCTTTGCTCTAGGACAGTCAGCTTCTGTATGCCTACAGAGAAGCTATTCTGATGTGGTATCTCTAGCATTATGTAACAGTCATTGGACCTGACAGGCAGTCTTGAATTCCAGCACTTGGTCTGTATAACCTTTGAAGACTGTACATCGACACTTCAGTAGCGCCCTTCCATCAAGCTGCTTTATGAAGTGAAAAGAAACTAGCAAAAACTAAGGAGCATAACGTCGTAGCCCAAAGTGGAACAAAATATGGAATAACCACTATACAGCAGTTAAATATTTAAAGAAAAAACCCCAGCAGAACACCAGGCACAGGGGGCAGGGTTGAGACAAAGAAAATACAAGAAAGAATTATCCAACTTCCAATCTGGCCAGGAGACAGTATCCATTGATTTTAGACAGCATAAGGGAATCATGACAGGACCAACATCTCGTTAGAAAAATGGATGTTCCTTTGGTTCGGTTGGTGTTAAAGAGCAGAACAGCTCCATAATGGTTTAAAGAAATGGTGACATTAGCTGCACAACCTTAGCACTAACATTCAGAGATGTACTTTCCTCAGCCCAGTCAGCTGACAGCTTTTGGTATTTCCTTGATTCAAATAAGAAAAGGTGAGGTTAACATGCAGCACAAAACAGAAGACAACATCCCAAGCATGACAACAGCAGACAAGAAGGGGCTTTGCAGCTAGGGGGCCTTGCTTAAGAATTCTTAATTTCTCCAGGACAGAGTCCTCTGACCAGAGGATCACCTCTACAGCAGATCCCAGGCATTGGCCTCAAATTATCACATAAAATATTTTGTCCTTATCCCAGTAATAACTATTCCTGCAATGATCAATCTAGTAAGCACTTCCTTAGTGTTCTTTGAGATTTCCTTAGAGTCCTTGCAGACTTCAAACAGCAACAAATACTTCCTGATGCAACCAGAAATTCATAGCTTTTGGAGGGTTTCCATAAACTGCCCAAGAAATTAAGAGGAATGATTAAGCTGAAAAATTTTATTGTGCATCTTTGTTTGGGAAAGCCATCATTTTGTTACCTGTTGTCCAAGTGATGGGGACAGCACAGTCTGACTATAATTAAAGTCACCAGGATGGGGTAGGAGGTTCTTCTGCTATGCTTCTGTGAAACTGTACTGGAGGACAAATTTTTCTTGCTTTACACCAAAAGAAAACAAAACCAAAACCTCAAAAATGCCCATGTCTAAATCAGGTAAACGGATTCCTGCTTTAAATGCTTTTGAAGCATTGCTTTTGGCATACATGGTTTTTAAATAAAGTATTGCCAGCCAGCACTGACGCACAAAATCCACCATACTTAGTCTGCAAACTGTTGCTTGACTTAAACTCAGCCACTGTGTGATGGCTCCTTCTGCCTGGAAAAGGCAAGCCTGTACTGAATGCACTGACTCACGGACTGTGTCTTTTGCAGCACTTCTATTTACATAATCCAGCACACATAGTGGTCCCTCTTTAGGCATTTAGCAAGATCTTGCCCTTAGGCTCGTGATCCAAAGCATTATCATTTGAGAAATGAATCATACAGTTGTAAAGCTATGCAATAACATTCAACCTAGGTAATACCTTTAGCCTCTGATGAACACAGCGCAGATGCTCTCAGCATCTCTATGAAAAGCACATCTGCTGTTTCTTCTGATCCTATCCATCCTCTGGGGATTTTGTTCTGTTTTCCTTTTTCCTCTTGAATCATTTGATTTGGTTAGATTCCAATTATACTGCACAGAATCCAACTCTGAGAACAAGTTAAACTGTGGCAGGAAGGAAGGAACATGCACAATCTGAATTCTCTTGTGAGAGACCTATTAACCAGTAAATAACAAGATTTTTATTACAGGTTCTAATTAAAACAGAACTTGTCTGATTTAGGAGTTAAACTGTGTACTAAATCCAAAATTCAGTTTGATATGTTGCAGTAACATTCAAGATCTAGTCATTTTCATTTTTAACTGACTTGATGCACAGTAAAAAAAGGGAGGGGGGAAAAGTGTTCGTGTCACCAACTGCAAATGATTGCTTTGGTTCTAGGTTCTTCACACAGACTGGAACTCAGATTTCTAAAAAAACATGCACTACGAGTCTTTAGACACCATGGGATGACATTTTAAGTGGGGTGGAGTGTGCTGAACGTAGGAAAGAGCTGCTGAATAGGTAAATAATGAAAGAGTGTGTACAATTCACTAGACAATGTCCACTATGTCAAACTTATAATTGTAAGATCCAAGTTTTTATTCTGTTTTCCCCACACAAAGTTAAGAATACTTTTCAGAAAGTCATGAAAAACAATTTCCTATTAAGGTAGTAAAAAACTGAGCAGACACATTTTGTACAAGTTTTTCAATAGCTTTTACGTCAACTGACAATGATTATAAGAAATTTTAGCCATAAATATTGTTTAGCAAACAGTAAAACTAAAGGCTTAGCTTAAAAATATTCTGAATCAGAACAGCTGTATGTAACAGAATAACTGAGGGTGACCAAAATGCGAAAAGTGTATGTGAAGTCCCTTGTCCTCCATTAGTTTCCTAAGACTATAAAACCAGAATAGATAAGAAGAGCAAAAAAAGATTTTAGTATTTTAGAAATAAATTTAGATTATTAGTAACATAGAAAAGGCAGTACCTAATGGGAAAGTGCTGTTCTAAACTGGGACTGTTTACTGACTAATGATGGAAGACCAGTTCTCTCATTCTAGGAAGACAAGGGTTCTTGAAGTTGCCTTTCAAAGCGCACTCCCAAAGCAGATCATTGAAGCCAAACACAAAAAACTCTGCAAGGGCTATTGTTATTCTGAAGCAAACATTTTTTCAGATGTCTGACTGAAGCAAGTTATTAGACAAGTTAAATTCAGAACAGCTAGGCACTAGCACCATTTTCAGCAGCCATCTAACATGTATCTCTTTGCCAACCACAGTATCAGCATTACTACAGACAACTGTATCACTGAACTGTAAAAAACCAGGCAAAACCCAGACCACATGCAGCTACTGTTTGCCACAAGACTGCTAGCTACTAGCTGATGCAGAAAAGCCATCTATAACAACCAATACCATCTTCTTGCTTCACTCCTTGCCAGGGCTACACTACTTGTGTAGTGACCTACACATAATGCAGCTTACTATGTTTTGAAGGTACTGTTACAATTAATGACTAATTGCTGACATATGAAAGAGGAAAAAAATAAATGTTTGGTTGTCAAATGCAAGTAAACCTTCTGTTGAAGTTTTCATGTTTCCTCCTCGTTGCTGCTGTAAGAGGGTCCCCAGAGCCGTGAGAACTGTGGTGATAAAGTTTCTGAAAAAAAAGTTAAAGGCTTTCTGCTGTGTCCTGAGTTGAACCAGTTACTCTGATTACAATTTCCACAGCCAACATGGGGAGAAAGAGTGGCGCTATGAAAATTAAGGCCAGGAGTAGCAGACTGTGGTATAAGCTCAGCACTACTGACAAATGCACCACTTTTCATTCAACTAAGTTACATCAAGAGACTTACCTTTCTGAAATTAGAAGAAGATGGTGACCCCAGCAACTTAAGTTATAATCAACCTAGTAGTTTCCTTCAAATCTGCACTTGAAATACTGAATTGCCCTCTATTTCACCAATGTTTTAAAGACAGTACAGGTCCTAATTTTCTGATCTGTTTAAAAATAACCAGACGTTTATTTGGAGAATTTAACATACAGACTGTCTTATCTACAATGGGTTTCGAAAAAATGGAAACAAATAATATTTATCCCATCTTCCCTAAACTCAGGTCATCTGCAGCTTTATCATACTGCTTAGACTTTGTCTAATGCAGGTGAACAGATGACTCATCCAGTGATTAATAACTTCCAATACAGCTGTCATCTGCAGCAAGGCTTGAACACTGATTTCTGAACATCAAAGCTGTACAAAGGGCAAATAAGCGTAATCAAATTAATAAATGAGTTTTTGCAAACTGGCACTACTCCTAGCTTCGTCAGCACTAGGCTTAAAAAATATGTTTATTGTAAGAGTTTATTCCTTATGTTCATAACAACCAGTCGTTCTTCAGATAAAGTACACACTCGCAGAAGTCTGCCATTGATCTTACACTGCAAGACAAGTCAACAAGTTCTGGTTTTCTGTTAACTAGTTCTAACAGGATCTTACATTTGAGCATAAAAGGTGATTTGACAAACATTTAATATGTCACTTTCTCAGCATTGCCCTGTATTTACTTACAAACTGCTGCTTTTTTAATAATGCTGACATATTTAGGAAACAGCTGTACTGCTGAGCACCCAGCTGACGCTAACAACTTAAAATCAAACAGGCTGTCTTGCAGTTTGCATGTTTCCCTTTTGTTTTAGTGAGTTTTCTCCATCCCATTCTTATTTCTCTATTTTCATGCACTAGATTTTTTTTGTGCTCAGGATCCAGCTTATTAATATTATTTTTAAGTGCTCCTCAACAGCAGCATCTCTCATTCTATTTTTGCCCATTTTTCACAATAATTATCTACTTTGGACCTAATCCTATAAATCTTCATTTTATATTTTGCTGCCCGTTTGTTTCTCAAACTGTCACCCGGATTAATAAGGCACAAGAAAATGCTGTAACTCAGTCACCAGGCAGGTGACCGTGCACAGCGGGGCCCAGTCAATCAACCTGGGCCTCCAAAAAAGGTATCACTCCTTACCTGTCAATACCCTAAATTGACATGGCAGTTGGAGGCATAAGCAACTAGGCCACAGTTTTAGCTGCTTATGATCAAAGTAGTAGATGGAGGAACAAATGCGCATTTTACCCTCCAAAGCTCACGCAGAACAGGCTGCAACACCGCCACTGCTCCTGCCAACGCACTTCACTCTGCCTGACAGAGCCTCTGTCATCCAAGTACCTTATATCCTTCCCTCAGATATGTATTTAATGCTGTATTTTGCAACTTGAGCATCAGTTACAGTCGGAGACAAAACCACCACTCTAGAGTGTTCAGAGCAACCCATGGAAATAGTAGACTTTCTTGGTCATTTGCCCTGTCTGTATGAGAGCTCTGCAATCCACGCCAGTGGAAACCGCTAAATATACCTGTTTGCAAGGCAGATCATTTTCAGATATCTTGTAGATTTAAGGACGTTACTAGACAGGAAATGAACAATTATTTACGCTGATCAGAGGCAAGACTGAAAATGAACTAAAATGTGTATGGTTATGGCATTTATTTTATGTTTGACAGCATTCCACTGGCAGTCTTCACATAGGTACCACATCTCAAGCAATCATTGTAAAGCCCTAAAATAATCTTTCAAAGAAAATGTACGTTTTTGAAAAAGGTTTTGTGGTTTTTTTTTGTTTTTGTTGTTTGAATAAATAAAGTGGCTACAAGGATAAAAAATGTTTCTGGGCTGACTCCAGTTGCTTTCCTGGCTTTTTTCCAATAATGTTCGAATCAGGGGTTGTTCAAACTAGCAAACAGTAGTTTTGTGGTTTACTCATACAAAAAATTGGGAGCTCTGTTATTTTTTTAGCACATATTACTAACAGGGTTCAAGAGTACCCTCTCCTCTGTCATGTGTTTCTGGCTATGCATAAACATCGCATTGACCAATAGGGGCAAATTTAGATACTTCCCAGAATGATTTGTTCAATTCTCACGACAGTTGCGATCCCAGACTGGATTAGATCCAGTGGGAAAATGTTTAGACAAAGTACTGCACCAAACAACACTCCTGAGAGATGTGCCTGTGGTTTGCCTATAGCAGAAAGTCAGGTTACAGAATACGATTGTATGTTTCAGAGTGAATGACCTATTCACAGGGTCCAAAGAGATTTCAGGCCAAAAAAACTGAGCATCCAGCAAACGTGCAGTCATGCTCACGATCTCTAACACCAACCATTTCATTCAGCTCTGTATAACTCAAGTACCATGACAGTCCAGAAGTGTAAAAACAAAGGCGGTACACTGAGAGACGAGAAAAGGAAGCTATCACTGAACCCTCTCCTCCAAGCACTTTACCCCTGACCTGCTAGATTTGAGGTTTCAAGAGTCCTTAGGAAATATTTCACTAAAAAGACTACTACTCATTCAGTGATCAAACGTGAGAGGTAAGCACGTGGGGACTGGGAGCTGGAAAGGACAAACGGAGCATGAAATTGGAGCAGGATAACGGTCTTAGCACCTCTACTATGCTGCACAAGCCACAGCATAACCAGCAGGTTGAGAGAAGCAACTGTTCCCCTATACAGCTTCCACAGCAAAGAAAAAAGATGAAGATTGAGACCATTCCAATTCAAACCACCACAGGGAAGTACCAAGAGTACACACACCAACAGTCACTATTACTAGGGAAAAAGGGAACTCAGTGAGTGGCTGGCTTTCGACACCAGGCATAGCCAGTCTGACACTGAAGCAGTTTCGCCTCCTCAAACATTGCTACCTGCACTCACATTTTACTTACGGATTTGGCAACAGATTTGCTTCCCATTCACTGCAGAGTTACGCTGGAACAGCTGAAGTCCAACCACAGCTCCTTTTGTGCAGTCAGGAGTGACACAGCATATAATGGTTGGGGGCAGAGAGTTTACGTCCACCACAACTTATAATTCTGTAGTAATACCAATGGCTCCTTTAGTGTCTCAAGTACTTTAGAGACTTAGCTCTGGTATCAGCTTAGGCCACAAGCTGTTCCACTGCGAACAGACAGAAAGCAAAATGATATAACACTTCTATGAAAATATTTCTGGCAGCAAGAACCAATGAGACAGCACGTGCAGAAGCTCCACTTCCTTGACTACAGTTCAGCTCCTTAACAGCCTTTGCCTTCTTGATTCCCAACACTTAAGCCTAGCCTATGCCTCAACTCATTTCTTCTCACCAACTAATTTGGAACAACATTTCCAAACAGTTGCTAGGGTTGGTTTTTTTCCTCCTTTCTATTGGTTTCCCCTTCCTTCTTATATTAGAGTTGTTTGGATTCATTCTACTTGTGCAGATTCCACTCAAGGCAATGAAGTTACTTGTATAGCACTTCTCACTCAAAACATTTCTCCTCTCAAAGGCATTTTTGCCTTTGCCTCAATTTCCTTGAAAACTACTATGCAAGCTGCATAGCCTTGCATTTTTAGTCCCTTCAAGTGAGTTTTATGAATTTTTGTTCCTCTTATTGTTACAGCAGATTGCTCTGAATAGCAGTTACTATATGCGCACATTCATACAACACAGAAATAATGAATTATGCCTGTAAGGTTGACACATGTGTTAGAAGTTCATTAAAACTATGTTCTTACATTCAACTTGTGATAGTATGCCTATTAATATATTTTCTGACTCAGGTGACACCGTTATGCAGCTTTTCCTACATTCTTTGTTTGCTGGAATGTTACCTAAAGCTGTTTAGAACATAGACAACATGAGAAATTGAAATAATCTGGAGACAGCTTCTTGTCTGCCACTGATCACAGGTAACATTACAAAAACTAATTCACTATTATTGTTAAATTACTGTCAGATGTAGTGTTAGTTACTTTCATTCACATCTTTGCTGTGAATGCACAAAAGATCCTTTGTAAACCAGAGACTAATCAACAGCAAAAGATAAACAGCCAGAATACGTAGGAATGACTTACTAGTTCTTAAACTGTATGTCCTTCATTTTATGTTTATTCTCAGTGTTTAAATTCACTTCATTTGTAAGCCAGAGGTCAAAGTGAAATGTCTTATATTTATTTTCTCGGTGTGATGGAATAAGCAGAATGTCATGGTGTTACTTTATGACAAATCACATTAACTTACATTACAAACAATGGCTTAGACTCTATCTGAGGTGTATTTTGAAGCAGTAACAGCATAAAGCTGAGACCACTTTTCTAAACCTGGGAAGCTGATAACCGCGGTGCCTTTGTGCATGGTCTGGTCCAGGATGGAGGGGCTAAACTTCAACGTCCATGGGCAGAATGCTTCACTTTATCAGGGTGGGGCAAGAAATTAGAAAAAAACAGAGACAAGAAATGGAGGACCTCTGAGCCAACAGCAGCAAAACAAAAAAACCTTCTTAATCTGTCAAAAACAGTTTCTACAGCTTTTAGGACCTAAACAGGATTTTGGTATTACTGCAAAGGTATCTAATCCTCTATTTAGCCTCTTCTTTTTGCATAAATGTAAGATACTGAGGGAGCTGGGAACGAACAAGGAACCAAACCTTTCAGCATCCCGTATTGGATCGCACCACCCAACTGCCAGCCCAGCACTGAGCTACCCCTGGCGGAGGGGGGGGAAAACCAACCCTGGAGCACGCCACGCCAGCTCTGAAAACACAGACAGCACCTCTGTGAAGCAGACAATGTTCTTACGTGCAAAGACGTAAGAAGTGAAAGTGAGAGGATTCTTGCAAAGAGGTCTTGAGGCTGGTTAGTATGACTCAGCAATATTGCTATGGACTATTTTTATACCCTAGGTAAAAAGTAACATGTAAAAACAATTAAAGCTCAATGGCTACTTAAGAGAATTTAGTGGGGCACTTGGTTTCACTATGGCTCATCGAATGCATCTCATTTCTTCTACATTAGATGACAGGAACATGAATAGAAGTCTATTTCCAGGGCATCAAAGAATTATTTTCCTTTTTCAAAGAAAGGTATGTTCATCACTCTAAAAGACTGTTTCTTACACCTTTGGAAACTAACACCTACTCAAGATACTCATCCTTACTCATCCACACAAACATATTCCAGAGTTGCACAACTGAGGCTCCATTTTATATAAACAGAGCACCATGACACACAAATGCACCACCTCTTCAACTCAATTACAAGATCTTTTTCCGAGATAAATAAAATTGCTTGAAGTTAGATAATATGCGTAGCAGAAAGAAAATGAATGGAAGAAAATCTGATTTAACTGAAAGAAGAGCCCTTCTGAAAATTCCATGCTGCCTGTAGCTCCAATGAACGTTTCAAAAATATGCTTAGACCATTAAAAAAAATCTGATGTATTCAAGTCAGACCAAAGGTTTGCTATTTCAGCACCCTGTTTCAAACAGTGGCCAAAACTGGATGCTTACAGGAGAAGAAAGTCCAGTATGCATACTTCCTTAATAGCTGGTAAAGATCTGGATATAATTTAAGCCCCAAACAAAAGAACATACTAAAACCCCTATGGTTGTGAGATCTATGAGATCTGAAGAACCTAATCAATAGCATACATCTTGCCACTCAATAAAGAAATACTTCTTATGCTTTTACAGGAAAAGGAAAAATAGCAGAAAAATTTTATCATCGAATCTCAGAATCTATGAAAAAGAGGAGGAACACAGCAGGAGAAGACGACTCTAGCTAACAGTTGTGTTATTAAGTTATCCTCATTAAGACAGCTTCACCGAGAGACAACTCAAACTTGTAATCATTAAGTTATAGGCTAAAAAACAGAGCAACAGATTTTATTAGCCTCATGAAGTCACAGATCATGGATGTTTAGGCAAATCTTTGTCTTCTTGAACAGCCTTAGAGTGAAAGCAATCTATATACAGTATTATTCACTGCACTATGACCAAAATTCCTATGGTTTCGTAATTGAACTGGGGCTTGAGGATATAGCAACGCTACCAGAAGTCTAAGAAACACATATCTGGGAAAGACAAATGCACTTCAGCAGTGGAAAGGGTTCAGTTCCTTCTGAATTACACAGAAGGACACAGCAATGTACATTCAGTTGCATGACAAACATGCAGCAGGAGGCAAAACGTTACAGAAAGTCATCAGCTAAGAGACAGGTATGGACCACCCCTCACCATCTTTCTCTTGCCATGGTTGGCACACATATAGAATGTATCATTATCATGGACTGCATATATCCTGTACCATTATCAGCATGTATCATAGGCCTTACATTCTGTCATACCTTTGATACCTCTGCTATCGACCACCTTGAGCTGTATCATTTGATAGGTAAAACAGTGCTAACACATACTATGTTATCAACAAAATCTGGTGTTTGTTCAACTGAGACGGGCAGCTTTTCCTATTTTAAACAACAGTGGGCCCATTCAGATTGCTGGCAGCACAGACCACATTACTGTGTGCTGTTATGATACAAGTAGTGGCAGAACGTTAGCTTACACAAAACTCAGAATGCTGGATATGGAGGCAGCAAAGAAACTTGCTACTGCCTACTACTGTGGCGTGTAGTCCAAAAAGATACCAAATATTATCATTATGTTCTCTTACATTTGAAATTTGGTTCCACTTCTGCTGTCTATTCATTTCCCTTTCCCTTCCCTTAATATTTCACCATCTTTTAATTTATATGTAACATGTAAGTTTGTATTTCAAAAGCATACATGCTCTTGGCCTGTGAAAAATCATGAAGAAGTCACCTTTACTTTCCACAATGTAAACCCAGAGCCTCTAAAGTATATTTGCTTGTTATATTAATAGAATTCAGAAAATTGCTCTACAAAATTCCTAAAAGAGAATCAGCCAAAGTTAGACTTGGCATCTGCACAAGTCTCAAGTTATTTTTTGGAATACTTGGACAACACGCTTATGTTATTGTCTCCCGGTTCATTTTTCTGCTCATGTATTCCCCAAAGAAGGAAAGAATGGTACTCCTGTTCTCTGAATAAGGACACATCTTGCTAGTTAGAGTGATTAAATTATTTATTTTCCTTTCTCCTTGAATTGTTGGATCTTTGGATCATGAGGCTTCAAATCTTTCTAACTCTTGGTCTTCCACATGAGGGCACAGAAGTCACCCTACTGCCTCGAAGTAAAAGAAACGAGAACAAAATTTTACCAGTAGAGGAGACGCTTGCTTTCAATTTTTGTCTTTTCAGCTGGATACTGCAAAAAGAGCCTTCACAGATCACAGAAAGCCTGTTAGTTTCCTAAATCTAATTTAGTAACACAGAAAACCTGAGCAATTCAGTGCTGGCATGAGCAATGTGGCAATGCAAACCCCCGGCTCTACTTTGTTTCACCTGTGTGCGCCTAGAGACAAAATAAAGATGAAGTATGAACAGGGTTACCCTTCCATAAAGCTGCCTCTGAAGGAACTCTGCAGCAGTTGAGAACATTTTCATTTTCTTTCTTCCATTTGATCTTTGCAACATATTTTTCATATTACTCCTCACATTTTACTTCCATCTGGTTTCAGCTTTTGATTAGAAACTTGGAAGTTCAACTTTAACAGCTCAATGCAGAGACCTGAGCTGCTTCTACCCATTTGCCTCTTTGGAGGACCTTAATTCAGTCGTGTGGTTCTTTTTACTGTACCTCTGCCCACACTGGAGGCTATATCCTTAGTAAATAGTTTACAACTTTTGCAAAGAGCAAAAATCCCTAACCTCTGCAAAGATGGGAGGGTTTTGTTATCCTGAAAGAAACAAAACCTACAAAACAGATGAGATACTGCAAATATTTAAAAATATTTGCTATACAAAGCGTCATTATAGGGAAGATGCAAATTGTCAGGTTTACCAGACAGGACACAATACACATTTACATGTTCGTCAGCAGTTTCACCAATAATACAGGACGAAGAGTACCTCAGCTATCTAAATCAGTCCAGAATTCTCTACAGAGTCACCAAACCCCAACGCCCAAGTTACTGCTCAGAAAAAAAAGAATTCAAAATGTTCAGTAATAACCATTGTTTTGATAGGATACCTATGTCCTTCCCTGCGCAGGATCAAGAGAAGCTGGTAGTCATCAGTTGTGTAGTCAGGTCAGGAAAGGCTGGTGGCTGGTNAAAAAAAAAAAAAAAAAAAAAAATAAAATATCACCTTTACCTTAAAAGCTGTTTCAACAGCATACTGAGTCAGAACAAAGACTGACCTCTACTCAGCGGTTTGCAACAGGGCATGCCTGTGAAGTATGCAACAGGCAGGCACATAAACACACAACATAAACATGGGTGTAAAGACAAATTCGTGATTTGGCAACAGTGACTCTCCCATAACATCTCAATTCCAGCAGAATAGCCAGAAGTGCTTAATTCTCAAGGACCTGTGAAAGTCATGAAAGAAAACCGGATATAAGCCAACATCAGAAGCAAGAGAAATCTTGTGATTTCAAACATCTTTTCAACAGCACCTCAGACAATACTTTTCAAAGGCATTCTGAATCACCACCTTCCACAAGCATCCATGAAAAGTTACCTACCTAGTCTAGAAATGCAGAAGAGATCTGTAAAAAAGGCATTCAACTGCTAACTGCAAGAATCAGGGAAATGGATTTAGACTTCCCACATTTCTGAGCAATCGAAACAAGACAGCTAAAACCAGAAAGCAGTATTCTGATCACAATGCTATGAAGAAGCAAGCTTCCATATTCATCCTGCTTTTGTCACTTGTGTATTTTTTGTCTATATTCTGAGCCTGACACTACCTCATCTGGGCTGCACTTTAGTATTATTCTTTGCAGTATTTGTTCATAGAGTTCACAGTGCAAGGATTAGACATATGTAGGACATATGCAGACGATATCCTGGAATTATCTCATGTTTACAAATTAAAGAGGGATAAGAGAGCTGAAAGTTGGTCTGGATTGTCCCCTAGTGGCCCCCACCTTTCCTGGGGAGCAGAACCCAGAATAGGCTGTGTGAATGCCGATTGTTACGTTCATCTCACAAGTTGTGATCTGTCCACAATTAGCAGTACGTTTGCCTCCTTCCCTGTAGCATTTTCTGCTCAGCTTGCAGTTTGCAGCATCTCCCAAATTCTTCACTGCAAACCTTACCCAGCCATTTACTTCCAATGGCGCATGTGTGATGATGCTTATTCCTACACAAATGCACGATCTTTTATGCTATTATGAAGTTATAGCCACTCTTTTAGAGGTTTTCTCTCAGCTGTCAGTCATTTATAACACTAGTTCTGTCCTCCTCCATTATGACAGCTTTATACATCCTTATATGCACTAAGAAGCACAAGTAACTGATGCAGGTTATTTTGCTGAAAACATTCAAGGAAAAAGACTGACTGTACCATAACTTGTCACAGATCTTTGCTCATATTTGTCGTATTTTCTTCAGCTCTGCCGCTTAGAGAAACAACACCATACATAAAATCTGAAATGCTATCTTTCAATGACAGGATAAAATTTTGAAACCGGATCTGCTACCAACTCTGTCTATGCACCTTTTTTTTTTAATTACCTCTTGTCACATGATGTTGTCAGTAGGCTTTCTTTCTGCATGTTCTTCCATGTTCAAACATTAGAACACTATTCTGTAATTTAATTGAAAGCTGACAGCTCCAAGCATCCTAAGGCTCCTGCTCTACCTAGTCAATCTTCTCCACGTTTGACCTCAGCAACTAGAGAGACTCCTATGTTTGTATTAAGAGCTCAGGAAAGTACTGTTTATGTCTTTTATCTTCCGAAGAAGTTTTTGCTCTAGTTCCTTCCTTTCTGTCTAAATAATCTCCCAGCTGCATGTGCAACCCAGCTGTTTTGTTCAGGTTAATACTTATTATCCATTGTTCTGTTATTCTTCCTCACTTCTCTTTTTCTTTCCATATTGTATGTCTTCTCTGGTGCCAATTTCAGCTGTTTTTCTAAGAAAGCTCATGTTCCTGACTGTAGACAGCAGCAGGCCACACATGCAGCAGCCCAGGAAGCCCAAAAGAAACTGTGATGTTAAGTGGCTTAAGTACAATTTACTAAAGGATTGTCTTAGACACAATCTAATTTAAGCTAAAGAACAAAATCATTAGCCCCTAAACTTTCTTTTCTGTTCTCTATTCCACCCAAAAATACTAAGAAAGGAGGAAGGTCACCACAAACTTCATGTTATTTGCTTTAAAAATAAATAAATAAAAATAAAATATACTTGTAAAAACTCTACTCCACAGAAGGAAGGGAATTCCTTCTTATTCCAGACAATAGAAAGCTCCCCCAGAGAGGTAAACACTATTCAATCTTAAAAGATAACCTCCCTTGTCTAAGCAGATGGAATGAGTTGTGCAGTAATACAATAATGCAATAAAACAGTACAATAATGCAAGAACATAGTAAGCATTAACCAGTACTTTACACATGGCTGTGAGTTAAGGAACATACTTTTACCCTTGCTCACAGCAGAGGGGCTGGAACTAGATGATCTTTAAGGTCTCTTCCAACCCAAACCATTCTGTAATTCTATACCTGATGCCTGTGGTTGCATATTCTGTAATTAAGTTCCCCTTAAGATACAGCCTACGTAGCTCTGATAGCCAGTTCCCAGCTGACCCTCATAATCATATTCAGTTCTAAAATTTAGAAATTAATCAGTTAAGTGTGATACAAGTGTGCTGAGAGTTGATCATGGCTTTCTGGAACAAGAAATTTTATAGCTGAAGTTTTATACAATTACAGAGCAAATCAGTTAAGGATAAATATATAGCAAAGTGTCTTGTGAAGTTAAAATAATTATTATTCTGTCTGATGGCAGCCAGGGGATTACATTAAATGTTTTAGGTTGGTAAAAATAAGTTGTTGGTTTAAAGAGAGACAAGACGGCAACAAGACTGTCTTCCCTCTTTGCTTACCCAATTCTCTGTCTAAAAAGTTATTAAGCCGTAGGATCATCCCTATTTACAAGTCCCATTCACATCAACTTTTTTTTTTTTTTAGCACTGCTTTTAAAAAAGTACAGGGATTCTCATGCCACAGACCAACCACGTTACAGCAGTGTGGGTCTACCCACAGCCTTGCAGTAACTCCTCGCACCCAAAACGTTAAGCATGTAGACAGACAGGTTCTCCTGTGCACAGCACCATGGCCATTCATGACGCTGCTACAATTTGACACCTTTTATTACTCGTGTGCTCTAAATTCTGACTGCAACTAAACTGAAAAAAAAAAAACCAAAACAACAAACCCCAAAAAACAAAACCTGCAAGATACTTCAAAGAGGAGCTTTACAAAAGCTAATAAAAATTGGAGGATTCAGGTTTTCAGGGTTTCCACTGGTGTGCTCTTATGACTGGGGTATACAGGATATACATGGAAAGCAACAGATTAGATCAACATGCCTGTAGTAAAACGTAGATATGTGCCCCCATCCACTCTATTCCACTGAGGTTTTTGCACTAATCTCATTAACAGTTTCCAAGCACAACCAAGTAACACTCTAAAGAGCAAAACCAGCATCTGCCACAAGACATTCATAGAATCGTTAAGGTTGGAAGGGACCTTTCAGATCATC
>RSEF01000026.1:5956862-5970094 GCA_003993805.1 Himantopus leucocephalus | reverse complement strand
GCTGGGGAAGCCCGGGAACCCACCAGGAATTGAGCCGGGGGGCTCTTGGACAGCAAAGTCAAAGGGGAGGGAGATGATGGGCTCAGGAATGGACGACAGCAAATGGCAAAACCATCTCCTTTTGCGTCCCTGTGCATTAGAGTGTGAGGAGCAAAAGTGACAGAAATGAAACAAAACAGGCTCTGAGCCACCTGCTCCTGAAGGTGCCGTGTCCCCCGGGGGATGTGGCTGCCCTACAGCACTGCCCCGCTGTGCCGGTCACCCATCAGGCCCCAGAACACCATTAGTTACCTTAAACACAAGGTCTTTAAGGGTAGTGTGTTTGAGATACATTCTAACCTTCCGAGGTGTGCTTTCCTTTAAAGGAGGAAAGAAAGAAATGAAAATTGTCCCATACTGCCAAAACCGAGCACGGGTGCTGTGAGGAAACAACTGAGTAAGACCACAAAGAGTCCCTATAGCGATCAGCACAGTGCTGTGTAAGTCCTTGCGTGGCCACCCTGTATTTCAACATGACATTTGCAAGGGGAAGCTGCACGTGGGTGCTTTGGGAATGACCTGGGCACAAACCGTTCCTCTGGGCAGCCACCAAACCCTGGTAACCCACAGGGTGAACCTCCCTTCTCCCAACATCAGGTGTATAGACAAATACAGAGCATGGGTAAGCACAGAGTTAGAGGTAATTTTCCTCTTTCCTTCTCAGCCTCATTATTTCTACTGCTCAGTGCTTTCCCTGGGAATGCACCTTCCAGAGTGTTTCAGGATGCGATGCCTCCTTGGCTCCTGTTCCCCGGTGCCCGTCCCCATCAGCCCCCTTCAGCAACATCCTCACCTTCAGCTTTCTAACCTGATTATTTCACCTTCAGTCCTACCCAACTTCAGAGGCATCAAACATCACAGCAGATGGTAGAAGCTCAGAAAAAAATCACTTGGCATTTGCCTTTTCCAAGCCATCCTGTTTCCCAATTTAGACTAAAAAGAAATCCGATCAGTCAAATCCCATTCTAGCTGGGCTGTAAGTCTGGAAAATGGATTATGCAAAATGTCTGACATCAACAGCTTGATGTGAACGTTGAATTGAGTTTGGGAGGAGATCAAACTGTTTATAGCTATGGATTTAAAAATACAACTAAGACTAAAGCACCTTGCAATTGCTTGACAAAAGATTACACCATTGATAAGAGGAACGATTTTCCACTGGGTTATGCCAGCACGAACACGAGTGTTATCTGCTGTGTGCACCGCTGCCACCACAGGTCTGCCCAGGCCAGAGGAGGTGGAGGCATCCTGCGTCCTGCTGCCGAGTCCAACACTTTACTTTGAGCCATAAATTCTTCAAGGCTCCTGTTTCAGTCCTGGTATGGTCAACCCACGGTCCATCTCATTGCAGCACTGTCAGCTCACTTTATTGTAACCAACTATTTCAAATTCCAATCAGGATATTTTTTTATCATACGCATGCTTTCCACCATCACTACATAGAAGTTAAACAGCAGATACTCCTTTCCTACTCTGCACCTGCAATAGCATCACCATCTCTGCCTTAGCCATGTCAGTTGTTACACTTAACACCTCCCTTAAATTCATTATATGCCAGTCTTAGACTACAATTTCACTCAAATACTCAGGTGCTTACAGAGACTTTCACCTTCATTCCAAGTGAAAAATAAATGCTACAAATCAGGTAGAATTTTAATAAATAGTTCTTTATTAAATTCATGTGTTACAAAATTTCTACCAACAAGCATACCAGTGCTCAGTGTTAGGATGCCCTCTACCACCCCAGCAGAGGACTGCTGGTGTGGGGGACACCAAACAGCACCGTCAGTGCCTCATCTGACCAGGTGAACAAAATAAGATAATTTAAAGCATTTAAGTAAACCTGCAGTATACAACTATAGCAAGTAAACAAGCACTTAAGTTGTGCAAGCAGCAGAAGTGTGTTTTGTTGATTGAGTTGCTGAAATTTAAGGAATTAGAGATTTGTATCCTATCATGAAAACACTCATCCACAAGTTGGAAGATCAGTAAAGTGAATCTTTTCTTCCAGGCCCTCAAGTCAGAAGTAAGATTTTTCTTTCAGATCTTTGGCTGATAAACTATTGACTTGAATGAGCTTTAAACAGCTGCCTTGCAGCAGCGTGAAGGAGAAGTCTGCTCTGCTCTGATAAGTAAGCATGCCACAAGCTAGTGTGTATTACAGAGAACTCTTCCAAAGGCTATTTAGAAGTGGAAATGTATGTGGATTTGAACTCTAGCACTGATTGTGTCTTATCCTGAATACTTCATGTTCCTGAATTTAAACATTACTTAAATGGACAAGACTGCAAACCAGTACACTAATCAACTAATGAAAGATACTACAGTTGTAATTAAAGGCCACAAAAAAGGGATTGCAAGTCTTTCCATGGATGTGACTTTGCCAACTGATTCCATGGGAAAATTAAAATAAAACAGACAAAAACTCATGTCATTTTCTTGGGGAATTTTTTCTTGCAAATAATCCAATAAATCCAATGAAGGTGAACCAAAATCCTGGTTCAACTCAAATGCTCTTTCCACATACATGTATGGATATCGGTGTAAGGGTTAGCCCTAAGAATAGCAGAGCTCAGCCTACAACCTGTGCAAATTTGATCAGTACTCTGCGGCTAATTAAGTCCAGTGTAAAACCACTGTAGCACTTCAGTAACTCACTTGGATTTTTCTGTCACTTGTTCCACTCTGTGGCCCTGCCAATAAAGCAGTGCTAATCCTCTCATTGCAGAGACGCTGCCAAGCAGAACTCTGCTCTTCCCTCATCTCTCCTTCCACACAAAACTTCCCCCAGCGCAGTGAAAGTCCTGGAGCAGTCTTCACAGGGCAGGAAAAGCTGTTCGAGAGTGATGAATCGGTAAGAAACAGGAGCTCAGAAGGAGCAGGATCACACTTGTGCACATCTGCTCTCTAAACGTGGCTGTAAAGAGGTACCATTTCTACTGCCGCTCAGTGTTTGGAAACAGCGTTTTTCCAGCCCCAGGTCTCTGAAGAGGTACAAGGAACAGCGTCTGGTCCACAGGGGGGAGATGCAAGGAATTACCGCTCCACCTGTCCAGCCTCAACTGGGTAGTGTCTTGGCTACCCTTTATAACTCAATTCTCATTTTTGATAGCGATATGCTGGTGTTCAATAATTTTACATTAGTGGCATAATCTAAATACGCATAGATATTACTATGCGTAACAGACATCCTGAATGCATCAAGCCTGCCAGAGCACCTCTCTTGCTCTCACTTTTGGTTCGATGTGTTTGTATCTCCGCAGGCACAAATGATGCAAACACTAGTCTGCACTGGAGATGGTACCACTGCGTCAGGATTTCTCGCTTCCCAACCCTGTCTGTCATCAGACTAAAACCCTGCCCAGGATCCGCTGCAGGAAGCCACGAAAAGTTTGTTCCTTGAGGTGTAACCAAAAACCAGAGCTGGCAAACACAGCATTGTGTACACAGAAAGACTTATTCATGGGCCAAAAATAGTCTCTGGGTACCAGCAGTACACAGCACGCGGGTTTTAGGTTGAGATATGGCTTCTTAAAACACTGACGTTTTCATCTGGATGCTGAGATTGTATTAAAAAGGAAAGCCACTACCACCCTGGAGTAAGAGAGCCACAGTCGTACTCAGCATCACATTTTCAGTCCTATCAGAACTGAATTCTCTCAGAACAAAGCACTTTTTCTTCTCTGCTCAGAGATCCATCCCCCAGGGTTTACATCCATTTGCAACATCTTCATCACCCACTTGTCTTTCCTGGCCCCATCAATGAACTCGTCAAGAGACAACTGTCCTGTGTATGAGATGAGGAGGACACGGGATGGGGAGACAAGACATGACAGATGAGACATAAGAGGAGGAAGGCAGAAGTAAAAGCCATCTAAGTTTCAGAAAATATGCTAATAAGACAAAAGCTGTACTTCGTTTCCCCATATCGTTTAGGCCAGGTAGCCAAGACAAACCGCCACGCCACAGCCCAACGCATTCACGCCTGCCCCGTCCCCTTGGCTAACGCAAAGTGTTGCATTAGCTTGTGCACGCTCCTGCGGGAGGATGGCAAGTCTGATCCTGCAAGCTCCAATCTGACTGGAGCCACTGCCTTTACTCAGGCTATTTGTGCTGGGACCAGGACCTGCACTCTCGCTACTGGGAGCTTTCAGAGGGTGAGATCTGTGTGGTATCAAAATCCAGGCAGAAGAGCGACCCCTGTGTATTTTACATTAAAATAACAGTGATTATTTCCTCCTTCCGCACCAAGTTATTCTCTATTCTAACAAACAGACCAGAGCCCATCCCAATGTGTCTAATATGAGTAACATAATAGTCCTAAGTGATTTATTGATAGACACAATTAAAACTAGCCTGTCCAGCACAGATAACGTCTCATTACGCATGAATGCAATCTGAGCCACGGATCGCTTACCATCCCCATTCTCATCCACTAACTGAAATATCCTGTCCACAACCTCCTCCGGCGTGAGCAACGGGGTCCTCTCCTCCACCTCCGACCGACACACTTTCTTCAGCTTGTAGATAGACTGAAAAGAAGTTCACAGATTAGGAGAAGGACTGGAAAATGAAAAGCAGTGAACTTCATTATCTTCCCAACAGCGTAAAGGCCTTTTTACAAAGGCTGCCATTTTAACCTTTCTAGAAAGATCTGCCACTCGACAGCCCCAGACCTTTAATGAAACCTCCGACCTCACGCTCACAGGCACTGTGGATTACTTCATTTGCTCTTTGAAGCTGCTGCCCTCCTGTTTTCCTTACACACTCCGGTCAGACCTCAGGGTTCCTTTGCAAAGAACAAAGCAAGAGTTTCACAGATGGGAAAATCATCTGACTTTTCAGTATGATTTTTTTCTAACATCTGAGGCCAGGCACATCTGGATTTACCCAGCCCTCTCTCCCAGGGAACTTGTGCCCAAGCTGCAAGAGCAAACCTGTATTAGCACATATTTTGACCCATAGTTTCTGTTCCACTTTGTCACTGGTAAGGGGCAGATTTTATCTATTCCTCCCATGACAACCACCTGTTCATTATTAACTTCTTTGGCTGAAGGGTTTTGTCTGAAGTCTTCCCAGAGAGGGGATTAGCAAGGGCCTAACACAGCTCTGGCCAATTCCTGGTTGACCTCAAAACTATAATTGACCCTTCCCCAGAGGAGCTCCCCAGATGCTCCCACACCTGCTGGGGCTGCAGGTAACAACCGGCTCACCCTTTCCAGCCAAAAGGACCTGCTTTCCACAGACTCAGTGTCTGAGGTTTTCTTCATATTGCACTTCACCTAAGAGCCTAAAACATTTGATAACCATTGATTGAGTCTCACAAGTACTGGTGTGCAAGGGTGAGTTACAGCACCCGTGGCACAGGGGTGACTCCAGCACTATCACCAAGATATTCACCCAAAGTAAGAGCCCAGGCACCCCCCGTCTGACCGTCTGCTGAGCCCCCTGCCTCCTCTCACAGCTTCACGCAGTCACTAATTAAGCTAAGTCCAGAACATAACAGAAACCCAGAGAGAATAATTACAAAAGGGATTTCTGTACTAATCTGTGCCTCTCAGTGTGTTCTCACCGGCGACCCAGGCAGGAAACTCGGCTCCTGTAAGCAGCAACGGGGTGAAACCCTCTTCCACTGGGCAGTGCTATTAATCTTGGTGTAAAAAGGTTGAAAGGAAAGGCAGAGCAGAGATACAGGAGCTCCACAACAGCACCCACATGCTGCATTTCTGGACAGCTTCAGCAGGGGCCAGGCTGCCCGCAGTGGGTTTAACCGATCCCTCAGCCACCCCATCGGGCTCCACCAAACCACGGAGCGCCTGACCCTTTCACCAAGGGCAGGCATTTTCCCTTCATCACTGCCCACAGCTGCCTTGAAACCTGATTATCACAAAACCCATATACATCATTACATTGCCAAAGAACGGTGATTGCTTCAACAAGTGATTAGGCAATGCCTCCTTACCTCAACAATTTCCAGCAGCTCAGGTTTATCTATGCAGCCATTCCCATCCTTGTCATATACTTTGAATGTCCACCTCAGCTTGTGTTCCAGTTTTCCTCGTAAAACAAGATTCAAAGCAGCTACATATTCCAGAAAATCAATGGTATTATCCTGTAGAAACAGAAAAGCAGCTGAACGGCACTTACCTGGGGGCAGTTGATGGAAGCCTGCCTTCAAAACCTAGATAAAAAACCTGCTAAGATGACACTCCATGGGACAGCTATTTATTTTCCACTTTATAGAAGACTTGTGCCAGTCCAAGACTGTCGGTGAGCACAGCCATACCCCTTGGCACCAAGGATGAGTTCCCAAGGAGCGACACTGGAGAGCAAAGCAGTTTTCCTACAGTGCAATAAGGGGGGACACCTGCCAGGACTCCAGAAATGAGCAATTTAAATACCCAAAGGCAACACAAGTTACATGGAGGATGGGGAGGCAGGTGAGGATCAGAGCAGGAAGCATTGACTTTTTTGGGGAGGGATTGCTGTTCTCAACAGCCTCAGCTGCTTCACCACTGAGACCAACAGCCACCCATGACCCCCTTCTTCTATTCTGCCCCCTTGTTTGATCTCAATTCATCTGATGAAGACAGACGATGAAAATGTCACCATTCAGAAGATGGCAGCAAGAACACCCACAACAAAGGATTTACATCAGGTGTTCATCCTCCTAAAGACTTCAGAGACAGTGAAGGGCTCCCTCGGCAGCCTCCACAGATGGCCCTCATACAGATCAACACCATCCCCAGGGCTAAGCCTGGACCCCATGTCACCTTCCCGCCCTCCCAACCCAGACAGCAAAACCCCCTGGAAGACCTGGGCGGCGCATCTCCTCCCCGGCTCCCTCTGCACCGAAACGCTTTGCAGTAACTGTGCGCAAAAGCCGCTACTACTGGACTTTGACAGCCAGTAAGCGTAAAAAGACAATTTAGGATTTGTTTTTATTTCCTTACGATGTTACTAATAATCCTTCAGATTGTTAGGTCCTGCTCAATTGATCATATACCGTGGGCATATTTAAGCAAACACATGAACCCAGGCCTGACTTCATGTTCTTAACATATGCAAGTACCAGCATCCCTTAAAAACAGATTTTCAGTCTTATCAGAAAAATTCCTATAAACTAGGAATCGACTTTGCCTTTTATGCATGCTGTTTGCTCTGCAACCCTTTCTGCACCACTTTCATACCAGAATTTGGACCCAGACCTTCAGTTTTTTGCAGGACCCTGGGTTTTGCCAACTTCAGCTTCTGAGGCAAGTCTGATCTGCCCACATCTTCCATAGCTTTTCTATCCTTTCTCACAAACTGACTATTGTTACCACCTCAATGTGATTTTGCCGCTGGTTTCAAAGGAAGCTTAAGGGACATTTGTATATCTGAGATGACATACTTGTCTCCCCTTTTCTTGTGTTGATGTAGAGCAACAACCAACCCCATACTCTGAATATGATCAACAGCTTCAGGAAAAAAAATAAAGTTTGGCAAGCATTGCTTACCTATTTCAAGATGAGAAAGGCAACCATATTACATTTCTTCTGAGTATCTAAAATATCACAGGCTGGTATTATGCTGTCCTTTGCACCAATACACGGGTATGCGTGAACTGCTACTAAACCAGAAAGCCCA
Organism: Himantopus leucocephalus; assembly: GCA_003993805.1. Taxonomy (NCBI): domain Eukaryota; kingdom Metazoa; phylum Chordata; class Aves; order Charadriiformes; family Recurvirostridae; genus Himantopus; species Himantopus leucocephalus. The sequence continues at coordinate 5,962,426 of RSEF01000026.1, read as the reverse complement.
CTTTTCCCAGGTGTCTGATGACAAATACAGCAAAGGGAATTAAAAACAGAATGTCTGAATTGTTCAGCATTCTTTCACTTTCAAGCAGTTAAAAATCAATATTTTGTTACATGCCACCTGTTCATACTGTATATATACACTTCCTCCAGTGTATAGCAAGCCTGAGTAGAACCTTCCCACACTATAATTCCCCCTCTATTACAACAGATAAATATTTTTTTCCATGTAACAACCTTGGCTATTTGAAGGTCTTTCAATAATACTGTCTCAAAATGCAACTGCCTAAATTTCAACCTTTGAATCCATCTTTAGTCCCTTAAGGGGACATTCTGTCCTTAATTTGTGTACAGATTTATGAGAAGGTAAATCCATACCAGCCCAGAGTAGTGCAGCGTGTGCTCCTCCTCCTGCCCTGGCAGGTCCATCACCCTTGCCTTAGTCTCTTGAAGTATAGTAACAAGGGTGGGGACTGCACCAAAACACCCCAAAATTACAGAAGGAAGAGGTGTGGATTATTAGGCAAATCACTGTAGAAACTCCTCACCACTTACCCCATTCTTATCAAAAGCTCTGAACATGTTTTCAATGTACTCTGCTGCTTCACGGTTATCCTGGACCCCAAAGAACTGCTTGAATTCGTGCATGAAGAGAGTCCCACTGGGACATTCAACCACAAACTTCTTATACCATTCCTGCAATTCGGCAACATCAATCTCAGCTTGCTCCCCTTCGGCGTTGGTGAACTGCTGTCCCATTTCACTCCGTAAAGCAAGATTAAAAGAAGAAGAAGAGACAAAAGGAAAACCCTGCCAGGGTCCTTTGCTTGTATTGTCCTTTTATCACCTTTAGTTGCTTTTTCTTTGCTCTTTTTTTGTTGCTGTCTTGTGCCTTTATTTGATGTTAATGCTGTGTCTTGCTATTTCACCCTCTTCTGTTACGTTTTACTTTCTTCTTCCTTTTTCTTTCCCACAGTTTTCACCAGCACGGTTTTGCGTGCTGGCTGGGTGATGGCAGAGTTGCTTCTCTGCATTAGGGCAGTGTAACGTGTGGTATCAGGGATGTATAAAAATAACTAAGATCATTAGGAGATTCCTACCTATGAGTCACAAAGACCTTCAGACGTTCTGAGCTGTGCCCTATTTAGGAGCAGACTCCAGAGGCTTAGGGTCCTTCTGCACATTAATACCTTCATATCAAAGAATTTGGGAGCTGAGGTTCCCTTTACACATGACATACAACCCCACTCACTTTACTGTAATTTTTCTAGGAAAAAAAGGATTGTAAGTCAACTTTCCCTATATTAGTTTTTCAATACTGACCTATACTACCTGCTTGTTGGGGATACTCAATGTTTCAGTGAACTAGGGCATAGTAACAAACAACAATTACAGTGAACAAATCCTGAAAAAATAAGCACATACAACTAATGCCACTCACATGGAAAAACTGCTAATACATAAAGTTAATTGAACACCTACTATAGGCTTTATTCTATACAAACTGGTTGAAAGAACTAGCAAATGCACATAGATACAGATGTGCCTATTGCTCTCATTTTCACAATTCATTCTTAAAACTCACAGTTAAAGAAACAGGAACATTTTATTTCCCTGTTTTTTTAAAGGATTGAGTTATCCTTGTTCTCCTTATTTCCTGTCTCCCTTCTGTGCCCTTATCCATGGAAGCGCTCCTCCTGCTTACCCTTACCCCTAAACATCGCTCACCACTTTCAGGACAGGTACAACACACAGCTCTACCTCCAGCCTGTCTGTTCCACAGCTACACCCAGCCCCCTCCCACCAGGGCCCCCTACAGCCACCCCACTCCTCTTTCCTCTGCTTACTGCGGCCACCAGGCTTTATCCATATCATACCAGGTGTTCTGAATCCAGCTATTAGCTGTGTCAGCTGCAAAGAAATGACCTGTAGCTATAAAAGTGTCTGAGCCAGCCTGATACCCAGTTAGGATTCTTCTTTTAAGAGGATTGGAGTAGCATTGATAGGAAATAGTGGTTTCCTCATTGTAGTAATGATAAATCTTAGAAGGATTTAAGCTGTTCCTTTTTTTAAACTTTTTTTTTAATTGGTTTGGAAAGAAGAGTTTTTCATAACAGTTTTTCAAAACAGTTCAGAATCAGTTTAAAACTTGATACTGCAGAACAGCGNTTTAAGCTGTTCCTTTTTTTAAACTTTTTTTTTAATTGGTTTGGGAAGAAGAGTTTTTCACATGGAAAAACAGTTCAGAATCAGTTTAAAACTTGATACTGCGGAACAGCAAAGCAACTCTTATTCCACTGTAAGAACAGGGCTTGCTTGGAATGTGCTCACACCTGTACCCATCAGTTGTATTGCATGTATATGTATATATGCATATTGGAACAAATTTGCAGGTGTATAGTATAACTTTGCACTCCTGTACATAAGGATGCCCAGGCAATGCGTGGTTTCACTCAATTCTTTATCACAAAGAGGATCTGGGCAGTATGGCAGAAGTTTGGAGATGGATGGGAAGGACCAGAGGTGTTGCCAGAAAGGTTAAGGCTGCTCCCTTTCAATGAAAAGGTATATTTTTATCTAATAATGTAGAGGAATCCTGCTTGTCTATCTTTGCGCTGAGAGGAATGCAACAGGATTAAAAAAACTCAATCTGTCCTTTTGTATATGCTTCAGATGAACTTCAGCCCCTGACTCACATCACTTGTCTGCAGCGGAGCTGCTTGGGGTCTGGCTTGTCAAAAATGTTATACTGGATCGGTTCCCCCAGCATTTGCCTCTTAGCTTGACCTATTAGAAAGAAGTCTTTGGCAGCTGTAGCCCCTGTGGCATTTATAAAACAGCTCTGTTGCATTCTCCGTTTCCCCATGCTCTGTTATGCATACTACGTAAAGAAATGGCTTTTTCCCTTTGATGGTATTTCTTGAATCGTCTTGGCTAATACCTGGCAAGGGCATGGGTTCTCTCAGGGTGACAAACAGCTTTTGAGAAGTAGAGGTGCTGCTGCTGGGACGGGCTGGGGAGGGCTCAGGGCGCTTTCTCCTGCCGCACCGCTGGGCCGTTCTGCGCGCGTGAAGCCTCCTCCATTTTGTGCTGCGCTCCTGCGCTGGGGCTGCGTGTGGAATGCGAGAGCTGAGAGCACCCAGCAAGACTCCACATGCCCAGGACGTTGTCTTGCCTCATTGCATAATTTTGTTTTGCCTTATGGGAACTTAGTGATCTGTTCCCAGGAGAGAAAATGGTTCCCCTTTGTTTTGATGACTACAATCTTTTCCAGCTAGGAACAAAGGACTGCAAGAGACCTGGCTTACAAAGCCCAGCTGGTGTTACTGCAGGTATCATGGCATACAATTGTGTTGATAAATGTACTGATGTTAATTTCTCACTGAAATAAATTAAATCCCACAGCTCCTGGTATGAAAATTCCTCTGCCTGTACTCTCTCTGTCCGAAGTGTGTGCTCTGCAGGCTGTACTGGCAGAGCTGCTGTCCCTCAGCCAGCAGAACGTCACTTTATGAAGTACGGTTTATCATCTGAAGGATTTCTTCATTTGATTTGAGAAAAAGATGCAGGTAGAGGTAAATGTAAGCAGAGAGAACTAAAAAGAAANTCCCTCAGCCAGCAGAACGTCACTTTATGAAGTACGGTTTATCAGCTGGAGGATTTCTTCATTTGATTTGAGAAAACGATGCAGGTAGAGGTAAATGTAAGCAGAGAGAACTAAAAAGAAAAAGAATGATTTCTAGAAAACATTACAGTGAAGAGGTCGGTGCTATTTGGCTGCCTGAAGGGTTAGGATCGATGCTTTATGTATTATGTCAGAGCGAACACTTTGGATGATTAGTTGCAAACAGGTAACATCTGATTACACGTCCTGCCTAATGAGCTGTCCCTAGATTATCACCTATACGGCTCAAAAGCTGCGCAGTTTCCCAGCCACAAGCATGGAAAAAGGCAGCTTATTTCCCATCAGTTCACTAACACGACATGCTGCCACACGCTTCAGCACAGGCTGGTAGAAACTCAAGGGAAAAAAAACCTGAACAAACCCTGCAGAGGCCTGGGAAGACTCATTTGTTTGGCATCTGTGTTACCACTCGGCGAAGGCGGCAGCAGAGGCTGTACCGCAGGGCGCAGGCACAGCTGCCTGGTGCGAGAGGACCACCTTCAATGAAATTTGGAGGCAAGGCGAGATCCTTCGCCCAGGCTGGAGCTGCCCTCGCCTACTCGTTTTGACACATTGCTCTGTTATTTCAAATACTCCAGCCCTGCCCTGCGACCCCCGTGGTGGGTCGGGCAATCCAGAGCATCCTTGCAGGGGGCCTACGAAGGTCAAAGCTCTGCCCAGGGTGGCTCCCAGCCCTCTGCCGCAGACAGCCGGGGTGGCCGAGCGGCAGCACCACTGTCAAGTCTGCTTCCAACGCTGCCCGAGCATCCGACCGCAAAGGAAAGCCGTTCTGAAGCATCCTTAAATTTGCCCATCGTCACCAGGCAGGACTGAGACGTGGACTGGAGGGAGGATGAACGGCAGCTTTTGTGCTGATGGGTTTGAGAGAGATCGAAGATCCCTCCTGCTTTGGCTGGGAGGTCACCACACGTCTCTGTGCATCTCTCCCAGTCACTCACCAAATCGGCCATACCCTTGCACATTTTTATACAGCAGCAATAACAACGGGGTAGGAGGTGGTACTCCAGGAGCAGCTGTCCCTTGTTTGCTTATCAAAAATAGTCAGGTACAACAATCCAGACCCACCTGAAATCCCCTGTTGCAGCGCTATCCCACAAAGAAACTCCACTAACCTTCGAGTGTCACCTATTGTCTTTTGCTTATTGCCAGGAAGATTTTATTATCTGCTGACAAACTCCTGCTAAATGTTCCCTCTGAGTGGCTACACTTCGGTGATGAATACAGCCTGGAACGTTTATGTCGCAAGGCAAACTTCCTAAGAAAAATGCGGAATTACACTTTCTGTGTGCGAACGTTTTAAAAATTTTGCATAGTCCCAAAGTCTTGGCACAGGCTTGGGCATTGGGTGCAGGTCAGCCTTTCCAACATCAGGATTCAGCACTATCCGAAGCGTTCACGATGGGAAGGAGAAGGGAAATTCCCACTGTTTTTTTTTCTGCTCCGTTGAAACTGAATAGTGAAGTGTTGTGTGATCTCCTGAAACCGAGATTCACCACTGAGTCACGGTTCTCCACCTACGAGGAAAAGCAATGAAAGGGGCGGCTGGCGGAGCGGGCGGGGGAAGGCTCGGCCGGGCCGGGGGGGAGATGCCGCCGAGCCCCCTCGCAGCCCCCGGGGGGTGCCAGCGGGGAGGGAGGAGATGGACATTCTCACGCTTTTCAGCGAGAACTTGCGTGGCCGTGGCTTGGCGTTAGTCCCACCTCACCTCTAAGTTTTTCTCGCTGCGGGTCGGCTGGGCCAGGTGCGCTTCGAGCCGCGAAAAAAAAAAAAACCCCAGCAACTTTCTGTTTTCTCTCCTAAATATTCCATTAGAAAGGAAAAGAGACGTGGTAAGCTGGCGGGGGCGCTCCCCCGTGGGACCATGGCGGGGAGAGGGGGGACAC
>RSEF01000026.1:5939670-5955141 GCA_003993805.1 Himantopus leucocephalus | reverse complement strand
GATCTTTCCCAACCTCAAACAGTCCACGGATCTGCCATTTCTGCATCCCTCAAAAGGCAGATGTGCACTGCAGCTTTTACAGTGGCATCTAAACCCCACTGAGACAAAAAATGTGGTGCTGCCGAAAGTCACTCACTGGGTGGTTTTAGTGTAGCCACAACCCTTCTTAACAAACCCGGCTCCAGGGACTTGTCCCAGGTCGCATGCAGTGAGCCAGGACCTGACCCCAGCCCTGCCACGCAGCCTCGTGGGCCCGTCACCCCTCTGATGGCGGATCCCAAAAAACCCTCTCCCCCGCACGCCGGAGAGGCTGCGCTGCCTCTCATTCACCGATGATATTGTCACAAGAGTGAGCAATGCGTCCGTGGCTGGCACCTGAACAACCACCACTGTTTTGAAATAAATTAATTATGCATCAGTTAGGGCAAAGAGAGTCACAATATTAGTTTTTAATTATTTTTAATTTGCTTTCTTAGAGGCTGAAAAAACATCCTTTGGAGAGAGACGCTGAGGTTTGAAAGGTGCCTTCGGCCAGCCGGCAGTTCTGAGACAGCCCTTTTAGAATAACTTTGTCTTTATAAATAGAAACTGGGCTTGTCAGGGCTGCTGCCTGCAGCTCCTGGGGCACGCAGAGAGGCTGAAGGGAGCACGGGCGGGACTGAATGCGTCCCCGTGGAGGAGCGCACAGAAAGCCCACGCTGAACTCGATCCCTCCTTGCTGCTGTTGCAAAGATGAAGCGCAGTAAGTTTGGCGCTGGTTGTTTGCAGGGGAGTTAATTCTGCTGCAAGGTGGAGCGTTACACGCTGTGTAAACAGCTCAGCCCGGCTCTGACAGCAGGGCTGCAGCCTGCTCTCTCTTGCGCCGGTGTGAGCGGGGCGGCCGGACGGGCTGGTCCGTCAAAGGGTTCCTCTCCGTGGCCTTCGGTTTGCGTGCCTGTCCAACGGCACCCGAGCATCAGCCAGGCTGTCGGGGGGCGGCCGCCGGGGGCCGCAGCCGTGCACCCCACACCCGCTGTCCGTCTGGGTGGAAAACAGCAGCGGGAGCGAGCGACGGGGCTGCCTGCCGTGGCGCAGAAGGCAGCAGGGAGGAAAGCAGGAGGTGCCGAGAAATGTGGGTGGGTAAAGCAGAGGTCCTGGAGAAAGAGCTGTGGGACTACCCAGGGGGTGAGGTTTTATTGAAGCAAGCTATGCTTGCTCAGTGCAGGCGAGGTTCGGAAGAGGCAGCGCTCTCAGGGTGTGAGAACCCGGGAGCAGCCCCTTTTCTAAGCTGATTCTGAAGAAAACGGACCTCTCCCCGTGCTCCTGCTGTTCTTGCAAAGTAACTTTTTTAATGAAGCCAAAACAAAGGTTTCTGCATTTGCATGAGACAGTTAATCTGCCCTGCTGGAAACAGAATGATCGATCGAAAGAGAGAAAAGACGCAACCTGAAATAATCTTGTAAAATATCTTTATTAGTTTGTTGTAAGATTGGGAGTACAAAAGCTTCCACGTAAAACACCGTCAAATGAAAAAGATGCACAGGAAAAATTGTCGGAAAGTTGCTTATGGATTGCAAGCATCCAGTGCTAAATAACAAGTCTTTCGGCTAGGCGAGAAATCCGTCCTGGTGTCCTGGATTGCCTCACCACGCCTGAAACTTGCTCCCATCAGATGAGGAAACTCCTCTCCAGGAGCAGCCAAGGCGCAGCCCGGGCGCAGGGACGTCGGCGGTGTGGGGGCAAGGCTGCTGCTCTCGCAGCCTCCCTTGTGCGTGTGCTGGCCCTGGGTGCAGCCCCTGCTCGTGGCACTGGTAATTAGCACCGGCAGACGAGTTCACTGTGCCCAGGGTGCTACAATAAGGGGTGACTGGGTTTTATTCCACGGGGGACAGTGCCTGAGCCCGCTCTTCCGTGAAGCTGATGGTACCCGTTGCCAGTTCAGGAATATTCAGGTCCTTGCGGATGCTCGTGGCGCAGACACTGCGTCTCGCCCGTCTCTAGCAGCACACCCCTCCGAACTGCACGCGGACGATTCGCTGCCGTTGTAGTTAAAACCAGCCGATGCTCGAGGGTGCCACGCGGTGTGACTTGCAGGAGGGTTTAAGTTTGTTGTACAGGTGATAAGACATGCAGGAATATTCCTACCAACATTCACAAATTTTCCCTCTTATGTTACTGCCGTTGCAGCCCTTCCAGATATTTCAAGGAGAAACATGCCCTTAAAGTTCAGATAGTTGTTAAAAAAAAGGCACCATTCTATGTTTGAATGTTTTTAGACAAAGAAAAGCCACTGCATTCACCACTCCACTGCTCTCCCTTTTCTAGCTCATAGTTGGTTTTATCTTACATTATCACTAATGACTGCTAACATAATAATAAGAAATCAAAGAGCAAGTGACCAAAACCGCTGATCTCGTGCTCTGGAAATATATACGGAAAGAGAAGGTTCAGGCCTGCTTTCTGGGGTTGCTACGTGTGTCCTTGGGGGACCCCCTCCCACCGGGGCCGAGTGCCGCGCTGCCCTGGGGTTTGTCCCCCGCCGCGGCTGCAGATGCTGGCGTTGGCCACGGCCTCGGGGTGAATTTTGAGGCGCTCTCGGTGCATTATCAAACCGCATCGCGGTGTGCCGCTCCCCTTCTCGGGGAGGCGAGTCTCTCCCCCCTCTCTGCTCGGGGCAGCGATGTCCAGAGGCCCCCGCACAGCGAAGGGCCGGGTGGCTGCGGGGGCAGTCCCGGGGGTGGCTTTGTGCTTCCAGCGTGAGGAGCCGCCGCCGCAACTCCCCCTCTTCGCAGCAGCCTCTCCCCTTGCCAGCTGGGGCGGCTGCGGTGCGCAGGGCCGGGCAGTGCCCGGGGAGCTCCGGGCTCCCCCGAACCCTCTGCCAGGGCAGCGGCACCTTCGGAGCAGATCCTGGTCCCTGCGCTAGCGAGACAGTCTGTCGCTTGTCGCACTGGCACTGGGAGGGCTCACCAGCTCCCACAACCACAACCCGATTTGTTTTAATAATGCAAGGGGGGGAAGTAGAGGTGAAGGGAAGGCGTCCCGGCAGCCTACTGGGCAGCCTTTGCTGCCTGCTCCGTCTCATGCGGGTTCTGCCCGTCGTTCTGGATCAACCGGACGATGTGTGTCAGGTCCAGGCTGCGGGTGAGGATCTCGAGCAGCACCTCATCCTTCTGCACGCCCTCCATGAACTCCTCCAGGGAGAGCTCGCCTGCGAGAGCACATGCAGAAAAGGTCTGTTAAATCCCGCAGCCTTTCTCCTCCCACCGCCGGCAGCCTCGGAGCAGCCCCCCAGGAGCTGCACAGACTATAAAACCGGTCCCTTCCCTGGGTCCTGGCTCTGAACGCCTGTACTGGTTTGAGTGACACAGGACTAATTTCTCTTATAGTACTTGGGAAGACTATATTTTGAGAAGACTAGTGTCTGAATTTGTGAAAATATTTACTTTCTAGCCAGCTATGGTGTGTGGGTTTCAAGGTCTCAGTGTTTTCGAGCTCACCAGGTGCAGGGATGAGGAGGAGCGAGACCCGGGCACTTCACCCTACTTGGCCAACAGGATTATTTCATACCATCAACGTCACATTCACTATACATTAGAAAGTTTGCTGCAAAGTTCTCTCTCTCCCTTGATGGTTGCCACCCTGAGAACTTTGTGCCCTGGTGCCGGAGCCCTGAGCCCTTCCCTTCCTCCCGAAGCCGCAGCGCTCGCAGTGTCCGACATCTACCATCCCCTGCTGGGAGCGCACAGCTTCCTATGGATAGAATGGGCTGAGGATAACCTTTGCATATTCTGTATTGGTATCGGGATCCATGTTGGTTCTTTAGTGCTATTAATGTTAATTATCTAATCTTACTCTATTAAATCTGTTTATACTTCAACTCCCAGGTTTCCTTGTTTTTCCCGACTCCCCTTCCCGGGTGGGGAGGGATCATGGGGTGAGAGAATGATTGTCTAAACGACAATAAATTGTTATGGGTCTCTCAAATCATAACAACACCCCAGACCCCATCACGGCTAAACCCCGCGCAGATCCCCACCCTGCCAGCATGAGGAGGGACAGTTTGCAGTGTCCCCTTATGCCAGCTGCAGCCCGCGGAGGGGATGGGGAGCTAAACCTTCCCGGAGAGCCACTGTCTGCCAGCTCTCCCCACGTCCTGGTGCTTTGGGACATCCAGCACCTGGAATTGCTCTGGCAGACTGCACTGCAGGGAAGGGGGAGTGGGAGCAGTGTCCGGCACTGCATGAGAAAGTTCCTCACCATCTCCGTTTATATCAATTTTGTCAAACACCATGTTTGTGAATTCCTCAGCCGTCATCGTTTCGTTGCAGCGGTTGATGGCTCGAATAGCCTGGAGGGAAAGAAGGACACAGAGGACAATTACCAAGCGTCATGCAGATTTATGTATCCAACGGTACAAGTGGCCAAGTGACCGGACACGAGAGGACAAACTTTTTTGCAGGCAATTAGGTTCTGAAAGGAATAAGTCCTTTCTAAAAACCTGGAGATTAAAATCACTTAAAAAGGCAATCAATGCATTAAAAGATTAAGTGGGCATACTGGGATAAGCCAGGAGCCGTTCACCTCTGAAAATCCTACGATTAAATTCAGGTGCTTATCTCAGCCCGGGTTTCAGCGGATGTGGTTAAACAACCTGCGATGAGGAGACGAGGGGCTGCTGCGTGTCGGAGCGTGCAGGTGCCGCGGGGGGTGCGGGGTGTTCGAGACGGGGCCAGCCAGGGAGGCCAGCCTGGTGGGAGGACCGGCGGAGGACAAGCAGCAGGTTTGGCCAGTGCCTGCTAATTTACTGGGGAGTTGTCTTTCGGCTTGGAATATTCCTGTTACAACCTTTCTGTCTACCTGCGTTTAATAACCATCGTCTGTGAGAGAAGCGGAAAAAGCTGAGCCCACTCACTTTGATGATGTTTAGCAGTTCTCCCCGGTCAATGCAGCCGTTTCCGTCCACATCATAGAGCTTGAAATACCATCGCAGCTTCTGATCCACCTTCCCTTTCAGGACCAGACTCAGAGCTGCCACATACTCCATAAAATCTATGTAGCCATCCTAAAAGCAGAAGGTTAGAAGCTGGATGAGATTAAAAGCAGAGTTGGGCAGTAAGTGATTTTCCTGGTCACTTTTGAAAGTCCCCACTGGAAGGCTTCAGCGTGCGGCCACCCCCGGAGAGAGGGGCTTGGGGAGCGCAGCAGGGCGCCCAGTGCGGGTCCCCCGCACCCCACCATTAAAGGCAACGCGCCGTATGGGGAGGGCTCCGTGTTGATGTATGCAGAGCCGTTACGTGTTGATAATGAATGAACTCGGTGCGTGCTCCTGGCTTGGGGACTAAGGAATCCTCAAAAGCCGGCCTGCGCTAAAGGAATCTCTTTATGCAAAGCAGTGGTAATTCAGAGGTCAAAGAGGAAGAGGCTTATGGAGATGGATTTACCAAATGTTATCTGGTCTGCACACACCTGCAGCTCTTTTCTGCTGCAAGGCGGCCTCGCACGCAAACCGCCGCAGAGGAACGAACTCAGGAATTGCCCCAGCACGTTGCTGACCTCTCGGGAGGGGAAGGCGCTGCTCTGTCCCTGTGCCATTTCTGTACCTCCTTCACGTTTGGTCACATCAAAAGCACAAACAGTTTTATCTTTGACTTTCCTCCTAGGTGTTTGCCCACCACCAGCTCACACCACGGTGTTGGAGACATCCAGCTGGGCCCGCAGGCAGCTCTCCAGCCAGGATTATGGTACCAGAGCAAAGCCGTGCTGAGCTCACGTGCCACCAGCCTGCATCCAGACACTGCCCCGTGACCTCCCCAGCTCCGGGGAAGCTCGCTGGAACCTGCAGTGCCTGCCACGGAGCATTGCGGTGGCACATATTGTTGAGATACAAAGCACTTTGAAGGAAAACGGTACTTACTATAAACCACGGAAAGTCTCTGGGAGGGAATAAGCCAGAGTTTTGTCAATGAACAAAGCCACCGCACCACGGGGCAGGTTCAGGAAGAGATCATCCGCTTTATCCCACTGCTGCAGGAGCCAGATTAGGTATAAATAGCTACTGAGCCCCATTCCCAGCAGGATCTCCTGTGCATCAATTCCCTTTCCAGGCATGCATTCAAACACGGGCAGTGAGCAAGGTAAAGGCCAAGGCACAAAACAAAATATCTAAAGGATTTAGGGCCTGAACTGTATAATTTTCAGGGGATTAAGCCCACTAAGCCCTTTGGGTTGCCATAAAATATATTCCTCGTCTCACACAAGGTGCAATTTCAAATCATTTGCAAGTAAAGTCGGGTGGTGTTTCCTCTCGGAGACACAGCATCCATCTGCTGCTCTGGCGCTGCTCCCGAGCTGGGACGCCAGCGCTGCTCCCGAGCTGGGACGCCGGCGCTGCCGGACGCGTGCCGGTGCTGCGGGACTGCCCCGCGCCCGGCTCCGGCACAGCCACCCCGCCGGTGCAAAGCCTCTCTGCGGGGAACAGAGGGCCCAAGCTCCTTATCGCGTGGGACTGAGGGCATGTAATAAACTCAATGAAACTGCAATCCATTTATAATTTAAAACAATAGAAAAACAAACCCAATCCGTTCTGCAGAGCGTAGCTCATGCCACGCCGCAGGGCTCGGGAACTCGCTGTTTCTGCATGAATGCAGCACTTGTTCTCACGCCCCTCGCTTGTTCCTTACTGTCACAACATTCGATATTTAAGGATTAAAGGGCACTTCGTTTCAGAGGGATCACAGACTAGCAGATAAACCCCCACAATTCTAATAATTTAAAAGGGAAATATAAATTCTGGGAGAAGTCGATTTTCTCCCAGAACAGTCAGCAAGTGAGGAGGTTTGTTGACATTTTTCACCTTCCATAACTGATCTTACATTCAGAGAATAAAACCATACACACTTAGACACACATCTACGCTGCATACACCCAAACACCGCACAGGCGGTCGCAGGCGGGGAGCGGAGCACGGCTGATCCGGCGCAGGCTGAGCGGGAAGGACAATATTTACCTTATTAAAGTCAAACGTCTCAAACATTTGCTCAACGTATTTGTTCGCTGCCGGACTCAGGTTTTTCAAGCCAAAAAACTGTTTGAACTCATAGAGGGTGAGCTGGCCAGAAGGACACTCCGTCATGAACTTCTTATACCACTGGTGGCACTCGGTAGTACTCAGCTCCTCCACGGCTTTCCCGTCCATGTTCCCCATGTCCGCACCAAGCGCTGCTCACTTCACAGCCAAAAATTGATGTTTTCTGAAATTTGGGGGCTTTCTTGTAAATTCTGCTTCTTGCCTTTCAAGTCCGAATGTCCCCAGCGCTGCAGGGATCACGGTATCAGGCAAAACCAAACTGCCTTGTGCGTGGGCTGTCCCGGTTCAGTGTTGGTGGCGATGGAGGCAAAAGACACCTCTCCCCAGGAAAACTGAAAAGCACAAAACCTTGTTTGGACAAAAGGGTGACATTTAAGTACCCAGCAAATCCCTCCCCGGCCAATGAGGCGCAGGGGGGTGATGGGCTCCTGCCAGGCATTAAGAGTTCAGGGTTAAAATAGAAAGGAGGTAAAATGGAAAAGTCTTGCAGATTACAGGCCCAGCAGGAGATTATGAGGGTGGAATGTTTGCCGTGACGGTGTAATCTCCTAATCCACTTCATTTATGATTTTGTGCAGGGTCACATGAGCAATAACTTTTGCACCAAAATCAGCATAAGACAAAAGAGAGGAAACCACTCGGAAGTCTCTGTGCTGTTAGTGTCTTTTTGGTCTCCCTCAGCCTTACTCTGGCTGGAGGATTTCCAGGCGGGGCTGTCAGTTTGGGGCTCACCTTCAGGGAGGGGGAAGTGCCATTTCAGCTCCTGTAAGAGATGCTGTATGAGGGTAAATTTGGTGTGCTGAGACAAACATAGAAACATAATTGCTTTGAATGGTAAAGCTTTAAGTGCTTTAAATGCAGACACCAGATGATATGACGATCTTCTCCCGGTGAAGCTCCCTCCCACCAGCTGCTGGGTCCCCATCTTCACCCTCTCTGCTCCGGCCAGCGAGCGTTTCTTCCATGGAGTCACCCCACACATCCCGGAGCATGTCCTGGCCGCTGCGCTACCAAACTCGGCTAACGGCAGTGCAGTTGAATGCAGCTTTGATTTTCATTTATGATGAATTACCATGAAAAATTCTCCATGTAAATATGACTGAAACCAATGCTGGTTTTACCCTTGTGCACAGCATTCAGGGAAGGACTGGGAGATAAAAAAGTATATCCTCTGAAAGCAGCACGGGCCAGATCCTCCACGAGTAATGAAACTGGTGTGACTACTGGATCTCTACCAGCAGAGACTCTGTCCTATAACACTTACATTTTTATAGCTGACAACTTTAAGACAGAAAGCCCAACTTTTGTGTGTTGCAGAGCTTGGTATTGTTTCTGCACTGAAGTAAATTAGGAATAACTCTGCTAAAGCAGGTGGCATTACACAAGCGTAAAACAGTTATGAAAAAGGAATTAGATTGAGGAATGCTAATTGGATGTGCTAATCCTGCACTCAGTAGCACGCACAGGTCCCCACCGCACACAGCACCTGTGAGCAAGGAGAGCCTTCATGGGGACCCCGGGCCAAAGGGGACAGGGCTGGGACAGCCGCCCTGAAGCATGGAGAGGGGCTGCAATGTGGAGGCGTTCATCAATAGCAGAAAGGTTGCGTATTAAATGTGGATACATGCTTGCTGGCTGTTTCAAGGAGTATTTGCCAACAGTGCATCCAGTTCCCCAGAACAGGCAATGCAACAGCCGAACTGCTTTATGCTGCTTTCTGGAGAAGAGCTGCTGGGATGTGCCGGCTGAATTGCAGCTCCAGTTACTATCTCATTTCTGAGCACCACAAATGAAACTGCATTTCCATTCACTAAGAACAATACTTTGCCTGTGTCTAGGAAAGCTTAGTGAAAGAAGGTGTCCTTTCAAAGCAGGAGCAGAATTTAGGCTCAGCTGAGGAAGCCGGTGAAACCTTCCCGCGTTTTGCAGCTTGTGCTAAGCCCAGGCTGGTGCGGATGAGCCTGGCTGCGTGCCGTGCACTGCTGACACCCAGTGCTCCGTGTAAGCAGGTGGCAATCAATGACAGGGCAAGTCAGACCAGGTTTTTAGAGCAAAATCCACACTGTATGTTTTTCTGGGGAGCACCCATTCCTCAGCTCACGTGTTCGCTGCTGGTCACCACTCAGACACTCAAAGGGAAGCTGAAGTCATACCGGTCACTGGTTTCATCGCTTGGGCTTTATTGCTCTCCACTACGGCCTTCTGCCCAGGGTGGGTCTCCATTTCACAATGTTTGCACTCGATATGTCCATCACCTTCCTGGTGTGATCGGTGTCACGGTGGTAGCGGTACCCGCAGGTTGGCTTCTGCGCAGTGTAGAAGGGGCTGTATGAGTTGGAGCAACTTGGTTTGTAGAAGAGAAACTTGAAGGAGTCGGGCTGACGGCCCCCAAAATGGGCAACAAAGGGAACAAAGTGAGTGGCCAGCAGCTGGTGACATGCTGGAGACTGCTGGCTTGCTGGGACGGGCGGCGTGTGAGGGTCCTCCTGCATGGCCTTGGTCTCCTCCATTCCCTTTGGTGTCTTGTGGTCTTTGCCAGGGGCTTCTGGTGTTTTAGTCACCTGCGGAGCAAAAAAGCCAGACAAATGCATTGCAATTGCCCCCGCGCTTTGCCATCCTCATCAGTGCTTAAGGCCCCGACGCAAGAGTTGTGTACTGGTGCCCAAAAAGCAGCAAGTTAACCCAGGAGAGCTTAGGGAGTGCCAGCCTGCTTACGCTCACTGTGAGGGCAGTCAACACGCAGTATAAATGCTGAGAAGTCAGGTATTTGCATTTCTTTAGCTAAAAATCTAAGGTGGTGTTACTTAAAGAGAAAGTGAGTTTAAAATCAAATGATGTACTGGAAATACAGAAGTGACTTAGTGAAAGTAAAACAAAGTATACTGAGGGAATGCACAGGTCGAGACTCAAAGTACCTGACTCTCTCTTGACTTGCATTTCAGCTGGTTATTTGTAACAGTGCGGAGTGAATATAAAGTGCTGCCCAGTTTCTGATGTCCCGCTCTCAGTCTGACCTGGCTCCCCTTTCATCAGCCAGGGTCAGTGACTCTTGCGAGGCAAACTCGTCCTTGTCACCAGCTGGGTCACATTTCTGAAGTCTCGGAGCAAAGGCAGTGCCATCACCCGTACGCACGGCGCGGGGACTGAGGGCTGCAGAAACAGCCTGGTTTGCCTGTGTGTTTGCACGAACCCTTTGCCGAGGAGGCAGCATGGATGTGTGCCCCAGGACACACGTGGGGCTGCCTTGTCACCCATGGCTGCTCCGAGGCTGTGCTCGACTGGGAAAGTATTTCTGCTGCTGTTATTTAACCATGACTCAGTTATCTTGTTTTCATTGATGACACCTCAGTGCTAATGGAAACTGGCTCTTCCCCCAGCAATTATCCGCTTTACTCCTGGGCGTCCTAAATAAACGCTTTGCTGTCTGGCTTTATTTTTAACCTTGTAAAGAGGTTTCCTAGTTTCCGTGACGCCCTGGCTTACTTGGTGCTCTATTTTTGTTCCCTGTAGCTGGCTCTGAACGCTGGCTCCTAAACCTATTAGGAGGGGGACACCTGCAAATTGTTTCGAAACCTCCTTAAAGCCTTTGAGGGAAACGACCAGATCCCCACAGGTTCACCACCTCTTTTTGTCACAGGTTTCCCCAGTACAGCCACCTGCCAGATGCTGTGAAAGGGGCTGTTGCAGGAGCTCAGGAGAAGCGTTACTCCAGCAGTCGCTACCACAAGGAAACATCGGTCCATTTTTTCCACAGGGGACAAAATAATGGGATTTTGAATCCTGAAGAGCAGATTTTGTACCATGACAGTCATTTCAGCGTGGTTTGTGTATCCCTGCTCTGAGCACGCTCGTTCACAAATGGTTATATTCACATAGATGCACGATTATAGCTCATGGCCTTTCTCGCTGTGGAAGATAAGAGACAAGTATGCACACGACTGCGCTGCTGCAACCGCATCCACCCAGCAGGGAGGCATTGACGTTATTGCAGTGCATTTGGGGTGTGGAGGTGAGGCCGCAGCTACTTTGAAAACCCAACTGCTAAGTCATGTAGATGCTTTTGAGATGTGCAAGCCTTGCACGCGCTCGGCCATAGAGGGCTGACAGTCCCTGCCAGTGACGGGCAGGACACTGTCCCAGGGCGGGCTGAGCTTTGGGCTTTGCTCTCGCCGTGGGGTTCGTCTGCCCTGGGGGTTCCTGCTCATCGTCTGGGGCACCTAAAGCTTGGCAGAAACATCCTTCGTGCGTGGGTGAGTGCACCTGCTTACGTGACCGCTGTCTTTGAGGGGAAGCACCAGCTCAATGTCCACAGCGCTTTTTACGGCACCACAGAGCTCTGTGCCTCAACGGAGTCCCACATAATGCTATTGCATCCAGTCATCGTTTAGAAATCCCTAATCCCTCCCAAGTTGTCTCTTGTCCCTCGAAGAAGATCCTCACGGGTGGGGTGACAGAGGGAGGACTGACCGCCCTAATCAGGAGAGCAGAGGGGTTCAGGCGTCCGCCCCAGGCGAAGGGTTCCCCTGCCCGCTGCCGGCGCTGCCCCCCTGCTGCTGCCGCCCCCCTCGCTCCACAGCGTCCCCACTCCTGCAGCTCCTCGCTCGTCCCCACGGAGCCGTCCCAGGACTATCGTGTGCTGTTTGCTCTGAGCCCTTGGCCACCGTGGGGGCGAAGCCGGCTGACGGCAGNCGGGGGCGAAGCCGGCTGACAGCAGTGCAGCCGGGATTTGCGCAGCAGAGGAAGAACAACGCATCACACGGACACCACCAGGACCCTTTTGTCCTGGCCACCCTCATGGCAAGGGTCTTCCTGTCCCCTGCCCGCAGGAAGGGGACACGGTGAGCGGGAGTCCCTTCTGCCAAACCATGAGCCCACCTGCGAGGTCATCTTCCCGGCAGGGACCCCCGCCTGTGGGGCCGGCTGGGGCAGGGGCTGGAGGCAGTGCTGCTGGGGTGGGCAGTGCTGGTCGTCAGGGCCATCGGGGCCACTCGGGGCCATTGTGACCACTGGGGTGTCACCGGGTGGTGGCTGTCACAGGGGCGCCCAGGCTGAACAGGGCTCCTCGGGCAGAGGGTGCGGAGGAGCGCAGGGGCTCGGCCATGGAGATTAGGAGCGTGCTGTTCCTCCTGGGCCGATGGGACCGGGGAAGGGTCGCACCCTGATGGGGACCATCGCTGCTGCCCGCCCAGCCGGAGCACGCCGCGCTGCTCTGCTGGCCCTGCCGCCCCCACCGAAACGTGGCCTTGGCAGCACGGACCCGCTCCCACTATAGACACGAGCCGTTTCTCTTTCCGTGGGTGTAGTTTGCCGTTCTGCAGCCACACAGTGGGTTTCTCCTCCCGTCCCCCCCTCCCCGCTCGGGGTCCGGCTGGGGACCTGCGCTGCACCTTCGCGCACCCGCGAGTGCAGCAGGGAAAGATCTGCATCTGCAGGGTGCAGCTCCTCATGCTGATGCAGAAGCAGATTGTTCTGGGGTGTTTACCCGTATTCGGATCAAAGGCAGCCTCACACCGCGGTGTGTTACATCACAGCAGGGCTCACACGGCCATTTCTATGCCATAAAATCTGCTGGCGATCTTCCAAGTGCTTTCCCGTGCTTTCTGCCCAGCCCGGCCCACCTGTAGCTGTGTGGCCTCTATCGCTCAGGAGACCGCGGTGAGTGGCGCTCGTCCTCCTTTAAAAATACAGCCACGCCACCAAACTGGGCATCTTTTTGGGGTTTGCACTTTGCGGAAGCCAGCGTGCCGAGCAGCACACCCAGCACGCTTCTTTCTGGCCTCCTGGGGGGAGGTCTGTGCTTTGCTGGGAGGTGTGAATATTTTTCATCTGGGACAAATATACGGGAGTGTGCACACGAGCTCTTGCAGACTTGTTTAGCAACTCGTGTTGGCTGGGATAATAAATTCACCTCAAAACACACATCCCTTCATGTTGTGAGGAGTATGTTTTCCTACGCTCGCCACCCAGGGTGAGGCAAAACCGTCATCGGTGGGGAGGCACGCGTACAGCTCACCGCCCCCGGAGCTCGCGGGTGCTGCTCTGGATCCCCCCTGCCCCTGCCCCGGCCGCGGGCGCAGAGGAACGCGGCGGCGGCTGTCAGGGAGCTGAATCACACTGTCCGCTGCCCACAGAGCATCGCTGCAGCCCTGTGGCCCCTTTGAAGTCTCCTTGTTTTAACGACATTTTGTGGGACGCTTTCATGCACCAGCCCAGGCTTTCTCATTCCACAGGATTTTATTGGCTTCTCTTCTTAAAATAGTTCCTCTTCTCCTTCCCCTTTTCCGTGACTTCGTCTCTCTGTATACCCTGTTCAATTTGTTCGGTCAAAGTCTGTGAATATCAGCGAGCGCGTATGCCTCGCCTGTCTTGCAAAGGTGTTGTGTCCTTTGTCTTCCCAGTAGTAAGTGGGTCCTTCATTTCATCTGATTTCTGCTTTCGAGAGGTGCTGGGGAATTTCCTTTAAATGTCTGGGGCTCAGCTCGATGGGTTCCCGCGAAGGGCTGGCTCCAGCACCGCTCTCTCGGGAGGAATGTTGTGTCACAGTTTCCATCCTATTGCTGCTCTTATCTGCAGGCAGGACCCCTTTTACTGCCATCTCGGCTAAAACACGAGGGCAGGTCCCTGCGGTGTGTTCCCTGCCAGCTCCGGGCGTGCAGGGGTCACCCTCCTGTAGATGTTTGCAGGATCGTTTCCTTTCCCTGTCTCATGCAAACAGCAGTTAAGATAACTGTCAGAAAGGGTGCAGTCCTGCTAATTGCAGGCCTCGTGCACGGCACAGAGCCGTCGCTTCGGCATCACCCACTGCTCCTGGAGCGGGTCTCGGGAGCGGCGGCAGGAGCCGGGCACAGGCTGCCCACGGAGCCGCCCCGCTGCCGGCCGGGAAGAGGCGTCCGAGCGGCTGGATGGAGCTGCACCTCTGCAGAGCAGGCTAGAGTCGCTGAGAACTGTCTGAAGTAATCACAGCCCCTATATTACACAGTATTGAATCCACACGGTACAACATTTTAACTCTCCTTTTTTTTACCCCCGTTTGCCATTCATGTTAATGCTCTTTATTTAAGTTCTGCCCAACAACTTATGCCGTGATTAGGTTTTCCTTTTGAAATATCGTAGCAGTGCTCATTTTTCATTGTTCATGGGTGATTGAATGTGTTGCGCTGATTTGTACTTTGTGGCAAGAAGAGGTTGTGAAAAGCGTAATTTCAAAGCGATTAAATACATGATATTTATCACTGAAGAATGAAATCTATATAATTTTGTCTCAAAATGTGGTGCAAATAGAAAGAGAGGTAAGACAGGATGACCTTACCCTGAAGCTGTGTTTCAGAGTTAATGTTTCCACAGCTATTTTGGGTTTAAAGTTCTCCAGAAATTCCAGCATTTATTAATAACCGATGTTACCCATTAACTCTCAATTTTCACTTGTATGACACACAAGATTGTTGGCAATGCTAGGCACTTGCTTTTGTACCTCAAAGAATAAATGATTTGGGGTCAAGTTCCACTGTCTTTAAGCTTTTGTATCAAAAAAACCCAAACCCTAGCAACACGCGGTCGCATTGGACAGGGAGATGTTTCTGGTGGTGCCACCAAAGCCAGCGGGGATCTGCAGAGGGGCTCATAGGTGTGCGGATGGGGAGTTTAATGCTTAGTAAGGTGCCTCCTAAAAACTTGGTGCTATTTGCTTCCTGGCATTCACACGGCAGAGGGAAAGGATCATGCTTCGGCTTGCCCCGACTCTGGCTGACATTTCCTTGTATCACAAGGAGACCTGCACATCTCAGACAGGGACTTCAGGTCCCAGGGCACTGCGCAAGCAGAAAGTCTTGGGGCAGAGGAGCCCAGCCCTCGGGTCGGGACTACAGCAGCAGGCGAACGCACAGATAAACACAGGAGACGGTGAGGGAAAGATCAAAACTCTCAAACCTGAATGCTTCATATACGACCAACTTGAAAAGATTGATGGTTTGTGTTGAGTTGGGTTTTTTTAAGAGGAGTCAGAGGTTCAGCTATTTATTGAGCACATATATTGGGTACATGCTCCTTTTCCCGGTTAGTGAAGGCAACCCGTCCACCCAGTCACGGCCAGTAGCTTGTATCATCCAGTCAGCGTCACGGTATCTGTAATCATCCACCACCAGTTCCTCCTGGTCCCTGCCGATGTTAGTGACCACCTTGTCTCCCCACTCCGCGAGACGCGTTTGTGCGGCAACCAGCAGGAAAGCAGCCCGCCTCGGCCGCCCCTTTTGCCGGTCCAAGTACGAGGGTCTTCGGGCCCGTTTACACCGCGGACCCCGCGGACCCTCGAGGTTTCTCTTCCCTGGGCCGCTCCGGCCCGCGCTCCCCGGCCGCAGGAAGGGGCTGACACCACCGGCCCGGGGACCCCCAGCCCCCCCCCCCCCCCC
>RSEF01000026.1:5905432-5924952 GCA_003993805.1 Himantopus leucocephalus | reverse complement strand
GGTGGGTGGGTGGGGGGCGATCCCCGTTGCTTACCGGAGTCGGAGGCCACCAGGATGCCCCTGTCGGCCACCCAGCGCAGGTCGGCGACGCCCGCCTCCGTCTGGACGCCGGCGGTGCAGAAGCCCTCGCTGGGGGCGCGGCGGGGGTCGGCGAAGACCCAGAGGGAGCCGGCCCAGCAGCGCCCGCTCAGCCCCGAGGCGCCCAGCAGCAGGGCCCCGTCTGCGGGAGAGGCGGGGGGAGAGCCCCGGTGAGCGCCCGCCGCCGCTCCCCGAGGGCCTCCCCGACACCCCGCTCCCCCCCCCGCCCCTCCCCCGGGCCGGCGGCCCCGCTACCTGCGCGGTAGTGCGCGCCCTCCAGGTGCCGCTCCATGCAGGCGGGGGCGTTGGGCGGGATGTTCCACTCCGGGCCGGCCGCAGCCGCGGGCTCCCCGCCCGCCGGGGGTGCCGGGGGCGGCGGGGGCTGCTCGGGCGGCGGCTCCTCCATGGCGGCGGCGGACGGGAGCGGGGCCGGCGGCGCCCCCACGTGCTCCCGCGCCGCGCGCGCGCGCGCGTCCCCGCCGCCTCTCGCGAGAGCGCCCGCCCCGCCCCCGCCGCGCGCCTCTCGCGAGAGCGTGCCCGCCGCCATCTTGGTGCGGAGGCGGCCGGCGGTCACCGGGACGAAGGGGGTCGTGCCGCTGCCTGCGCTGTCCCGCCCGCCATGCTCTCCCGCCTCGTCCTCCGCGCCGGTGAGACCGGGGGCGGCGCCGTCTCCCCGAGGGTGGGGGGTGGCGGGCGGGGGGCTGTCCTGGCTGAGCTCTGTCCTGACGCGTTCTCTGCTCCTTTTCTCCCCTCAGCCCCGGCCGCGCTGCGGAGCCTGCCGCCTCCCGGCGCCCTGGGGTGAGTACGGCGGGGCGCGGGCGGCCCGGGGGCCTCGGCGGGCCGTGCTGGGGGCTTTCACCCCCGGGTGAGGCCTAACGGCGCCCCGGGTGTGCCGGGCGGCCCGGCCGGCTGCCGCCCCCTCCTAGGGACGGGCTGCTTGAGGCGGCCTGGCAGCGCCTCAGAAACCCACCGGTCCTTGTCTTTAAATGCCGTTATTCGGGGGTTTTGTCTTTCTAGTTAACGTTGTGGGCTTACAGAATAGTTACGGTGGGAAGGAACCTCTGGAGGTTATCTGGTCCCGCCCATTTCCTCAAAGGAGGCGTGTCTAATGAATGTTTATCTGTTTAATTGGAAATGTGTTTGAGCCTCATCTAAGGGCGGTTTTGCTTTTTTTTGAAAAATAAGCTTAATGGAAACTTTCTCATTATTTATAGTGTATTGCACGCCACAAGACCCCTGCATACAACTCAGCAGTGTTTGGCTCCTTTGCCGCCTCTGCCTGAGAAAGGAGGAGAAGTTCGTTATGGTTTGATCCCTGAGGAATTTTTCCAGTTTCTCTATCCTAAAACAGGAGTTACAGGTTAGTATATACTTTTCAATTTATTTTTTTAAATGTGTGATTATTTATGCTTATTTATTTCTGTCTACCACTTCTGGCTGCTGAAAAGGTAAACTATTTGAGAAAATTATTTTTGCCTATGCAGAAGGAGGTTGTGAAGAATGAGCGAGTGCAGCCCTTCCTGGCTGTAAAGCTAAGCACCTGTGCTTTAAATAAAGGCCAAAAGAATGTCATGAGCTTTATCTTGCAGGAGGATTTATTTGTGTGCTGACCCTCAAAACTTTTAAACAGAGACTTTTGCCTGTTTCTGAATGAGCAGAAGCAGCAGGTCCCATGCCAGGTGCAGGTTGCTTCTGCTTGTGATGAGCGTCCTCATGGCGCCTTGCCCCTTGGTGCATCGGGTTCCTGCTTTTTGTCATGGTAAAAGAGAACACTTCCTGATCTTCTTGTACGCCTTAAACTAGCGGCCTCTGAGGTGTTCAGCTTTAGTGAGCCTTTTCATGCTTTGTACAAATAATGCTGCTTTATTGTTTCTTTAGGGCCTTATATGTTGGGAACTGGACTCCTGCTGTACTTTCTCTCTAAGGAAATCTATGTAGTTAACCACGAGACAGTTGCAGCTGCCTGCATATTGTCAGTCATCATTTATGGCGTAAAAAAATTTGGGTCTGATGTAGCGGCTTTTGCTGACAAACTTAATGAGGTAACAAAAGAAACCGTAATCTAACTTTGCAGTGGTTAATAACTGTTCTAAGTTATCTGCTTAAATATTTGAAAGAATACCGTGTACATGCTGTCATAAAAATCTGACTCTAATATCTTCAGAATGTTGCTTAAATAAGGTATGGTTTAGACCTTATGTTGGTATTGTTACATAAGTCTTCAAAAATAAAACACTTGATACCAGCATGAATGATTTTTTTAAAGTACGATTGGTTGTGAGCCCTAATTCTTCTGTCTTGCCATCCTTGAACTTCAACCCCGTCAGTTTATGCAGACATTTCTCAAATCTTAATGCAGAATTTCGGAAGTTAATTACAGATCATTTGTTTTCCTTGCATCTTACTTACATGCTGAAGCCTATTTTTTATTTCTTCTTTCAGGAGAAAGTTGCTAAAGCTTTAGAGGTGAAAAATGAGGCTATTAAAGATCTTGAGACTGCCATTGAACAGGAGAAGAAGGAGCAATGGCGGGTTGAAGGCCGCAGTTACCTCTTTGACGCCAAGCGGGTATGCAGTTCCAGTTCTACTGTTTGCTTCCGCTGCAGTCTCCGCTACCTAATCTGGGTGCCTCCAAAGTTGCTAATGATAACAAACCGTTTACGCTCTGTGCGTTGCGGACAGGGCCGGTTCCACTGCCTGATCCAGTGACTTTTGCTATAGAACGTGTTCTGCCGCTGTTCTGTATTCTTGCCAAGTGTTAACCCTTTGATTTCATCTTCTGTGCCTAGAATAATATTGCAATGTTGCTGGAAACTAATTATCGAGAAAGATTACTGATGGTGTACAATGAAGTAAAGAAAAGGCTGGACTACCAAGTGGCTATGCAGAATTTAAAGCGTCAGAAAGAACAAGATCACATGATTCAGTGGGTGGAGAAAAACGTTATCCAGAGCATCACACCTCAACAGGTACTTGCTTTTTTAATCTGCTTTACGTTTTATTCTGCACAAATATTTGCTGTCCGGTGATTCTGGCTTAAGCCAGAAGATGCTAGGTCATCTTTGGGTGGCTTCCAAATGTGGTTGCAATGCATTCCTGCTGCTGGGTAAGAGCTAGCAAGCCCGGTTACTACGTACCAGATGCTTGTATTGCAGGTCAGGGAACTCACTTGTAAAATTGCTGTGTAAGACCACGGCAGCTTAAGATCTGCAGGTGGGCTCTAGATGTCCTTTCTTTTAAGGAATGAAGCTGAGAACAAAAAAAGAAAACATGTTCCTAGCACTGCGTGCAGGAGCTTTAGTGCAGGTCATTGTTTGGATTTGAATCTCTGACTTCATGAGCTATAATTATATCCCTTTTAATCTGTAATTTTTTATGGGTCCAAAAAGGAGTACCTAAAATGCATTAGAATACATACTTTGCTTGTTTAAATGTCTTTCATAAAGTCTTTCTTCTGAAAGCTGTTTTTCTTTCTTTTGCAGCAGAAGGAGAGTATTGCAAAGTGCATTTTGGACCTGAAGGCATTATCGAAGAGTGCACAGGCAGCAGTGTAACCACATCTAATTCTACTGACATGTCTCATTACCCACTGGTGGAAACTGTATGATTCTAAACTATCATTAAACAAACAAACAAACAAAATACTCTGCTGTCTTTCACTAGCAGTAGAATCATAGAATGGTTTGGGTTGGAAGGGACCTTAAAGATCACCTGGTTCCAACCCCCCCCTGCCATGGGCAAGAATACCTTCCATTAAGAGTGAAAAAATTATGTTCACCAGAGAATAATAATTTTTTTAAATAAAAATGAGATCCTCTAGACAAAGCAAACATTTTTATTACGTATTTTTATTGCGCTTTTGGTGACTGGTTGTCAAACTACAATATTTGCTTTTGGGTCCTAAGTACTGCAGTAGCAAACTATTCTAGTGACAGCTAAGAGCTACTTCAAAGAAGCCTGAACAATAATGTAACTTTTTTATTCTAAAAGTCCTTTGGCAACATAATAGGTATAGGCAATGAAAGGGGAACTAGGGGAACGGACTGAAGCGGGTTGCTGCTGGCTGATTACTGGCTGCAATCAAAGGAAGACTGTTCAGAAAAACACTGAACAAGAACGAAGGCCGGGATGAGCCACAGTAGCAACAGTAATTTCTTTTCTGGGTTTGAAGTAGCTAGATCAGACACGCAAACCACTACAGTTAGTTTATAGTGGGGGTTCTGTTTGGTTCCTTGTTTGATCACAAACGCTTCAAGAAATAAGGTACAGAACTTCGCAGTGAAAAATTCTGTGTGCTGATGCGGTGATCGGTTTTTGCTTTAGAATTCTGTGTGATAATGACCTGTAGGTATCTACTGTAATTGTAAACATGTTCTAAAATCAAAATGAGTGCCAGTGCTCCCATTCACCTGGTCCAGTCCTTGGAGGTACTCGGAATGAATGTCCATTTAAAAAATGAACTGAAAACCCACTTTCATAACAAAGCTTCAAATAGTGATGAAAGCATCTTCCTGTTCTGTGGAAAAGAGGATGTAGCTGGCAGGAAACTTACTAAAAGCTACCGGAAAACTTGGCTGCAACTGAACTCGCGAGCATTAAGTTTAGAACAGTGAAATGGGTCAGTTTATTCCAGAGGGTGTTTTTTTTCTGGATTTTTCATAGGGGAAAAAAAAAAGCTGCTTTTTTTTTTTTTTTTTTGTGTAACAAGGAAAATAGTTTTATGTGTATTATCATAATACACAGTATAAGCCTTTTCATTTCCTTTTTGTAGGAAACTCTTTCCCTGAAGGATGTTGTTATATCGCAAATGTCCCAGCTGAGCCGTGCACTTACCTGTGTGTAGTCTCATCATGTCTGTGTTGGGAAGCGATTTATTTAGTAAATAAACTGAAGCAAGCAGACTAGGGTGTGGTTACGTGCCTCTTTTATATGGATTGGTACTAGAGTAGGGAAATGGTTATTTTTAGCGGAGTTAGTAAAATAGCAGTTTTCTACAGTCTTCAATACAACGAAAAAGAAAAAGTGTTTAGAGGTAAGAAGTAAAGTAAGCTGACTCACATTTTTAGATGAACTGTTACTGAGAATGCAGGTGTCTTTCATAGTTTCCTGTTTTTTTAATAATAAAAAAGTGAAGTTGCACAACTTCCACATTTATGTAACCCCACGTCTGAGTGACACTTGAGCTCTAACTAGTTTGGCAGAGATTCTTTTCACAAAGCAGGCCGTTCAGCTGCTGTGCTAACGCTGCAGGAGTTTGCTACCGGCAGGCAGGCAGCAGTCGCATGGTGCGAGGTAAGACAAAGCTGTGTCACTTACCGGCATTACTTGTATTGCTGCAAACACAGTGCGCTCTTGGTGTAGGAACCTGGGAGGTCTTGACCGTTCGACTCATCTGAAATGGGCAACAATGGGTGTACCGTAGGAAAAGGTGGCAGCGATGGAGAGCAGGATGTTTCCTTTCATGTTGGCGGCAATACTTCCATGCTATTCATGCCGTGCAGTTTGCAAGCTGTTCAGTGAGAAATACCAGGGCAGGAGTTTTGTAGTAGAGTGGTATTTCCCGATCTAAGACTCCACCCCCAAATCTGAGCAGTTACAGTTCCTGCTCTAGTGGAAAAGTCCATGTAACTTGAGAAAGAAAAGCTTAAAAGAGCATTTTGTCAAAGCTGCTTCCAACTATGAAAATGTTCATAAAGCTCACTCAGTTCTAGCTTCTGCAAAAATAATCCTGTGGGTGCTTTTTTTTTTTCTTATTAAATATACTCCATCCTTTTGAAAGAAGGCAGTGTGTTCATCAAAGTGCAGTGAACGTGCATGTGCGTGCACAGGAACAAGGCACTGGGAAGCTGGATTTGTGCTGAGTAATTGCCGGGTTCGCTGCTGTGGCTTTATGCCAGTTTGTGTAAGTCTGTGGGTTAGAAGAGGTTTGTTTTGCTCTAGTGTGTGTACGTATATGTATATAAATACAACATTTTTTTCCCCCTCCTTTTAGCTTCTCTTACTGTTCATTAGTGTTTGGAGAGGATGGGAGGTGGTTCCTCAAAAGAAAATGAAGGTATTTTCTTCTTTAAGGAATTTTCTTAGATACAGTATTCTTGACTAAGTTGATATTGTCCCAACTGAGAAAGGGCTGCAGTGGGGGTAGCTTAGCAGGAGACGTGTGCATTTGGGAAGAACTGCGTGACTGCCAAAGGCTGCTGTGGGACAGTAATAATAGGAATAATTTTTTTCTGTCTGGTGTTTCCACCTTCAGCCTTTTGATAGAGAAATGTTATATTTACAATAACACTTGAATAGGTGCATGCCTCTGTAGTTCTTGTGGCTTGTAATATTACTGGAGAAAGTGACATGTTTTAAAACCAGTTTTTTCTATTCACTTCTAGTTAAACCAGAACCCATTTCCACTACTGTCACTGTACGCACCACCGTACATACCACTGTGGCTGACTTAAAACCAGAAGTCAAATGCTGGATTAATAAGTAAATGCTCCACCTTTCTTTCCTGACTTCAAACACCGGGTTCCGTGAGACTGCAGACTCCTCCCTCCTGTAATGGAGGAGTTATACATAACACATTTTATGTCTTGGGGTTTTAAAAGATTGCTTAAAATTTCCTAGTCTGTGCACTATTTAATTCATAGTGATGCTTAATGCAGAAACGCACCTTTTAATCTCATGAGGCCTGGGATAAATAATGTATTACACTTCATAAAATTTGGTGAATTTGAGCACTATTGATTCTACAACATCCTGTTAAAACTGGGGATTCTGACACCATGCTCTGTGTATCAACAGCCATGAAATACTCTACGTATCGCTAGTCTTTCTCTCTGGCATCCTGTCAACTGTTGTGGTTTTTGCAATCATCTACCTCATCAGAAAAAGTAAGTGGCGCGGTCAAGGGAGTAACGGCAGCACGACGGTCCAGACCTGGTGGCAGAGAAGTGCTTAACATCTTGTGCCGCACATCTTAGTGTGGATGGTGCTGAGCTTCCGTGCTCTTCGGGCTGATGCTTGCAGCACTAGCGTTTCAAAGTCACTTCTGCAGAGCTTACTTCGAAAGAGGCTCAAATTATCTCCCTTGAATGATTAATGTATTGATAAACAGGTCATTCCTGGTAGTAACTCCTCATGAATCATCCCAGAGGCTGCTTTCACAGAAGAATTGACTTGGGTTTTGTTGGTTGTGTTTGTGGTGGTGGGTTTTTTCCATCCTAACACTGGCCACGCAGAATTCTCACCAAATTCATCGGTTGCTTTCATCCCAGCCACTTCCAACCGATGGAGAGGGATGCGGGCTGCCACACTGCTCGCTTTGTGGTGAAGGTCTGTGACAGACTTTACAAGCCACATCTAAGCTCTCTGGAGCTGCTCCGTCACCCCGCTCTCGCGCCTCTCGCACTGCTGTCCCCAGACGCGGTGCAGGCGGCTGAGACTGGTGTCCCTCTCCCTCCTAGGGTGTAAGAGATCCCACCAAAGCGTACAAGAGCAAACTCCCTCCCAGACAGCAACTGAGGAATCTGCTAAGAACATCCAGGTAAAGGTCACAACTATTATCTATAATACTTTATGTAGAGACTTCGGATTCTAAATAGAATGGTAAATATTAAGCGGGGGGGTGGTGGGGTGGTGGTGGTGAGAAAAGAGGTTTGCTCTTGCAAGACTCAAGTGTTAGCTGACAGTTCTTTGGCTGAAGGAAAAGTGCTTTCGTTTATGCGTCCCAGGCTTCAGCCTGTGTTTATAGTTGCGGGGAGTTACCTGAGGAGGTGCCTGGACAGTAGGAGGAAAGATACTCCTTCTCTGTTATCACAGGGCTCAAATGCCATACTCCTCATGCATTTCAAGGGTTCTGGGGTGAAACTAAACCACTAATTAGGCAGGTTAGGGGAAAATGTTTTTAAAGGGCAAGCATTTCTGCAGTTTGCATTTATGATACTGATTTTTGGAAGCCCGTAACGCAGTCGACCCAGGATGCTAAGCTAGGCTAAGAGCTGCTCTGATCCAGCATAGTGTTCACTAGACTCCTCACGGGCAGGGACAGACTGTCACTGCTTATGGTGTGTAGTGCTGAGGACGAGTTAAATGCAGGAAGTTCACACTGAGATGTGATACTTGCACTCCCTCTAATGTTCGTGCCTTCTTTCACATCCCCAGAACGAGGTTGCCTACACCACTCTGGTCTTCCAGCGGAGTCGGACACCGATGGCTGTGTGATGATGAAGTTTCTAGTGAAATGAAGACGCTTGCACTTTCTGCACATCAAATGCTACCAGAACATTATACCAAGGCCTATAGTGCTCTGAGAAATGCCAGCACTGCCATATGTAACATCATTAGTTTCCCCTTGTAACTACAAAATGACCTGTCTCCTATTCCAAACTGCTTGCCAACAGTTGTGGAAAATTGCTTTTCATACCGCATTTCCTCATCTGTAGAAATCTTAGTGACTCCTTACAACGCAGGTGTAAAGTTTCCATTTGTGTGTTTGCTATTGCTTTGAACTACTGAAGAGAACTGAAAAATGGAAATGTTTCTCCGCATCTATTCACGTCTGTGCCCTTATGTTTTCCTTTTCTGTCAGACCATAGCATTTTTCTTGGTTTTTTTGATTGCCAAGTGCTCTGATTATGTATTTTGCTTATTGAAGTTATGATAATGAAATGTATGTATGCAAATGTCTGCTTCCTGATTGGGTCACAGAAAAGAAATGCACAATCACAGTGTGACCATCAAAATTTGTGGAAACGTTCATTCATGTGTTATTACCCATAGTGCTCTAAATACACTGTAAAAAGTTAAAAATAATTCCCTTTTCATAAACTGGGGAAAAGCTACCACAAGTGACTCAGTCTTAACAGCCCCAGAGAAGCGTCTTTGCACGTCCCTGTGCCTGCAGGTGGGAGATTTGTTGTCCGAGGTAGTACAGCGATGTCCGTCTGTCCTACAACACTTCTCCGGCAAGGCTGAGTCAGAGCGAAGTTTCCTGCCGCCTCGGCCCTCTGGGCTTGGAAGCCGCTGTGTTTCTGGTCACCACAGAGTGTCAGATGCTGGCAGGTATTTCTCATGTCTGGAAATGCAGATGATTGCGTGCGTGCTGTTGTAAACACCTCTCTAGAGGAATCTCTTAGGCAGGACAAGTGTCGCGGGTCCTCCTGCGCGCTGCGGCTGCAGGCACAAGTCTGACATCTGATGGCAGCACGAAGCCGCAGAGGGGCAGCTGGCTGCAGCTCAGCTCAGTGGTGGTGCCTTTGGTGGCTTTCCAAGAAGCAGTTCGCAGAGCAGCGGCTGCACCCCTGGCAGCCCGTCGGGTGGTCCTGCCTGCTGCCTGCAGAAGCTGGTGCAAACCCTGGGGACACTGAAAAATGGGTGCACAGACACCGTTATGTTCTGAACTCTGGCTTCAGAGGAGGCGTGGGTAAGGCTGCTGACTGTTTTACAGGGTCAGGGGTAGAACTTGTGGTCTTTGTTTTGCTGTATCTGCTCTCATCTCGGTCATGGCAGTTTCTTCAGGTGCTATTTAATAGAGAAAATACCATATTACTCCTCAAAATGTGCAGCCACTGAGAGGTTCATGAGGGGTGATTGTAGTTGGTTCACAATTATTTTTTTGCTTAAAATTAATAACAATGTTAATCTGCTGCCTGACAGCAACTGAGAAAGAAGAATGTCTGAAAATTTACCTGGTTTGCACAAGCGTTAGTTCAGCATCCCAACAAGAATGCTGCCTTCCTGTCTCGGGTACTGTTACATCCTGTCTTAGAAATGCAAGAAAAGGTGATCCACCACAGGCTTCCCCCCCTACACCAGCTAGGATGTTGGGTTTTTCATGTTTGTGTTTCCTCACCATGCACTGAACTGAGACTTGGCACAACTATTTAATGTACTTTGTGAAATGTTGCCAGAGCGCAGCGATCGTGTGTCCCTACCTACAGGGCTGAGTATGGTACCACGACATCTTGCAGATGGAGGGGGACAGAGAACCTCTGTTTGTCACATGGCTGCTAAGGTGTCCCAGGCTCATCCCAGAGCATCCATCTGCCCCTCCCTTTCCCGTGCCGAGAGCTCTGTATAGTCATACGCAGCTTTTAATTGTAGCCATCAGCCAACTCTTTGTTTTATAGACAGCTAGAGGAATTTGGGACATGCAACACCTCCTCTATTCTGATGAGCAGATGTGTGTCTGCTGTTTTGCTATTCTGGCTCTCTCATTTTTACTATTTCGGTAGGTTTCTGCTAGAAGTGTTTGTACTTGTGGTCTCCCAAAAGACAAACTTTCACAGCAGGAATTTGCAAGGGAAAATATATTGTATGGGAAAGTCCAGTACGAATTGTCCGACCCTGGGAGGATGGCTGGGAACAGCTCACGAGTGCTTTGAAGGATGCACGGACAGCAGTGGCCTATGATGTTCCCTGATATTTTGGAATCAACATCTGGTTGCAGTGTTAAAAGGATGAATTATTGGAGCTACGGCGATGAAGTTGACATGACTGCCAGGCTGCCTTTCCCTCAGCCAGCAATGAGTCCGCTCTCGCAGGAGAGCGAAATCCTTTGCTCTCCCCAAGTGGTGTTTGTATACACATGGGCTGCTGGCATGTGCCTTCACCCACCTTCACATTGAGTTTAAGTGTTATTCAGCCTGTCTGATCTCTGTCTGGGGCTGAACGCCTCAAATATCTCCAAAGTAAGTGCTGGAAGTGGGAAGCAGGGACCCAGGCTGGCATGAATGTTTTCCAGCCAGCACCGCCGCTGGCCGGAGCCAGCTGATGAGCCCTCTCCCGCAGCAGGGCGGCTGCTCCTCCGGGTGCCTTGCACGGAGAGGCCGGGTCCGGCGGTGCTGAGCGTCCTGCTTCGTCACCAAACGGTGAGCTGTTGCCCGGGGTCCCCTCTCGGGGCGCTGGGCGGGCTCGGTCAGCTTGCCGAGACCGCTCTTCCCTGCAGCTCGCTTTCAGGACAGCTGCCCTGCTCTCTGTCCTCTCGGTTCCTGTTCTCCTTCTCTGTCAAGCGGCTGGCTAGGAATTCGGCGTGGTGTTGCTCCATCTTTTCTCACTTTCTCAAAAATACATAGGCAAAGTTTGCTGTGCATCGTTCTAATGAATAATTTTCCGCTCTCTAGGTGGGACCTGTTTTTCTGCTGAAAGCAATCAGTTCTATCAACCGATACTGAGAGATCATGTAGCAAAATTGTGATGTACTTATGCAGTGACTTCCTTTGCTGGCCTGCTTATTCAGGGAGTTGAACTGTGTAACGGGGCAGAGCTTTGGCCTGTGACAAGGGTTACATCAGATAATAAATTGAGATGTCTGATCTCAGCTAAAGGAGCAGCCGCCAACACTTTCTGAGATAAATAACAGAATGATGCAGTCCCTTTTCTGCTTTTGCTAGACCACTTTTATTATTTGAAGATAGAGAAAAAAGAGCCTGGCCTTTAATGACCTACTTTCAGCTTGACCCATGTTCCCAAAAACCAGGCTGTGCGAACGATGGTGTCATATTTACCACAGTTTCTGTGCCATCCTGGTCAGGACACCGACTAAAACAGCATGGAGATTTCATGCAGGCTGCTTTTTTGATTGTCACGGGAGAAGAGTATGCTGAATTAATATGTATTCTGTCTAATATTTATTATTATTAATAAAAATGTGACAACAGTGACTGCAGCACAAGTTGACCAGACTCAAATTTATATGTAGTCTAAACTGACAGAGAAGACAAAGGCTGTAAGAATAGTCAGTGAGGACATGCCTGGATTGCGAACTGTTGTATTATCAACAACAAAGAACATATTTATCCTGTTTTTCAGTGGACCCAACCAATCCTTATGGGAAAAAAAAACACTGGACAAAATTTGTCTTAAGTATCTCTTCTGTATTTTGAAATGATTCAGTACAAAGACACATACAGACACATTTAAATACACCTTTAGAGTAGTCTTCAGATCTGTAACAGGTTGCTACAAAAAAAGCAACTGTTCTTCAGGTTTACGGACGAGACTTGCAGCAAATTACGTTTAAATCAGGTGTTAGGAAAACAGTTTGTGACTGTAGGGAGAATTAAGCATGGGAATATGCTGTGCAGGAAGAATCCCCCAAATGGACGGTTTTTAGTAAAAAATTAGGAGGACACATCCTTGATGGTTTAGAGATAGTGGATTCTATCCTTGGTTAAGGAGCTGAGGAAGGAGGAAAGAACTTAAATATGTCATTAGTTTATTTTTTGACAGTCTCTATTTTTGACTGGCATGCTGCCCTGTCCCCAGCATATCTCATTAGTGAATTCTTTCAGTGTGTTCGGCTCTTGCCTGGTGCTCTATGTCTGAGGTCGATTTTTACAGGCTTCTGGGGTGAGCATTGCCTTGATTTAAAAGCAATGAAAGTCTCCCACTGAGAGGATCTCACCCAAAGAAGAGGAGGGTCATCAAAGTCAGTGCAGCTTCTGACCTTTCAGCTGAGATGGTCGGCAGCGGGACCACCAGCAGCAGCTGAGGGTAATTTCACAATGCAGGTCATCTGCAGGAGGAGCTGTCACAGAAGATGCTATAGTTTTATTGGACAGATGCTACTGGACAAAAAAAAAAAGTCAGGGCAAGTCTGGCTGTGTGTAAGCAAAGGGCCCGTAACTGGGCAAAAAGGGAAATCAAAATTATAACAAAGACTTCTCAGTCTTGAGTTAAAACTAGAAATGAACAAGCACTGATTTTATCAGCTGTCCATGGATCCGAGCTGGGGAACTTGCAGCAAAAATCTGCCTTGTTAACAGTGCTTTGGGCTGCTGGTCTGCCAAATAACGCTCAGGTCAATAAATAAAACCTGGGAGGTCTGGTTAAATGAAGATGCTTGCCTGGAAGACCTGGGCTTGGTACAGCAACCACCAAGCAGAATTCTCCAGAGTACAATAATGCAGAAGATCATAAATGTTCCTTTTGACCTTAATGTCAAATGTGCATCAGATTGAGTAAGAAGAGCTTGCCCTTATCATAAAACAGTTTGTGCAAGAGCAGGAGGAGATAAAACAGAACACACATTTCCCCATGAGTTTCTTAACAAAGCAAAGTGTTCTATCAGTGGTTTGGTATATACTGGCAGGTCGACATGCGTTCTTTATTTATGACTGTTGGTCCGTTGTTTGCTCTGTAAGAACTGGGTCTGCTTTTTTGCACAGGATATAGGTCCTTAAAATTAAAAGGTACGTAGTTTTGAACTTCTTTATCTTGCAAGCATAGACAATGGGGTTCATGGCAGAATTGGCATGGGATAACAGGATTCCCAAGTACATCAAAGACTGTGGGATCTGCCACTCAGGGTAAAAATAGGAAATAC
This sequence comes from Himantopus leucocephalus, assembly GCA_003993805.1. Lineage (NCBI taxonomy): Eukaryota > Metazoa > Chordata > Aves > Charadriiformes > Recurvirostridae > Himantopus > Himantopus leucocephalus. The sequence goes on along the minus strand of RSEF01000026.1, from coordinate 5,911,556 downwards.
AGTTTATAATGCACAGAGGCAACCAGGATATTGCAAACAGGAAGAGAACAAGTGCTAGAGATTTGGCTGTCTTGAACTCCTGTCCATAAAAAGCTCCTGCCCCTCTCACGTTGGTTGTACCTTGACTTAGCTTTGTCCGGATGATGTAAAAGATTTCAACGTACAGAGCACACATGATGAGCAGAGGGACAAGGGTCCATGTGAAGAAGCCAAAATAAACCATGTAATCCATCCTCATCACAGAGGTAAATCGACACCTGAGGAAGTCAGAGCTTCTTGGTTCTGTCTTGTTCCATCCAAACATGGGGACTAATCCTACCAGCAGGGACACAGACCAGCACAAACCCAGCGCCCACCAAACTCTTCTCTCTGTAGTGATTATTTTATATCTGTTGGGGAAGAAGACCCAGGTCACATCAAACAGCAGTTTTTAAAACCGTTGAGGATGGTTTCAAGAACTCGCAACGTTCAAATATTACAGGTTCATTGTCACAAAATGTAGCATTAACTTTTTTTTGGGGGGGGGGAATCAAATCTTATTTTGAGACACACCCTAACTCTTCATTTGTAACAGTTACTTTGCAGTACCCTTACAAAGAAATATGCTGAACTTCCCCTCTTTATAATTGGATGTTTTCAGCTATTTTGTTTCTTGTTTCATTATGATCTTAGTGCTCCTCTTGCCTAGATACTGCTTTTCTACTATTAGCAGTCCTATCTTATTTCTCAGCTTCCTTGGGTGTACCTTACTTTAGCATTTGGTTTATGCCATTTGTAGCACCAAACTGTTCTTTCACTCTTCAATTTTATGGGTCCTTTCGCCATAATAAATATGGCTTCTTTCATGCCTGAGGTTATGCTTTGGATTTCTAGCTTATGTACTTTTCCATTTAAATACAGGAAGTGAATGACTTCTTAAGTTAGCCCTTAGTAAGGCTGGTACTTCTTCTGTATTTTCAGCAAACACTAAAAGGAATTCTGTTTAAAAGACTGGCCTCAGAACCCCAAATAAATGTATAGTACTCTCAGCATCCTGCGCAATTTACAAAGCATCTGAAGAATTCAGCTGTTTGACCACCGACTCATCCCGTGGCCAAATTCTGACCAGCAGTAACCCCGAGCTGTCGGCCCCGCGCAAACACCCCGGGCTCTGTCCGTGCTGCGAGGTTAACTGCGGGGAGTGCGTCCTGCTCTAGAAAGCTCGTCTCGGGTGGGCTTTTAGGCACGGGTATTTTCTCCATGCGCAAGCCTGCATTTAGAGTAAATATTTGTTAGAAAAGGGCCACGTTAAGAAGGAGAGAGGAGGTGGCACCCGTGGGGCAGAGGCTGGGCATGGGAAAGCTGGTGGGAGCAGGGGGGCCCGTGGTGGTCCGGCACTCACCTGGTTGGCAGCTTCACTCGCAGGTACCGGTCGATCGCGATGGCCAGGAGGGAGAGGATGGACGCGTTTGTGAAAACCACCATGAGGCAGCACATAAATAGGCAGGTGTAGAAGTGGACGCTGATGCCCAGACTCACCACGATGGCCAGGGGCATGACGAGGATCCCCACTGCGATATCAGCCAGCGCCAGGGAAACGATGAAGTACAGAGTCGTGTTCTGAAACGTCAAGTTCAACTTCACCACCCAGATGACCAGGATGTTACCCAAAGTGGCAAACAAAGCAACCAAGCACTCGGTACCGATGTAAATCCCATCCAGGCTGCTCAGCGCCAGGCTGTCATTTGGCATGGCGAGTTGCTGGAGATGCTCCCGCCCTGGCTCGAGCTGCAGAAGGGCGCATGGGCATCGATGACCTCGTGTGGGATTCGTGCTCCGCGTCTGGCACTCAGTTGTTCCAGTGACTCTCCGGCGTGAAAACCTCCTCCAGTATTTCACGTCCTCGGTACTCGGGCAGCAAATCAGCTGTTGCCCTTCCACAGAGCTGCAAATACCTCAGCATCCAGGAAACGTTCCCTACTCTGGACACACCTCCTGAAGCTCACAGCATTCCTCCAGCAGCCTGGTGTCAGTAAAGTACTTCTGAAAGCTATTTTGAAGGAAAAAAGCAGAAAAGTTTCCACAAGCCTGCTTACCAGCAACCTATAAACAAATACTTTTAACTGCTTCCTCTTCCAAGCCACAGTTTTAAAAGTGGGAGAACTGTAACCAGAGTTGACTGTGCAAAGCTGCCACTTATCAATCTAGATAATCACTTTGCAGTCACTATAGGAAATGAGGCAGTTCAGGGGACATTAGAAGCGTGTTTCGTTAAACTCCAATACTTGATTTAATTCAGGGTATGCCATTCCAGTTAAGCCCTTGAGGTGGCCGAAAAATGCTCTTTACTTGAGCCTTTCTCGGCCTGACAAGAACAATTGTAACGCGGTTGACGTTTTCAGTGAGAGCCCTCGTTCCTGCTAGAAACCAGCACAGCGACCAACCAAGCCACGTTCAGAGAGTGGCATACTTTCCTGTGCTTTGTTTATGGAAGACAGAGAAACCGAGGAAAGGTGAGGGAAGTGATGGGAAGTAGCGGCGAGAGGGTGTGAGAGCTGTGACCTGTTTGCTGCGGCAGAGCCGGGCAGCGCGTGGTGCCTCGCTCCTTGACGTGGGTCTGCAGTGAAAGAGCTGCTCCCATTTCAGATGAAACTGAGGAGAGATGCAAACCTGCGACCTTGTGCCAGTCTGCAGGTCGCAGGGTGACCTGGCTCTTGGGCACATAGGAATGCACGCGCTCCAGGAGTGAGCAAACAGCAAGCAAACGGCCAGATGGAAGGCGCCCTGTTAGGGTAACGAAGCCTTAAGCAAACATGGGCAGTAGTCTGTTCCCCAGACGCTGAGTTCTCTATCTCTTCCACCCAGCTTTCTGGCAAAACTGAGGATGGGGAAGTGAAATCAGCCCTGGGAGGAGACAGACGGAAATAAATGAGACTTCATTATTTTCTACTGTCAAAAGAGTTGGACAAATTCCACTTCTTGAAATCAAGGTAAGTGCTTCTTGCCTCCTGACTGGAGGTCATTTTGGTAGAATTACTGCTGGGAAAATGGTGAGCTCTCTATAGACAGTCCCAGTCTGCAACTGAACTTGGCTGTGCTGGTTTTCTAATCAAATCTGACACGGGAGATCTGTGGGTGCAGGAGAGAGAGAGGCATGTGAAGGTCACAGCCGGGAGGTATGCTGGGCTTTTGCAAGCTGAACGAGTTATTTCTCCAGGAAGTACCTGGGAAGGAGTGGGCAGCCGACACTTTGCAGCTTCGAGCAGAGATGGGAAATGTCTGTGTCCTCCTGGCTGCTAGCCCAGCTTGGGTAAGAGCGGTCCCCGCTTCCTGCGCTCACTGTGCATCTCCTCGCATGACCTCAGCCACCAGCTTCCTTTTTCTGTCATCTACTCCTGTGGCTGCAGGCGATGCCTCTCGCAGAGACAGCTACTGCAAACCCGAGTTACAGGGGCTTTGACCGGGCGCACCCTCCTCTGCTGCCCTGGGCCTGCTGGGGGACCTTAGGGGAGCAGCTTGTGTAACACAGTCAAAAGAAAAGGTTTCTCTGTCTTTTTGCTCACCCAAAATCCAGCTGAATGGCTTCATGTTTGCCGTCCCCATCCCTTCTTTGTGGCAGGGGAATGGACTAGATCGCTCCAGGTCCCTTGGCCCTGTTTTCCCTGATGCTACACCTACACTGCGTGTAGTATGGGCTGCGCAGCCTCTGAAGAAGCTCCGAGACGGAGCAATCGGACTGCAGTGCTGTAGAGCTGTGCGTTGGCTAATTCACCCTGCTAGGCAGTACAGAGCACCCAGCTGAGAAGATATCGTGCATTTGGGGCTAACACAGACCAGTAAAATTACCGCACGCAACAGGTAGCCTCTGCAGTTCGTTCATCGTGTGAACATACATAACGTTGACTCATGTACAAAAGCGTACATACAAAAAGGTGTTGAAACCTCAGGCAGATAATAGAAAGAAAGATGTTACAGGGTTTATCGTAGAAGGTCTGATAAATGGATCTTCATGAACAATTAGCTCTGCTTGTCTTCAAAAGTGAGTTGTATAGGCAGATTGGAAAGCATACAAAATTCTGGATGAGGAACTTAATTTAAAGCAGATCAGGGAGGACCTGGCTTCTGACTTGGCTGTTGGAGTTAAAAAAAGAATTCAGCCCAGCATTTAATTATTTCGGATGTAAACAGCCTCAGATGTCCAAGATGTCACTAGGCAGCCTGGATGTGATCTATATCGTGATGGAATCTGTTATTGGGATACTTGCAGTGGTGGGCAATGCGTCGGTGATCTGGGCAGTGAAGCTGAACCCAGCTCTTCAGAAGACCACCTTCTTTTACATCATTTCGCTGGCACTCACTGACATTGCCATGGGGATCCTTGTCACGCCACTGGCTGTCATGGTGAGCCTGGGAGTCGTTACCCATTTCTACTCCTGCCTGTTCATGTGCTGCCTGATGATGATCTTCTCTCATGCCTCGATCCTGTCTCTCCTGGCCATCGCAGTCGACAGGTACCTGCGAGTGAAGCTGTCAGTCAGGTGAGTCTGGGCAAGGGTCCCATCTCATCATCTTTTCCCCATTTCTCTCCTTCCTTATATTTCCCTTCTCCCATATTTGCAGCATCACGGGGTTTCCTGGGCATCGTTGGTTCTCTGAGAGAAATTCATACAAAGGAGAGGTTCCCAAACTGTAGGCAATGGAGCACCAGCAGTCTGGGCACTCCTGGTAATTCAGCAATGTCTCAAAAATCTTAAGCTACAGACAGTCAGGGAAGGGTTGCTCATAAATATGCTTGAAGTCTGGATAAGGTGGTGGTCTTTAGGTTTTCCCCTGGGAGACACCCATACTGCTCGACTGCTGCGAGTCAAAATGAACCAGTATTTCTGAGGAAAGGGTTTGCCCCTGCATCTGTGGGTTCTCATCTAAAAGGGATCGGTGACCGTTTGGAGGTTCCCCTGTGTTTCAAAATACATTTTAAATATCAGAAGCTGCTAAGGACCAACTGCAGAGAACTGTGCTTAACTCAAGCTAGAGCAACCAGAAATGAGTCCTTAAAAGCACAAATTCCTGAATATTGTAGTTCTTTTTTTCTGAAGAATTGCATCTAACATGGCTGGTGGTTCCTGCCCACCCAGGTACAAGGCAGCTGTCACGAAGAAAAGGGTTTGTGTGATTCTGGGACTCTGCTGGCTCGTGTCCGTGCTGGTGGGGCTGGTCCCCATGCTGGGGTGGAATCAGCACACAGGCAGCTCCAGCTACATCGAGTGTCACTATTTGGCCGTGATGAGAATGGATTATGTGGTGTATTTCAGCTTCTTTGCCTGGATCCTCCTTCCCTTGCTCATCATGTGTGCCCTCTACACTGCGATTTTCTACATCATGTGGATAAAACAAAGCCTGAGCTCAGCAAGTCCTCCAGGAGGAGGAACAGTTTGCAGGAAGGAATACAATAAGGTCAAATATCTGGCCCTCATCCTCTTTTTGTTTGCGCTGTGTTGGCTGCCTCTGGGCATCCTGAACTGCATTTCGTACTTCTGCCCCTCCTGCACCATCCCGCAGCCTCTGCTGTACCTGGGCATCCTGCTGTCGCACGCCAACTCAGCCATGAACCCCGTCGTCTACGCCTTCAAAATACAGACGTTCAAAGAAACATACACTTTCATTCTGAGGACTTACATCCTGCTCCAGAAGTCAGAGCTGGTTATTTCTAGCACAGGGCACACGGTAGAGCTGGGAGTGAGCACCGTCTGAGAGGAGCTCTGTGCGTCAGTCTGTCCAGGCTGCATACAACTACTGAAACGGCACAGGAGCAACAAGAGTGGGGTGAACATGGCACAGACACCAGGATGCATTTCTCACATCATGCATTCTGGAGCAACAGTTGTGCACGTATGCCTGTGCTCAGCTAATTAAGCTCTGGGCAGTGCAATGCTGAGTTCAGGTTCCCAGCTAACTCCCAAAATAGAGAAACTCCTTTGCATTTCTGAGGCAAAAGGTGTGAGGGGTTTGGAACAGAGTTGGTGGCTCGACGGGGGAGTGCAGGGTGCGCAGCAGAGATCAGCGTTGCTCATGCTTATGGGTGTTTTGTTCCATTCATAAGAAGCTGTCCTGGTTTGAGCGACACAGGATTAATTTCTCTTTCAGT
>RSEF01000026.1:5887411-5905332 GCA_003993805.1 Himantopus leucocephalus | reverse complement strand
CCCCCGCCCCCCCCCAAACCAGCAAGTAACCTGTGCTCCTAAATAAAATGTCAAGCCAATGAGGTGGCAGGGTGAGCAGCCCTTGCCTGCGCTGATGGGAGGCGAGGAGGACCCAGCCGGAGCACAATCCCGTGCTGCTGCGGTTCTGCACAGCCCGTGCCGGGGCCGGAGTGTCGGAGCGTTTTGGCTTTGCAGCTCAGCTGGGTCTGGCCCAGCCATCCCAAGCAGGGCGGTGGATGTGCTGTGGCTTTGGAAAGTAAGACTCGGCAGCCGTGGTTACTCCGTTCTCAGACTGAAGCTTTGTCACTGAATGTGAAAGATTGGATGGCTGAGCTGACGCTGCTCCAGGAGCTGCATAGCGCAGGGACAAGTTTTACTTCTCGCTTCCAAAAGCCAATGCAGTCCTGTATTACACGGAAATGTGAATTTTACGGTTGTGAGCTTGATTTTAACTTTTTAACCTAAGAAAGTTCAACTTCGGGTCTCCTTCCTATGGTTTACCTTAACTGCAAGTCCAGTTTGTAAAGCATTTTTTAATGACACAATCAAGGAGAAATTGTGTTTTGCCACTGGCCTCCACCTGACCCCCCCAATCTTTCACTGTCCTGGACACGAGGTTAGATCGTGCTGGAGTTCTTGTTTTTAAGGTAATTTGATTCACGAATTCAGAAATTATGTAGAGCTCCACTGATAAAGTGAAGAGCAAATCTTGTAACAGGCATGTTTTGGTTTGAAATCATAAAGAGAAGATTTNGTGCTGGAGTTCTTGTTTTTAAGGTAATTTGATTCACAAATTCAGAAATTATGTAGAGCTCCACTGATAAAGTGAAGAACAAATTTTGTAACAGGCATGTTTTGGTTTGAAATCATAAAGAGAAGATTTAATGCTTGCGTACACTGTCATTTGAAAAACGATTAATTCTTCTTTTTTTATTTTTTTTTTCAGTCCCTTATAGGGAAAAACCTTCAGCAGGGCTGCTAACACTGATGAGAGATCTTTTATGCCAAGGTATGAGTTTTTTAATGTTCTCAATATATTTCAAACAAAATTGTTAAATGTGAAAACATTGGCAGTTGGGGAAATTTGAGAATTGATAAGTGTATAATGCATCATTTAAAACAAAAAATTGCCTGCATCTTGTTTCCTGTAGTGGGGAAAAGAAACCCTGAAGTTTTGTGTTCTGTCTATCCTGATGTCCTCTGCTATTGTACAAAATACAAATCTATGATTACAGTCCACAGTTTTTCTTTCTAAGGCTGAGTCAAGAATGTGTCTACTTTGATTTTTATTTTTTTAAGTCTTTGTTATCATCTTACTTGATGAAGATTATGTCATCAGTTATGGCCAACGTTTCATCAAGTTATGCAAAACTGTCAGGTCACGTGCTCTTACCAGTATTCCTCGCGCTGAGCAGTGTATCTGCACCTCCTGTGCTCCATCAGCGTTTGGAGCAGGAAGGAGAAACTAATAAATACGAAGTGCCTTCTCCAGCTGTATGAAATTGTACTGAGGCATTTGCATTTCACAGGGTGCACGTCATGTTTCAGGTTAGCGTGAAGTTCTTGCACCCACTCTCTCTCTGGGCTGTGTTTGCTCCGTTTATGCTTCTTTCTCCCCACCACCCAAATTATAAACTTCTTGATGAGCTGGTGAAACTTTTGTAACAGGAGCAGCTAGTTTTTGCATCAGCGTTATCTCCTGAAGGGCCTCAGCCGTTCTCCCCATGCCGCCCTCCCCGCAGCCTCTGCCCGGCTCCTTCCGCTGGTTGGGAAATACCCTGAGAGTTTTGCTGCTCTCTGCCCTGATTCAGCCACTCAGTTGCGACAGGGCGAAAGATGGTTCGTGCAGTTAAGACAGTGCGTGAGTGCTCGGATGAATAAACATGCAGGTGCGCTCGGAGCCACGTTTCAGGTTACAGCTTCATCTGCCTTTGCATCCATCTGCTGGTCCCTCAGAGATCCTTCTGCCATCCTGCCTGCACTGCCTTTCATTTGTGTGTATTAGAACAAATATCCTGCATCTTTTCTTCCTCTCTCCATCAGTTCACAGGGTAGGGCCCTTCACTCTTCCTTCAGGAAGGAGCTGGGCATCTCGGGGCTGATGCTGTGAATAGCTGAATATCTGTTTTTGTTACTTCCCAGGCAGTGTTGGTGACAGTAGCAGCAGCAAAGAGATGCTCCTGGTGAAGAATAAAGAATAGAAGAGATTAATCCTGAATTGTCAGGTGTTTTGCAGTGTAGAAACAAAGTTTGTTTATTATTATAGATGAAATCTGAACTCTACTAATTTATCACTGTGTATTTAAAGTGGCTGTAGAGGTGCTGGGCAGGTTGTGTGACAGAGCGGGTTGGAGGAGACCTGCTGCTCAGCGCAGTGAGGGCCTGTTAAGATGAGACGTGCTCTGTGCCCCACGGTTGTCCTGCTGTCGCTAAGTGCCTGTGTGTATATGGGAAAAGGGAGCACGAGCAAGGAGACACGCTTAGCTTTTGCTGTGTTTTTGCACCACAGCACTCAGAGCTAATGAGACCAGTTTCACAACATTTATGACAACACTAAAAGTTATTTTTTTGCACTGCTTCATGGTCATATTTTTTTATTGACTCAAAAGAAACCCTTAACACCCATAACTTCATTCCATTTTGAAACGTAGCCGTTGTTTCACAGCATACGACTCCGCTACCCAGAGCTCTGGATGGAAATGAATGCTGCTGTGTCTAACTGTATTTAGGTGGGCATAAGCGGTTGCCAAATGAAAAGTTGGCTAGGATGCGGCATAGTAATTTCTTGAGCACTCTATTCATGTTGTATAAACAGATAACATTAACATACTTGTGAAAGAGCTACAAGATAATTAAGGCATGTGGGGTTTACAGTAATAAGGCTCATGCGTTTCAGGATCTTGGTTTCCTGTTGCACCTGAAAAGAAAAATAATCAGCAAATACTGTAGAGAAGAAATGAGAAGTTAGTCTTGTACTGCTCCCAGCTGAAACTTTCCCACAAGTATTTTTACTATAAATAAGAAGTGAAAGAGTTCACAGCTAAATTTAACCCTTTGCTTGATTACTTTCTGGGTTTTCTTGGGTGGAACAGTCTGTGGAACTGTAGGAAGGTGAAGATAAACCGGATCGATAAGTTGCATTTATGCTTTATTAAAAGTGCATCACCTTTTAATTTCTAAGGATTATCAAGGGGGAAATCATTGGTAATTGGAATTCCCCTCTCCTTCCCATCCAAAATCATGATTTTTTTTAAAAAAAAAAAAAAGGAAGTGAATGTTACTTCCTGGGGAAATTTTCAAGCAGAAGAGCTTACAGCTGCTAGAATTTTAACCAAAAATGTTGTCAGTGTATGAGAGTGCAGAGACATTGCTTGCTTTGCTTTTAGGTATTCAAAGTTACCATTCTGGAAAATCCCTTTCAGTTTGACTCAGTTTCACAATTTCTATGAAGTTAAGCAACTGCAGCTCATATAGGTTTCAAGAGTTGAAGAAAGACTGCCCTAAGGTGCTTAAAAGTATGGGCTGCTGCTGATGGCTTCACCTTTATGTCCCCTCTAAGGCTTGGGCGGGGAAGGGCTGCGTGACTGCAGAGCCCTCTATTTCTGTTCTTCTGACTTAAAAATGAGCTTAAAGTTGTGTTAAACTGGCCACACAATTTGTATGCCTCTCTCCAGCTGCATGTGTTTTTTTTTTAAATTTTGGTTTAACCTGTACTTGTGTCACAGTATGTTTTACAGTCAAAATGTGGTTGAGGGGTGAGGGTTAAAAGTAGGATGTTTGGGCAAGGTCTGCAGTAAAGCGTTCAGCTGCCAGTGCCGACGCGGCTCCAGTGGGGACTGGCTGCGGCTGTGCAGCAGCATGTGGGTTTCCTGTGCACTCTGTGTGTCACAGCTTCCCCTTGGGAATTTAAATGATAGAAAAAAACCCTGTCCCAATTTCATTATGATATAAACTTGAGACACAGATTGTCAGGGAGTTGTCCACAGTTGCAAAGCTAAAAATAAGGTCCCTGTTCATCGCAGACTGTTGTTAGCAGTAGTCGATGAGGTTACACATTTCTCTATCAAACTACTTGGAATACATTTTTATTTTTAAAGCAATCCTCAAACTGTAGTCAGAACCCATAAATCCTGTGGCAGCGTTAGTTTGAAATGCCGTTGGGAAACGCAGCTCGCCCAGCCTCGTAGCGCTCGTGTTTCTGAAGCCTTACTTGGGAAGAACGCGCTATCTTGCTGGGGGAAGAGGGGGAAGATAATTAGCTGCTGAGGTCATTGTTTGCTTGAGCTCCGTTGATAGGGACAGCCCAGCCTGGCTTAAATGTAAACATAGTGTAAAATGTTTATCACCGGCGTTGTCATTTGCCTTATTTGTCGGGGAATCTCGGTGAGAATGAGAAGTTTTCTGGTGCTGCGTAGCAAGTTGAGGGAGTTGTGAGGGCTCTGCCTTTTTATGGAAATCTTGCTTGGGCGCGCAGGGAGGCTCTGCCTTGGCAGCCGTGCGCGAGGCCTGACCTTTTCCAGAGAGAAAATACTGACCTAAAGCCTTCCCTGCTGGGGGTGGGTGGGAGAAGTCAACTGCTCTACTTGCATCTTTCTGATGTAGCTTTCTTGTCCAATACTCATTGCTTTATGCTGTAAAATGCTGAGAATGCAGAGGACAGGCAGCGAGAGCTTGTGCTACCCGGTGCAGTGGGAGCGGGCACCTGTGGCTGTGCTGTCTTTGTACCATGGTGTATTCATCCTCACCCTCATCCTCTTCCTCTTCTTCTCCAAGCACCCGCGGGCTCACAGGTCCGGCTTTGGGCATCTCGGATAAACTGGGGCTCACAGAGTGCCATCTGAACCTGAGTGCCCAGGTGGAAAAATGAAAACCATAGCTGTTACTAAAGAGGTTTTTGTTCTCGGGAGTGTTTGGAGAAGGGGAGCATGCTGCTACTTTCAGATTTGTCATAAATTTGTATGTGCAGGTACACTCTTAACTGTTGGCTTTTTTCCTGCTTTCCAGATCGTCGCTATTTGAACAGACCACACCATGCGTGAGTACAAGCTAGTGGTCCTTGGTTCAGGAGGCGTGGGGAAGTCCGCTTTGGTGAGTTTTGGGAAGCAGTTTTGAAACCGATACACAAACTTCAAAATTGGCTTATCTTATTGCGGGCACTGCTCGTTAAATGCATTGGGCTATTTGTATGACTTTTAACCTGCATAGTGACCCCTATGTAGCCACTGTCACATTGCTGAAATATCTGTGAATTTGTGTCACATTTTTGGAGAAGCAGCAGGCGATTAATCTCTGTTACAGTAGTTTGCATTTCATTTCTGCTTCCCGCATGGGTATAATACTGTAAATGACTGAATGTCTGTAGCTAAGTATTAAAAGCCTAACCTACACTGGAACAGGGAGGGAAGGCTTGCCGCATCTGGCCGTGAATTAGTTGTGGTTGCAGCCCTGCATAGCTTGAAGGTTGTGTGTTTTCCATCCTGGATAGAACCCGAATGACCAGCCTGGACTGAAAACACGGGGCAGAATGAGAAGTGACCTCCAGCATCTGCAGAATGAGGGATAAGCAGACTGATGACACTTTGCACTCCTTAAGTACTTGCGTTGTTTCTCATAAGAGGTTTACATAGCAGAGTTGATAGTAAAGCATTGTAAGAGGGATTTCTGTCACCTATTTATCACGAATCAGTCAAGCAGCTCGCTCCAACAAGAAAAGCAGAGAACTGGTCAAGTGTAAAGTTATCTAAAACAAGGAATTACACCGTGTTCCTTTTCACAGAAGATAATAGCTGACCAGCCGTTCACATCATAGACGTAGACGGTGACACTGCTTCTGCACTGTTGTTGAAATGGGCTGCTGCTAATCTTGAAAAATCACCTGCAGAATCGAGATGAATAGGAGGAAAGGGTATTCAATTATCTATCAAATTTGATGTACTCTTTCAGAGATCCCATCCTAATCTGTACAAGACGTAGGTGTAAAATTTTGTTGATAGACTCTAGTCTTCCACAGCAACTTAAGCAATCTGTATTACTTTTTCCACCAGCATCCCCTTGATTGAGTATCTTGTTTTTGTTATGTGATGTTGGACGACTCACTAGGTAAAATACAGCACTTTATTAATAGGCTATATGTAAAAATTATTCAGCATCTGACATACCTGAGTTTCCATATTTGTGATGTGAAGCATCAGCATCCATCATTGGCCTTTTTAAAGGCCGAAATGCGAATACTTAGTTTGGTAAACAAAAGTTACATTCTTTTTGACAGTTTAGGTGCTAAGTAAGCATATATTGTAATTCACATGCTACATTGATCCATTATGTTTATAACAGGACCCAATAAGTGCCAATTAGCAGCTGAGAGTGAATAATACTTAGTTTTCATGGTGACTGTCTACTTATTCACAAGCATTAGCAAGGAGAGGTTGCAAGGTGGGATTTAAAATAACATGGAGGTCACTTTAAAATTTCTTTCTTCGAACTGTATAAACTAAAATGTTTAACAAAGAGGCTGGTGTTCCTTTTCAGTCCTGTGTTTTCATTACAATATGGTGTTGTTTCACTGCAAATCCTTCTTAATGCTTTAACTCTTCTGTGCCAATACGATGCTGATGGTGCATTTGGTAATGATGACAGGAGAGCAGAAACCCCTTCATAGTTATTAAGGCATAGTTATTTTGCAAATTCTTTATAAGTGTTTCCTTTGCAGTAGGTTTCTCCCCATTTCTAATAGGAGTACAAATCTTCTGGAGTGACAGTGGGTAGACAGTATTACCCGAGTTGTGCATAGTCTATATAAAACTGGAAACCAGAGTTGGGACACACAGCCCCCAAATTAACAGAAAGTTATAAAAGTCTTGAATCCACACATAACCTGAAAACAACCCCAGATTTCTCTCTTCTCACTTGGCCTCTCTTTCCTCCTATAATCTGTATAAGTGAAGTACATCAGGGATTAAGAATATCACGTAGTAAAATAGGTTATGAGCGAAGTTGAATATAATTGTAATTATGATTCTATGTAATTGGTGTGTCTGTGAACACACAAGCTCCAGTTGGGATAACAAAAGTTAGAACAGTGATTTATTAGAAATAAAAGAATACGTGGGTTCAGTTAATTTTCTTTTAGAGCAGTACTGTATTTGCAGATATAAAATAAGAGTGCTGAAGTAGAAAGATGAAATGTCGTGAGCGGTTTGTCAGATTCTCGCGCTGAAGGCTGGTTCACAAACACAGTTCCCAGAATAGACCAGTACAGATGTGAGTGACTTCCGTGCTCAAGTGTTACCCTCCTAGCAAACCGCAACCTTCTGGGGACTCTCTTTGGTTAGGAGCTGTGCTAAGAATCCTAAAATATAATCTGTAATCTAGAGTTCTTATTGTTGGTTTCCATTGCTGTTATAACACTGTAATCCATGTTAATAGTGGTATCTTATTATAATGAATTTACTGAGATCTGTTATCTGAAAGGCAGACTGGGACAACCGTTCAGCGTGACAAGAAAATACTGGAGAAGCAAAAGCTTTGATCGTTAGAGTGTAAAATAGGTTTACTTAGTGATATAGGATGATTTTTAAATGAGGTAGTACTAGAAATCTTCTTATATTAAAAGAAAGAGCAAACCATTGGTTCCAGCATACAGCGCGATGTTCTGCCTATATCTGGCATATGCCACTCTCTGGAAGTCTGCAAGTGCTCGTGTGACAAATGTGAACCCTCTTGCAGAAAAATCTCAGCCTTCTGTCCAAACAAAATACGGCTCCTCGAAACAGGTAGTGACTTCGCAGAATTTGTATTAAAAAACTTGTGGCGAGTTCAGTTGGCAGAAGATAGTTGGTGTGTTTGTTGATTTTAAAGAGACAAGTGCTGGGATCTTGGCGCTTAGTTTTACAAACACCGCCTTGTTACACAAACACCAGCCAACCCGCCCCACGCTCCTGTGCTGCGTTACTACCTTGTTGCAGGTTATTGTAGGTGGGAGCGTGGGGACGTGAGGCAAAAACCAAAAGCGAGCTCGGCCTTGCTGCAGACTGAGAGGAGCCAAAGCACAGCACGACAGAGCTTGGATGTCCAGAGATGGACCGCATCCGAGTGACAGCTTGATGGGAAATGTTTAGAGTAGGCTGGCTTTGAATAATTATATAGGGGAAGAAAGACTTCCTCTTTGAAATGAATGATGTCTCCTTCTTTAATGGTTTAATACAAATTGAGTATCTGGAGACGCTCCAGATTTAACTTGTTGCTCTGAAATATGCCTGTGCTCTGGGCAAGTAATCCGGATAACTCCACTCTAACCCCAATATGATTTGAATTGAAATGTGGATTTTCCACAACGTACTTTCCCACAGTGTACCAATTGCCAGTTCTTCTGATTAAATGTCAAGTCTTCCATATTTGGTGATTTTTATTCTTCTAAAGTCATTGCAGGCACTGAAGTAAAGGCATCTTTGAGGATACCCTCTTTTATGAAAAAACAAGCAAGCAAACAGTTTAGATTTCAAAAAAAGTTTTGAAAACATGCTTGAATAAAGTGATTCTTAAAACAACAGAAACTATGCAAATTTTATTTTAAAGAATTGAAAATTTATGTCTCTTTCCCTGCTCCCCACTATTGAATTTTAACAGCAGTGTTGAGTAGTTTTTGTGTTGTTACTTTTTCATAAAGTGCTTCTTGGTAAATGTTACTGGTCATGTTCAATTCACTTAATGTCTTACTTCTTTTCTTTCTCCCCAGACTGTACAGTTCGTTCAGGGAATTTTTGTTGAAAAATATGACCCAACAATAGAAGATTCATACAGAAAGGTAAAATGACATCATTTTTGTTTCTTTCAAGTTTCACAGAGCTTGCTTCTTTTTAGCAATGCAACAAAAGCTTATCAGAACAAGAAGAGGTCTCTTCTGAGAAAACATTTGGCTGCATGAAACCACAGCAGGAAAGCGATGCACAGCAGAGCATCAGTCTTGGAAGTGGTTTCATGCAGATAGTTTCCTTTGGCTTTACAGAGTATTTTACTAATTTAGAGCCTCTGAATGCAATCAGACAAATTGTGTCAGCTATTATAAAACTGAATTATGAGGGGATGACAAATTTTGCTGTTAATTGGACCACTCCTTAACTTAGTTCTATTTAACAGGAAGATTAAACCTCTCTTACTCCATGTAACCAAGAGCTTTTACTTAAAATCTCCCAGTTGAGGCAGTTTGAGGCTGCAGCTCTCCACCCTTTGCCTGTTTCTTCGTTAGAGGTTACTACGCCTGCCCAGCGATCAGTCTGGTGTGTTTTCCTGAACCAGCGCTGGTTTCCCCTTGTCCTGGGGTCAGAGCTGTGGTGGTTGGCAGACCAGCGCGCTGCCCATCCTCCTGCCAGGGCTTCTGAGGGACGCCTGGGGCAGGATCAGCTCAGCCACACTAGGGTCAGGCTGTTACTCGCATCTGTTTGCTTTCATTTGACATGTAACTATTCAAAACATAAAGATATCAATATTTGCTATGTGTGTGCTATCTGTAGAAGTTGTTAGAGAGGATATACACACCATTCATCACAGCAGGGTACATTACTGTAGCATAGCAATTGCCTCTTGTTGTTTTCTTTCAGGACTGGCTGTTTTGCCGTTTAGCTCAAATGCGTTCTGCTTGGTTTGAAGGCATTTAAAGTCTTCATGACCGTTTTGGATGCAGGCTTGTAATTGCTGAGCAAAAGTCCTTGTCAGGGTCCCTGACGCTGTCGTGTTACGTAATTCTATCAACAGAGTAGTGCTTTCTTCACTCGGTTGATGTCAAGTAACCCATTGTTTTACAGATTAGCATAAATGTTACCATAATTAAAGGCACAAAAACATAAACCAAAAATTTGTAGCATTTGTGCCTGTGATAATGAAATTTAAATTGTCATATGAGTTCTGCTGCTAAATTCATTTGACTTTCCTGGAATTACCCTCATTGGATCTGAGACTTTTCTCCGCGAGTGGAAGACTTGCTAAGCCTAACTGTGAGGATCACTAAATATTTTCCTTTTTCTTTTCTTCCTTACGCCCTTCTATCCCAGCAGTAAAGAAAAATTGAAGTTTAAGTTCCTTCGATT
Source organism: Himantopus leucocephalus (assembly GCA_003993805.1). NCBI lineage: Eukaryota > Metazoa > Chordata > Aves > Charadriiformes > Recurvirostridae > Himantopus > Himantopus leucocephalus. Next base: position 5,895,250 of record RSEF01000026.1, on the reverse strand, counting down.
TGTAAGAGTGGATTTTATCTCACTTAAGTTGAGGTGTTTACAATGAGCTGCTCATTTAGGCCTTTATAATCAACAGAGTGAGCTGACCCAAATGCCTGGCGTGGGGCGTAATTAATCCTCTAATAGCAGTGCCTCTCTTAGCGTTGGGGAAGTGCAGGTGGCTGGCTCACTTAGAGAGGTCTTTGCAGCAGAAGTAAAAATTAAGCTGATATTCCTCTTGCCTGTCATATTTCAGACTTTAGTTTTAACTGCGTTTGTGTCTTCCTTTTTTCCCCAGCAAGTGGAAGTAGACTGTCAACAGTGTATGCTTGAAATCCTCGATACAGCAGGGACAGTAAGTATAATTTCTTTTTCTAATTGGTATGGAGGTTTTTTGTTAAGAATGAGGTGAGATGTTAAGAGTAGAACTTATAGTAGTATAATAATCCTGCCCAGGCAAAACAATAGATCGGCTGCGATAATTTAAATTAAAAGCCAGTGTAGTGAACGAGCCTTCTGCAGCGCTGCCAGCAGTGTTGCGAACCCATTCCCTGGCTGGTGCCCTGGTGCTGGGACACAGAGGTTGGTGTATTCTGTGCCACTCGCCTCCTCTCTGCCACCCACCATCGGCTTGCTATCAGCATACGCATTTGGGAGAATTTTACATGTTAATCTTGCAAGTGGCCAGAATACACAACAGATTGAAGCTGCTTCCAGGCAATGCATAGGGATCGCCTCCCAGCATGTCCCATCAGTCTACGTGGAGAGGATTTCATCAGTAAAGGTCCTGTGCCTGTCAGGGAATACTTCTCTACCCAGGCGGCACCTCCCTGGTGCTGCTCTGTGCTGCTCCGGGTGGCCCATGTCGTCCTTCCAGCCTGGGAGCCGCCGCGACTCCCTTTGCCGTGCCACTGTCACTTGCCGTCCTGCAAAGTCCTGGCACTAAGTAAACAGACCTTGTAATGGTTGAGTGCACAACACAGGGGAGGACACGCTTCCTAAAAGTCACTTTTATTTAGAAAGCTTTGAAAATTATTAACAGCAATGCAAAGGCATGGAAGCAGAAATCATTGTTACAGGGTTCGGGTAAAGCCTCCTTTCACAGGCGGGGACAAAGGCAGCTCTGCTCTGGTACAGATTTTCCAGCCTGCTCTTGCATTTCATTGCATTGAACCTTTAAGCCATTTTCATGCTAGAGATGACTACTGTCTAACTGGGTATGTTCGGAGGTGATCAGGCAGTGCCTTCCCACGCAGCCGTGCTCACAATACATCGTGCGTGTTACACCTAGGCCTCTTTCAATATCGTGTTAGAGGAGAAATTGAATTTCCAGTCCATATCAGTTGTCTGGGGAATCGGTCTGATGGCAGACTCATGCTTAACACCGTATCAGAAAATAAATGAAAGATCACTACAAAACGTCAGCCAAATCTTAACACCTTTGGGGCGTACAACAGTGTGTCTGCAGATATATTTTTATGGCTGCTCTTGAAATTTTTCCTGTTTTTTTCAAGAAGCCTTTTTCTGTATTAGGGGTAAAAAAGCAAAGGGAAAGAGATGTGTTAATGCTTGTATTAAATTTGCATGCTTCGGTGGGTTTCTGTAGGGGGTAAAAATGTAAATGCATGCTGTATGGTACTATATTCTTGTTTCCATTACAATAAAAGCATTCCTTTGTAAATGTTCATTAGCTGCATTCACTAGCTAATTACTTTTTAAAATACTTGATTACAGGAGCAATTTACAGCAATGAGAGATCTCTATATGAAGAATGGTCAAGGGTTTGCACTAGTATATTCTATAACAGCACAGTCCACGTTTAACGACTTACAGGACCTGCGGGAACAGATTTTACGGGTTAAGGACACTGAAGATGTAAGTAGAATATTTATTGCTTTGCAAATGTTTAAAATGTTTTTGTAACTAAGTGTACAGGAATTTGTGAGCAAAATTTCTTTCTAAGAATATTCTTTGCTGTATAGCAAAGTTTTATGTTGAAGTAAGTTTCCTTGGCATTGTTAGTTATTTTCAGTGGTGTTATTTGAGGTCCAACACTGACTGAGGGGCATAATGAAGCCGGATTTTCACATGTACTGGAAGGCTAACAGTCGTTGGAAATGGTGGGAGTTGATTGAAAAAACAACTTGTTTGTTTGTTTTTCCCTCTTTCCTTTCGACTCCTTTCCAGTATTTGCGTTTTTGCTTTCACTGTGGTTTAGTGGTACTTTATTTCCCTCAAAGTTAAGGAAGAATAATCATCAAACTCACCAATAACGATGCTCTTAGTAGCTCTCCAGCTGCCTTACGATGGAGACTAACATTGCTTTTCCAAAATGTATGAAGTGGAAACAGAAGTACAAAGCCGTGACGTTTCCTGAAGGTCGGCTGTGAGGTCTCTCGAGTCCTGGCACAGGGCGGTGTTGGACGCTGTGCCCTCTGTGCCGTTCACATGCGTACGGGTCATAATCCAAGTTGATGAACTTGAACTGCAAATAGAAGGGACGTGTTCAGTTTATTGACCAGGCTGTGCTTTGTAATTTAGGTGTCGTTAGCCTTTTTCTTTTTTCTTTCTTTTTTATCTTTTCTTTCTTTTTTAAATTGCTGAATGTTCCTTTATTTTCATTTCTCTGTGTCGGGAAGGGCTGGGGAGGCGGGATGGGAGCCTGTTCAGTCACCTCTGCTCCAGGTGAGGGACCTGTTCGTTAGATGAAGGAGCCCTGGCTCCTGCAGCACGAAGTGGAGATTCCCTTGCTGTAGCTGCGCAGAGCCTCTCGGTTTGGGCGCTCAGCTTCACTCAAATCCATCAGAACCAAAACTTGTACAGAATTTTAAGTTATTGTCTGAAAGCGTGCTTATCCCTTTCTGAAGGAAAGGAGGATGTTTAACGGTCTGTGGCTCCCGTGACGTGTGTGTGAGCAGGGGGGCGCAGCTCTGCTCTGCGGGTGGCTGTCCCTGTGAGTGGCAGTGGCACCCCGCAGCCCACCCTCACCCTCCCAGGCCGGTCAACTCGCGGCAGTTTTCTTTGTTCCTTCTGTCATTTGACAAAATCTGCAACCCGAAGGAGATCACACAGTTGTATGTATTAAATCATTACAAGACTCTGAAAGAGTCTTAGCTAGTGATGCAAGGTTGTAATTTTTGTTGTTTAAATACCTTTTTAAAATAAAGAAAAATGACATGAAGATGGTTTGCATTCGGCGCTGTTAGACAGAAGAAAACTATCTACTGTATTTCCAATTCAGGCCCCAACTCCTGTAACTGGAACTTCTTGGTGGGCTTTTAATTTCTCAACGTATGATGTAGGTGAGGTTGCCGGTGGCTTTTGCCATGGTAGCCATGTGGCTGATGGAGACGTGTGGGAACTCTCTATCTGTGTAGGCTTCCTCCAGAAGAAGCTGAAATTAATTTTTTTTTTTCCTAACAGTTGGAAATGTATTCAAGGGTTTGCCCTGAGGAATGTGAAAAAGATTGCCTATTTTTCCACTGACAATTAAAAGTAGCTGCTGCCTTTGATGTCGATGGCTTTTGGTTGGTGTCAGCCGCTTTACGGTCCCTGAGGGGCTGGGGAGCAGCAGCCACTTGCTCCCGGCCCTTCTCTCCCTACAGCGCGGCTGGGGAGCCCTGGGGAGCGGTGAGCAGGGCCGGGACATGTATTTAGGCAAAATCCTGGTAAGCCGTGTACATTGTATTTAAACAGCCGTTCAGGAGGATGCAGTTTGCACAGTGAGGTGGGATGCACACAGACGACAGCTTGGCTGCTTTCTCTTGCATCTTCAGTGTTTCGTGTCCCGATTACCTTGTTTTGAACGGCTTTGGTTCCCTCCTTGGTTTAACAAGCTGAACTTCTATTTATGCAAAACTGATTTTCATTTAGGTAGGGATTACGCTTGCATAAATCCCTGGTAACACGAGTCCTTTATTAGCCGTGGTCGGAGCCCAGTGCTGCGCTCGCGGGAGGGGAATGTGCACCGTAAGCTGGTCAAGTTCATCGGACAATAGAGACTGTTGCTTTCATTTGTACTTCAGTGATTTGATTTAATTATTAAAATGCATTTATTTATTTAGCGTTAGGGTGGTGCTACTTGTTCAATCCAAGCTTGAGAACCTTTTGAACATTTAAGCCATGTTCTGCTGAGTTAGGAAAATGCGCTCCTTCCTGTGTTTAGTTTCAGAATGTGTCTTTTAAAATCCCAATTAAATTATGTATGTCTAACAAAGTTTAAATTCCAGCCTTCTACATGAAATAGTAAATGATCAAAAGCTAGTTGTTTATCAAACTGTGGTTTTGGCTCTATGATAAATGATTACTACCTTTTGAAATAACCTTATACTTTATAACCTTCTTGTCTTTCAAACCTATACTGTTTGCCCATGTATCACCTTTTTTCCTATTATTTCACATCTTAATATACTTTATTTTTCTGCTGAACATGTTCAAAACACATTTTCATGTTTTGGTGTGAGAAAATTTCTCTTAACTATGTAGAAAACTGGGATTAAGCTGATACAGCTGTAACTATCTCTGATGTGAAGTGTGCTTTTTTGGATTTGCCTCATCTGCGTTGTTACTTCAAGTTTTCGATGTAATACGTAAAACTTACTTTTCAAAAATAAAAATGGGATCATTTTCTAATCAGTATGGCTGTGAGTTTTAAATACAAAAATTAATCTTGAATGTAGATGAATCAGGAAGAGACTACAAATACTAACATTGAAGTAGATTAAAAACGTACAGCGTGTTGTAAATTACCAAAGGAAGTGGATGATGATTTATTTTCCAGCTGGAAAGTACTCATTTTCTGTTCAAAGAATGAAATGCTTCAGGAAATGGAGCAGGGTGCACACCCATTATCAGCAGTTCTTTAGGTGTTTTCTACTTTTACATAGCGCACGGGAAACAGGATGCTGTCGCTGCTGTGTGCATGCCGAGCACTGCCGTGCGTCCTGCAGCCCCCGCCGCCGTCTCGCCTTCCAGCACCCACCTTAGCTCTGGCTGTATCATCCCCTCCGATCTCTACGGGATGCAGGTTGCAAAAGCAAACTTGAAAATGATACGTGACCCACGATTTTCAGGCGTAGAAAGTCCTGAACTGCGTCCCTGTCTCCAGACGGCCGTGGCAGCGTGCGGGCTGGGGCTGGGGAGCCCGGCGGCGTTGGGCTGGGTGCTCCGGGGAAGGGTCCTGCGGGGGGGCGGGCAGTGGCTGGGGCTGCGCCGCAATCTCATCCTCTTGTAGGTATGGAAATGGCACCTGAGGGTAGGTCGGTTTGGTTCTTGCGGAGTTTTGGGGAGGCTTTGGGTGGTTTTTGTTTGCTTGCATAAGGTCTTTTTTACCTATTTCTGACATCTTGGTGGGCTGCGGCTGTGGTAGAGACTGCCTGAGAAGTAGAGAGAGCCTTCTGAAATTGCCCATCAGGATGTTATTTCTGAGATGTCTTAGTTCTGTTTTTAATCTATCTTTTTGCCCGATTTCTTTCTCCTGAAAGAGTTTTAACTCAATGTCTAACCACAATTGATGAGAGCAAGTCTCCTGCTGCTTACACTCACCAGTGCTTCCTCTGATACCTTCTGAGACAAACGGATTTATAACTTAATGAGTGCAGACTGCACTTGGCTCTCCCCACTGCACCAAGCAAACACAGTCTCAGCCCTGGTGAGGAGCTGGGGCAGCTGAGCAGGAGACCCGTCCTGTCTGTGGGCCCTTGTGCCGTTTGTGGGAGGGCCGGGCAAGCCGAGGGACCCTCCTTTCCGTGCAGCCTCCTGCAAAACACATCAGTAATAAGCATTTGCTCCAGCCAAGGTTGTTTTCCTACGGTGTTAGATTTCTCTGTTTTTCTGTAGGAAACGTCACAAGGAATGTGGTTTCCCCAAGGCGCTTTCTTCCTCGTGAAGGAGTGAGAAGGTGACTCACCCAGGGACTTTAGAAAGCCAAGAGCTTAAGGAGAGGGGCAGATGCCCTGTCATCATTGTCTTGAACAAATGATTTGCCTGTATTTGCGTCATGGGTGTAGGATGAATCTTTTGAACACGTATCAGATGTTTATTTTAATATTGTGTGAGATTATTTATTGGAAGTGATGTCCTTTCAGGAGCTGAGCTGCTAGATGGTCACTAGTTGGAAATTTAATTATTCTAATCTAGTAAATATCAAGCACAGTGTTTGTGCCTTTTGTAGTGAACATCCTCTTTTCTGCGTGTATGCAAAAGATGTCAGTAGTACGATATTGCATTGAGATGAGAAAGGCCTGGTGCACAGGGCTGTGGTTACACAGGACTATGCCTTTTTATTTCACGTCCAGGGCAGTGCTTTCCAAAGGTGCTTCCATTTATTGTTGTGTGGCTTGACAACAGGTTGACAGGACAGGTCAAAGGGGCTGAAATAGTGTATGTCTTAAAACACGTGCTGTGCTTTCTGCTGTCTAAAATAGGCTGTTAGCCTACTGTCACGTGCAAGTCCTGAGATGCACTGGTAAATTAAGTTTTTGACTAGAACGGTGTTGGATGTAGAGACCAGAAAATAAATCTTTACTAACTTAAGATTGTGCTGAAATATTACCACTTGGTTTTAAGGTGTCTTCCATGTGTTTAATTCTTAGTGAACCAGGGTGTCTGTAGTATGGACTTTCTTCAACCCCTTCCCAGCAGGCATCTAAATTCCAGACTAGTCTGTGGGCTCTGCTGAACTTCTGGTTTTTAGTGTTTGTTTCATTGTCTATATTGTCTTTCCCCTTCCCCCCCCCCCATGCCTTTGCATTACAGTCCATGTTGTATGTTAATTTGCTGATGCACCTCTTGTTCTTCTTGTCTCCTCTCCAGGTTCCAATGATTCTGGTTGGCAATAAATGTGACCTGGAGGAAGAACGTGTAGTCGGCAAAGAACAGGGTCAAAATTTAGCAAGACAGTGGTGTAACTGTGCCTTTCTAGAATCATCTGCAAAGTCTAAAATCAACGTTAATGAGGTAACTATCAGCTGTTCCCTTGTCTTTCCTACTTCTGCATGAACACCACATTAAACCAGCATGGGGGCCTTCATAGAGTTCTTAATCGGGAAGATTCAGGATGATTCTGAAGTATCAGGCTAAGAAGGGCTTGCGATGCAGTGTATTTAGCTACTGCTTTCTGTTTGTTTTAAGGAGATCTGCTCCTTTTTCTCTGTAAAGGGTGGGTGACTTCTCCAGGTAAGTGGTTTCTATAGCCTCTGTCAGAGGACATGAATAGCAGAGGGTCCTGAGTAAGCCCAGTTAACTGGGTGACACTTAGGTTAGATAAACTTTATTTGGAAAGTGTACTTTTTCAAGATAACTGCTGCTGCTATTCAGAGTGTGGATTATGCCCCATTGTGTTACACGTCACGTCGCATAGTGTTGGCTGTTGTTTTTGAAAGTATTTGCTTTTCACATTCCTGCTACATCTGGCTGCTCAAGCAGACATCCCATCACAGTCCTCCTCTGGTAAGCCACTAATTTACTGAGACCGTGTCCAAACATATATCTGTCTAAGCAGCAGTTCCCCATGTCTGAATGAGAAACACCTTTGCAATTGGTGTGCCTTTTGCTGCTGCCTGAGGTAGCGTAGTTCTGCAGCGGGAGCTCTGCTTGACATCAGGCACCAAATTTTTTATTCTCTGCTGTGAATTAGCTGACTGTGACAGAGGCCAGGTTTCCAGCCACAGAAGCTAAGGTGACCCCGTTGAGCATAGCTGGTGTGGTGCCAGGAGATAACGGGGACCATTTAAGAGGCTGTGTGATAAGCAGGAGCAGTAGGATCTTGGACTGGACCCAGTGTTAATTTGGCAGCTCGTGGGACGTGCGCGGCACTGCATCTACCCGGTTGGAAGGGAGGGGAGCTCCAGGCTGCATGAA
>RSEF01000026.1:5869248-5887311 GCA_003993805.1 Himantopus leucocephalus | reverse complement strand
TAGAAGATGCCACTTGTTAATTGGTTTCTCCTACAAAACCTTTTTTTTTATATCTCATCTGTCCGCTTTTGAACGTCTTGGCCGTGTCCATTGGAGAGTACAAACTGCTACTTTTGCCTGAGGCTGACAGTAGACGACTGTGGCAATAAGCTTAGTAAAGGAGCAGCATGAGCAACTCAAATGCTGAACTAAAATATTTTAGATGAGAGCTTGATAAAGCCACCATCATGGTCATTTCATTTTAAACTATTTAACTGTGGACTAGTGCTTTTTCATGTAGGTAACAGCCAGAAAATCTTAAATTTCCAGTTGCTGCACGGTTTTATAAACTGGTTCTTTGTCTTCTGAGTTTCCTTGGAATCAACAAGAATTTGTGAGCTGTCAGCCACTTCAGGAAGGAAAAAAATAAACAAGGACAAGGGTGGAGCCTTCTGAAGGTTTAAATATTTCTCCTCAATACCATGACCCGGCTCCAAGCATTTTTGCAAAGCTCATTTTGCTATAAATGGGTTGCGTATTGCTGGGAAAACAACTCACAGCAAAAGCGTTCACAAGAAACCCGTCTCTGAAGCTGAAAGAGGCCCCTGTAATCGTCTCCTTCTGGAAATGTCCGAGTTCAGGGCAGATGTTTCGCTTCTCCTTGCTAATTTTATTAATAAACTCGAATGATTAGACCAGGCAAAAAGCTTGAATGCGTTTGGCAAAAAGGAAGATTAACAGTGCCTCCTGTGCAGTGGGTGGGTGAAGACCCCTTGTGAAGGTGAAAGCCAAGGGAAAGGGATGCCTCTCCCTACGGTGAGAACATGCTGCTGCTGGCACAGCACTGCTCTGCAGAGACACTCGCCAGCCCAGGGACCACCGGGGGGAAGGTGATCCTTAAGGATATTATGCCTGTCTTAAAAACCCTTTTGTCATTCCTCAGTTTTCTCCCACTTTCCTAAAGCAAAGGGTTTGTTGCCATTCCATTGCTGTACTCCTCTGAAGCCTTTGGTCATAACGTGACCTGAAGGAGAAAGCTGTGTGCCGCAGGGTATGAGTTTACAGCTCCCTTATGTTCTCCACAGTGCTGTGAGCTCTCTGCTCCCTTGTGCCATAAGCAGTTGTGTGAGAAACACGTTTAAGCAAATGCAAGCAGTTTAACTGAATTTCTAAGACTGCAGCCCCCAGGAAAGAGTATCAGCTTGCCGACCTGCCTGACTTTTGACACTTGCATAGTGTTTTATCGCTTTGATTTTTCAGTTTGTGTTTTTTCATTTTCAGATCTTTTATGACCTGGTCAGACAGATAAATAGAAAAACACCCGTGGAAAAGAAGAAGCCTAAAAAGAAATCATGTCTGCTGCTTTAGACTCCCATCGCGCAGCAGCTCTGAGCCAGGTAAGAGGCGTCTGAATTCCGCCGACAGCTCAGGACCGTGAGCTGCTCCCAACAGAGGGAGGACTCGCTCCCCTTCCCTCCACTCCTCTTCCTTCTGTCTGCTCCCAAACATAAAATTCTGCATTTGTTGGACTTCTTAAAAAAAGTCAGTTCTACTGACTGACCTGGCAGAGAAATATCTGCTTCTCTCCCTTCTCCTTTTGCTTGGGTTAATGAGTGCGACAGAGCAGGAGCTTCCCTTTTACTCTTGCAGGTTCTCTCTCTGTCTTGTGACACCGTGCTCTGGGTCACCATGGCTCAGTTTTGCTTCCTTTTTATCCTCTTCTGAAATTTGGTAGCATCTGTGTAATTTGTGTTACTGTTGCAGCTGCTGTCTCAGTCCTAGGTGCTATGGGGACAATTGCAAATTGCTTTGGGTGGGACATGGATTTCAACAGCACAGAAATAAAAAGCTGCCCACCAGAAAAAAAACCCAAAACAAAAATGAAAACAAAAAACCACTCCAAGGTTGGACATAGCTATAAATAATCTTCCTGTGTATCTTGGCAGGGTACTCCGTGTGCTTACAGCTGTTCTATCGCACTCCTGAAAGAAAACAGCTTTTCTGTAGCTTCAGGTTTTGGACAGAAATAGCACCTGGGCTGCCCCGTGAGTGGTTAGCGTGTTACACGCGAGCGTGCTGTGTGGCACTCTGCAGAGACAGGGAGGCTGCGGCGTCAATGGCCCCCCTCGGCCCTAGGAAGTAAGAAATGGTCAGAAAGCAAGCAGGTCGTCCCGCGTGGTGGTTGTAGCACACAGCACGGTCACCCTGCGAGCGCAGCAGGGCAGTGGCAGCCTGGCCAAGATGGGGAGGAATGAACTCACTGCAGCGCTCGGGCTGTGCCAGCTGCCTGCGTGGTTTGCGGCTGCACGGGCTGACAACTTCTGATCATTTCTGTGACCCATCAGAAGCTCTGTGTTCTGTTCTTTAGCTTCATAGATAGGCACGCTGGAGCGGGCAAAGCAACTCAGGTGCCCTTGTCCTACACAGTTTGAAACAAACTCCTGGTTGCAGCAGGATTTCAGGGGTGAATTCCTGAAGATAGGTGGCTCTCTGCCTTCTGCTGGGTCTGACATTCATGCTGTAGATGGCCACGTATGTAGCCTAGGTGTGACCGAGTAGGGTAAGTGGAGCTACGCAGTTAACCTGGCTTCTAATGACTTGTCCTTTACTGAGTGATGAGTCTCTTACCCTGAGCTTTGAGTGCCAGAAAATGATATCTTAGAGTTGTGGGAAACAGTGGCTTTAGGAAAAGATATTGAAGAGTACATCTCAAGTAGCTTTTACTGTTCCTCAGGTGATATATCTGAATTTAGGTAGTGTGTCAGCCNGGTTGTGGGAAACAGTGGCTTTAGGAAAAGAAATTGAAGAGTACATCTCAAGTAGCTTTTCCTGTTCCTCAGGTGATATATCTGAATTTAGGTAGTGTGTCAGCCAGGGTGACTTCACGGAGGACGTGCTCCCTGCTGGGACGGTGTGGCTCTGCCCTCGCCCTCCTGCCTGGGGTCCCGCACCACAGAGCCCGGCGTCAGCGGCAGCATAGCACTGAGACAGCAGCAGCTGCTGAAGGAGCTCCTGCATTCAGTCAATTACTGATGAGACTTCTCATAATGTTGACTTCTACCCATGCCCCCAGTCTGCTCTAGATGGTCAAAATATTTCACAGTGTCTCCCCCATTCTTCGTAAATCTCTTCCCAGTTCCTTGCCTGTTGTTACAGCTGGAATAGGGCTCGGGGAGGTCTCCAGCTCATTAGACTTTAAGAGCGTCTCAGAGATACAAAAGATGAAATCCCTCTCCCATAAATTGTTCATCCATTGCCGAATTCAAAATCCACTTGAAGGCTGCCTGTCTCGTGAAGCAGAGGAGTTGGACAGGCACTGGCGTTATCACCGCGGAGCGACAGGGTGGTGGCCGCTGTCCCTGCCCTGCTGCAGTCAGGATAAACCGAGAACTTGTTTCTTAGAGTTACGGTTTCCAGAGTCTCTTTTCTTTCTGTACCTCCAAACTCGAGAACGGTAGGAACAAACCCCAGTGCTGGTGGGAGATAAGCTGAAGGGCTGCCCGTTTCCACAAGGCTGGGTGCGGGCCGTTGTCTGGGGAAGCTCTCGGGCCTTTGGAGACCATTCGTCTCATGGGTAGGATGAGAAGCATCCCTCCGTCATCTTTTTTTTTTTTTTTTTTTTTTTTTTTTTTTTTTTTTTTTTTTNTTACTTTTTCTAGATTGCAGGAATGAAGAACTGTTGCCTAAATGGAAAGTGCCAGCGTTCCCGACTTCAAAACCTTATGGAAATTAATAACATATCTGAAGAAGCTTCTCCTGTTTTTATATACTCTTGAGAAGAATTTAGATCTTAAAATGGTTTGCACACAGTCCCTGGAAAAAGAAATTGCTCTGTGTATATCTCTTGGAAATTTAAGACAATAATACCCCTCCTTTGCAATAGCAGTTAACAGATGTGAAAATGAATATAATTGACTCTAGTGTATGATTATACAAAGGAGCATGGATGCATTTCAAATGTTAGATATTGCTACTACAATTAAAATTTCATATTGACCCTTTTATCATAACTTCTCCCCATCAAGCACTAAAAATATTCCACCATTATATTTTATATCTATAACTATAGATATATATTACCTGAAATTTCCCTTTGAACTCACTGCAACAAATAACTTTTTTGAGTCATTGACTTCATTTTATATTTAAAAGTTACGGAATATCATTATTTTCATTCTGCCATTATATTCTAATTAAAAATATTTGTGCATAATGCTTTGGAAAAATGGGTCTTTTATAGGAAAAAACTGGGATAACTGATTTCTATGGCTTTAAAAGCAAAAATATATAATATACTAAACCAACTCTAATATTGCTTCTTGTGTTTTACTGTCACAGATTAAATTACAGCTTTTATGAATGATTAAATTTTAGTACATTTTCATTTTGTTTCTGTGTTTTTGTTACGGTTTCCAGACTTTGGGTTTTATCCCTTTTTTTTTTTTTGTGCATTCCTCTTCCATTCTGGTAGATGAAGTATTTTGTTGTAACAAATACCACCAGTATGTCGTTAACGCTGATGCGATGTCTTCGCGCACCCTCCGTGTTGGATGTATTTAATCATACCACACACTGAAGTACAGAAGGCTACTTTTAATTAGTTTTGTATATTCTTTTGAATGTTTAAAGATTGTATTCTGCTGAAAATACTTCCTCTGTACAATTATTTTTATATGTACAAATTTGGTTTAATACTGTATCGAGGTGTGACTTTTACTGTGACCCTGGGTGTCGCACGATCGTGTACTTTGGGGGCAGAGTCCCTGTTTTGAGAGTGCCCCCCGCCGGGCAGGAGCCCGTGATGGTCTGTCACGCTCAGCATCGCCGCACAAAGCTGTGGAGTTGAAAGTTGGCTCTGTCTAAATACAATTTCAACAAAGCAAACAGTTGCTTTACATTTCCAGGCAAAATCTGGCTGACCTTACCCCATCTGCACAGTCAGCTGAAGGGGTTTCTCTTTCGTTTTGCATTTGGGTTTGTTTTTGTGGTGTTTTTTTTTATTTTAAATACCTGTTGCTTTCATAGAGTTTAAAAGAGTGGGATATGAAGAGACCCACGGGTGCTCCGCCTCCATCCTCCTGTGTATACGCAAGTACAAGAACCGCACTGGGACCTGTGGGGCCCGAGTCCCGTCCCAGGTGTGATGCTGCTGGAATTCCTGCAGTGCCGGAGGAGTCGCCCCCGCTTCGCTTCTGCGTAAGTGAGAAGAGAAATGTATCTTCACAGTGGAGAAAACTCAGGACGGGCTTTGTCCTGGTTGTTTAATGGGAAATCTAACCGTAATAGCTGGTGAACAGTTGTTCCTGGACCTGTTGTACAGTTTTATTGGAAACCAGGGGGGAGAAATTTCTATAAATAGGTTTTTCTAAAACTGTGTTACTGATGCAGCTGTTGAATTATACAGGGGTCCCAGTTTCTAAATGCAGCCCAAACAAGACTGGATGACAATATTTGGATGCGGATAATGTGAACACATCTGCCTACTTACAAGCTACTAAGACAAACGTAGTTACTTAGCTGGTTGTCTTCAACCTACCTATGCGCTTCCTTTTTCAGGAGGAGCAGAAGCATGGTGTTTGCAGGTTGGTTATCTTTACTAAATGTAAAAATATTTTAGTAATAAAGTAATTTTAATGTACCTGCTGATTGCTCGACGTCTCTTCTATAAGAACAGAAACCCAACCTTAATTCTCTAGCTGCAGTGCGGCACGTGAGTTCATCAAACCTCATTTCATAAACGCAAAGTGTGTTTTATCCGGAAGAGCTGGTGCCGTTATCTCCTGCCGGCACAGCCGGGGTGCGCGGTGACGGGGGGTGCTCTTCCACGTCCCCTCTGAACTTTGCACCTCTGTGGCGTCTCCCAGTCCAGCTCTTCCCGCCACGTAACTGGTTGCACTGGTGAAGGCAATTCCAGCTTCTCCGGTGGTGGTTTTTGTCTGCAGCGGGACCTGCCTGGAGCACCCCCCGGCGCTGAGCTGCGGGGGGGCCCGGGGGCTCCCCACGGAGGGGCTTCTGCCCCCTCCGCCCGCGGCCCCCCCGGGGGAGGCAGAACGGGGGGCTGAGCCGGGGGGGCTCTGGCCTGCCAAGGGGCAGGGAATTTGGTGGAAGAGCTGGAGCAAGAGGAGGTGGAAGCGCCTCCCGAGCCGCCGGGCTCTGCCGCTAGATGGTGGTGTGGGAGAAGGGGAGGGCCGAGGGGCGCCGCGGGGGGGGACGGTCCGGTCCGGTCCGACCTCGGGGGGCCCTGCGCGGGGTCCGGGGGGTCTGTCTCCGGTGGATTTTAGCGCGACAGCCCGAACCCCGCCCGGGGAGACGCCGCAGCGGCTGCTACGAAGNGTAGCCCGAACCCCGCCCGGGGAGGCGCCGCAGCGGCTGCTACGAGGTGTATGTCCAAACAGAACGTGTCCCGAAGCGCTCAGCGTTTAATGTTTCATTGGGCTAAAAATGAGTTTCCTAAAGAAAAGGTGAAATAAAAACCTTCCGGAAGCAGTCCCATGCTTCTGCTTTGGACCAGCATCCAACCGAGCAAAGCAACGTTTCTCCAAGGAAAGGAGCACATTGAAACCTTCAGTGAAGGTCCCCGAAGCCGTCCGGCTCCTGTTTGGGCCGATCTGAGCCACACACAAATTCAGCCAAAGTGATTCACTGCCGCCACAGATCCGCTGCTCTGAAACTTCTCAGTCTGTATTTATCTATTTTCTGTGTTACCTACAAGTTATTTTAAATCGTGTTTTCCCATCTAACGTGGGTTGGATGAGGCAGTAACTGCCTCGTAACGCACTGCCTCGCTGCAGAGTTGGAATTGCAAGTTTAGATTTTGATCCAAACATGGGAGCGAAGCAGGAGCTGTGGAAGGAAACATCACGTCGTCGTCAGAGAGCGCAGCGATGCCGACGCACGCGAGATCTGCTCCACTGCCTCGGCACTGCCCCGACACTCTCACCGAGTGCTGATGTGCGAGGTCTCACATCCAGCAGCAACACAAGAAACTTAATTAATGTTAAGTTCAGAGTCAGCCTTTGCAAAGTCACCAAAACTAATGAATGTTTTATTTATTTTTGCCAGGGCTGGGCACTGAAGAAGTGACATTGAACTTTACAGCGGCCCCAGCGCCGTTCGGTGAATGGCCAGGCGGGTGCCGGCCGTCCTGCCGCCGGTTCCTCTGCTGCGCCCGTTCAGTTCCCGACTGCGGCAGCTGCTGGTGGGTGCAGAGCCTGCTCTGCTCTTCCCAAACTGGGAGACGCGCCCTGTGCGGGAGGAGGGAGAGGAGACGCTCTGGAAGGTCCCCAGCAGCATCACGAAGCTGCGGCACAAAAAAGATGGGCGGCAGTAAAACCAGTGCTCGGCTGAGCCCGGTGCCTGTGGGGCTTCCCGGACTTTTCACTTGGATTTGTTACCGGTGAAGGCATTCAGCAGCCAGGGTACCGTGCAGTGTTTTGTGATGGTTTCACCCACCACTCACCTGGAAAACCAGTTCCCCCTCCCTGAGGGTGGCTGCTGCGAGCAGGGACAGGAGCTGCTCCCTCAGGGGTTGCTGTGCCGGAGCCGGGGACGGGCAGGTTTGGCCATCGTGTGCCCATGGTGCTGAGGGCTCTGCGTTCCCGGCCTGGGGCAGCTCAGTGCACAGCCCCAAGCCAGCTCTAGAAACAGCCTAATTAGAGGCTATGCCAGGGCTAATTAGCCGTGCTGCAAGCTCACAGTAGCCCTAGCACAGTGGCACAGGGCTGTGCTAATGCGGCTGCTCCTGGCTGAGGCCGGGCTCCTCTCTTTAGCTCAGTCACTTGCTAATCCCAGTGTTGGGAAACAGCGTTTGTATTATCCAGGGACTGAAACAAGCCTTTTCTCCCTCACTTTGCAGAGAACCCGCACACAAGTAAACTCGGCTCATTCCTTGTGTCTGTCAGCAGCAGGTCGAGGCCGGAGCGGTGAGTGACGCCCCCTTATCTACCTTCTCTCCAACGGGATGCGCTTCCGAGGGAGCAGCAGCAGAGGAAGATTAAATTATTTGTCAGAGATTTTGGACAAGTCAGTGGCAGAGCTGGAAGTGCAGCCCCACGCTGCAGTCCGAGGTGCCCGTCCTGCCGGCTTGGCCGTGCCGGCTCCTGGCTAACTCCCGGTCGCACCAGCGCTTTTGGGACAGAGGAGTCACTCAGACGAGCGCGTCTCCTCTGCAGTGCTGGCCCGGCACGGCCGCTCCCGCAGTCCCGGGCAGAAGACAGAGTTCAACCATCCATGGCATTTTCTTTGGGTGGTACCAATGTTAAGGCCAAAGCCACCCCCCTCGCTGGCACGTCACGGGGGCTCGGGGGGGAATAAGGAGCCCGTTGTGCTGCCGAGGGGAGAATGCTCCGGGCGCTGGCAGCGCTCCCGTGCTGCGTGCCCGCGGGCTGGGCGGCAGCAGGACCTGCACGGCCGGCAGCTGCTCGCCGCTGCTGCGGCCCGAGATCAAGCAACAAAGGACAAATTCATGGGGCCGAGAGCGGCTCTGTGGGCTGAGCACAGTGGGGCATTATGGAGCTGAGCGAGGCAGCGCCGGGCAGCCTCTCGCCTCCGGCAGTGGGCAACGACCACCTCGTGCTGTACTGAGGGACCACCTTTGCTCACGGGATGCTGCCGGAGGCTCCCGGGATTCATTGCCATGAAGCACTGTTTTGCAGCCAAGAAAACCTGAGAAACCTCTGGGTGTCCTTCAGAACGGCCCCACGGAGAGCAACAGCCACTGCGAGCTGAGCTTCCTCAGCAAAATGAAAGTTAACAATAATTTTGCCTTTTTTTTTCCCCGCAAGTGTTTTACATATAAATCCAGTTTCTTGCAACCCATTTTGAGTGAATTGTGGTGGAGCTGAGTGAAAGCAAGCGGCGTTGCAGCTCTGCTGCCCTTTCCTCCCCAAATTGTTACAAACCATCAGACAAACTGACTTCAGATGTGTAATACCTTTACTCAGCCTTCCCCGTGGTTGGTGTGTGGATATAACGTTTGAGGGCTGCAGACACGCAGCGTCCTACGACCGTTCTCCATTTAGCTTTGGAAATAAGCAGTGTCAAGCTGCTGCGTCGGTGTGGCTTAAATTCACAGGAGAACCCATTTGATTTGAAGCAGTTTATGTTATTAAATATGACTGCACAGGCGCCCCTGCGGGATAATCCTTTATGATAAATGATGTTTGAAATGAGGGAGACCCGATGCTGGCTGTCTCACACTCCGGTCACAGTTAATCTGCAGGAACAGGGAAAGGCGCAGCGCCATCGTGGAGCAGAGGGCAGAGGCTGGACTTGGACAAACCAGCAGCTAAACCTGTGATGTGATCGGCCCGGAGCGGTCCAGCAAAGACAGACCCACTGCAGCACCTTTCTGTAGCGCAGCGTATTACCCACGGGTTTCTCTCCTGTAACGCGCACCTTGGTCGACTGACTCGATACTGCCTAGCGCAGAACTACAGAATTCTGGCAAGAAACCTAAATGGCAAACAGAAGCCTCTTGTTTTCTGAAACCCCGTTAGAAACATACATGACTTTCAACGGAAACAAGAGAAAGTGTCCATTTTCTGCAGGACTGCAGCACAGGGAGATACTTACTTGTCCTGTCAGTGTATCACAGGCTGTGACTCAGCAAACGATAACACACGTTTTACTGGCCTTGGAGTGAAGTTTCCTGACCTAAAGGTATCGATTTGGTTCTGACGTGAAAATCCATTAAGGCCCCTGATGCATGGGGAGGATAAAGGCGCCCATCGGCCGCAGCCGCTGGCCCGCAGGTTGCTCCAGGGCTGGGAGGGAGTGCCGGACTGAGCCGGGGAGGGCAGAAACAGGCACCTGGGGTTTGAAATGTTCAGTGTATGGTCTTGTCATCGGTTGGGACTTACGTGGTTAACTCTTTCAGTGCCCTCTCTCAGCTCTTCTCCAAGAAACTCTCGATGTCCTGTTCGTTAGCAGTTGTTTAAGGGTTTCCCCATTACCAGTAAACTTTCAGAGCTCTTCCAAGATATTAGAAGAACGGAGCGTCCTCAGGAGATGGAGTCGAGCTAAAGGAGTCCTCCAACAATGGCCTCAGCTCTCGTGAAACCCCAAGAGCAGAGTTGTGGCTCCTCTCCCCCTACAGCCTCTGCTCCCGCCTTAGCAGGTCGCTGCCACAGCCGCCGAGGGAGGGGAGACGCCGGGGAGCCTCGCCGGGAGGTGCTGGCTTCAGCCCCGGCCCGAGCCGTGTTTAGGTGTTGGGGCGAGAGCGGAGCAGAACGCCAGGACGCCGCTCTCGGGGTCGCTGTTCGCTGCTGCTCGGGCTCTGTGCACCTCAGCCAGGCTGCAAAGTTGGTGCGTTAAAAACCTCTGTGCGACTGTGGCACGGCTGGGTTGTCCCGCGGCACGTTTCACACCAGGCTTTGCGGGAGCAGGACCTGGGTTTGCTGCACGCCTGAGCTCGGCGTCTTCCCCTTTATTCAATACATGATGCAGAGTCTGATTAGCAGCTGACAGGCAGCTTTTGGCCCTCTCCCTCTGAAACAATCCATGTTTAGGGCTTGACCGAGAAGGATTCGGTGTGAGATAAGCTTCCCAGAGCGGGGCCAGCACTGACGTAATAATTGAATAAGTGTGAGGTGGTGAATAAGGATGAGTCAGAGCAGCTGGAGGCAAAGCTGCTGCCCTTGGGAAGGAGGGAAAAGGCTCCTCGGTGTCTCCTCCGCTGCCTGCCAGTGGTGGGACCGAGCTCCCGAGCTGCCAGAAGTAGATTTTCCCGGGGGAAAGGCTGAGGAGGGACTTCCCTGGGGGCTGTGCTGGGGTGTACGGCCCCAAGCCCCCCTGCGCTGGGTGCTGGCTGCAGGGCTGGGACCCACCGCTCTCACGGGGCTCCCGGGATGGAGGCTTCAGCAAGGGTGCCCGGACACCCCCCGGAGCTGGGGCCCAGGACCAGCGGGGTTCCCCACCTCTGGAGGTCGGGTCTCTTCCCCTGGAAAATGTGACTTTATTTGCTGCTGTATTATGGGAATTGTACATTCCCAACAGGAGTGGGGCAGTGCTGCTCCCGTCTCACTTCGCTTCTGTTGGATTTCCCACTTCCTTTAATTTTTTATCAATTTGTCTGGTTGCTGCTCTCAGTAGAGATGGCTCTATGGGAAGTAGAAGAAATCAAGTGTTTATTTTTAGACACTGCAAAAAGAGTTCAACCCAAGGCAAATGCAATTACTTCAGGTTGCACGCAGGCTTCTGAGAAGCAAAGAAGAAATATTTTCTTAATAGCAGATGCCCTAAAAACCAATGCCATGAAGCCGCCGTGCAATGAGAAGCATCCCTGAACCATTTGAGGAGTGGATTTAATTCCAGGGGGTGGGAGGTGGTGCTGGCTGCTGGCTCCGGACACCCCGACGCTGCAGCCCAGGACGTGCCCGGTCCCACTGCGTCCCACCCCATCCCACCCCATCCCACCATGTCCCACCCCGTCCCCTGGCACGGGGGAGCCGCACGGTCGCTGCTGCTCCCGGCAAAGTCCCTCCACCACTTTCAGCCTGAAAGCCTGCCTCTCTCCTCTGGGGTATTTTTCTGCTTGAAGGGGCCTCCCCGATGCTATTCCTGGACCAGTTCTAGGGCGTTCGTTGCCCGAAGCTTCTGCTGGGTTGTTTCTGGAGACCTCGTGGCTGGGGAAGAGGAGAAGGGGTGGGAGAGAGCCTCCTCGGTTGAAAGCTTTCACTCTGTAATTAAGCTGAACAAGAGACTCAGAGCTAAATCTCTGTTTCTCTCGCTCTGCCTGAGCGAACACAAAGAGGAGAAAAGGACTGAACCAGACAATTAAAACAAGCAATAGAATTGCACAGAGAGGACCGTGGAATGATTTTTCCTTGACACGCTCGCCCCCAACAAGTGCCACATGCCCTGTGTATAAATAGCAGCTGCCCAGACTTGCTTAATCATCCCATTGTTGCTTTATAATATTAATTAAACATTCCTCTGGGATTGTTCGCATACTAATTATGTCGGGCACTTACAAAAGATGGTGAAGAAACCAAACAAGCGTGTGCTGAGGGATGCACAACCCAATTTTGCTAAACTGTGTGCAACCGTGTTTAAAAAAAAATACTAAAATTGCAGGAGGACTGTGGTTAAGAGCATTTTTAATAGTCAGCGACGATGGGGACTGTTTGATTAACTGTCCTTGGGGGTGGAGAGCGGCTCTTTGCTCCAGGGCTGTTTGGAGGGAGAGCCGTAGGCAGCGCGCGGCTGTCTGGGCGCGCTGGAAGGGCCGAGCATCTCCCCCCGTCAGCGAGACACGAGCGGATCGTCGCTGGCAGAAACCCACCGATATCAAAGGGCCAATTAATCCGCAGCTGCTCCGCAAGGGGGGACGGGGACGGCGGGAGACAAGGAGCTTCTTGAATCGCATTCAGCCGCCCCACACGGGCGGCAGCTGGGGGCCGGGGCTGCGGCATCGCCGCCTCCCGCTGGAAGAGGAATCCTGAAAATCCCAGCGGGGCAGGGGGGCTGCGCAGGTGGGAGTGGGGACGGCCGCCCAGGAGCGGATCTGCATCAACACCCGTGTGGGATAATGTTCTATTGCAGTGCGATCCCGGCCTCGCTGACCTCTCCAGTGCTGGTGGAGAAACCGTCCGCAGCCTCTGCGCTGCCGGGGAGACCTTCCCCAGGGGAAAGAGCCACCACGGTCACATTCCCCTCAGCTGCCCGCTGGGCTGGCGCTCGTCCTCCCCATCTTCGCCTTTCATGTAGCGAGGAAGACTTGAGCACATTGTTCCCAACTCAGACTCATGCACCCTGCAGGGATGTACTGTGAATTACTTCCCAAATTATGTGAGTAATTAAAATCAATGAGAGGGTATCCTGTTAAATAACATAATTAGATGAGCGTAGCGAGCAAGATGAGTGCAATAGCGTTTTTGTTCTCCTGCCTGGAGACAGCTTTTAACTCTTTCCCTCTTGTCTCTTCCCCGGGAAAGGCAGGCAGGGCTCCTCGGCGTGCCGACGGCCGCGCTGCTCCGCACGCTCCGCTCTTGCTAACGCGGAGATTTTCCAGGATCTCCAAAGCCTCCGTCTGTTGCCTTCAGGGCTTCTTCCAGACACAGGATTTTCTTTCCCCTCAGTCTCCATCTCTCTGTCATGGGAGGACGCTCTGGCAGTGCTGCAACTTGAAGCCCGTGAACATCTGAAACTCAGAGGCAGTGGGATTGACTATCCACTTTAATTTAAGACCAAGGCAAATGAAAATCTGTCTCACGCAGTGCTGCGCTCCGGCAACTGAATTATAAACGGAGGGCCCCACGGGGTGGAAATGAGAATTAATCTTGTGTGCATAATGAACTGTCTGAGCCTTTCGCCCTCCGCCCTGCGGACGAGGTGCAGGTGCAGGTACGCGGCGTGGAGGCGATCTCTCACTCTGGGGCTTCCCACCGCGGAAACCAAGATGTGGGGCCGGGGAGGACGAGGGGCAGCGCGAGCTGTGGCTGGGTCAGCGGCCCGGACCGAAGGTCTCAGTATACAAACGTGTACGTTTCCAAAGGCACTGTAGGTTTATTGTGTTGTCTTAATTCCAGAAGAGACTAAGCAGCTCAGGAAGCCAAGTGCTAGGAGTCATTTTTGTTCTATTTCTGCTTGTTTCAGGGCAGGGACTGAAGCCTCGGTCCATGAAAAGATACACGTGGATAGCTCGCTCTTTCTGCATGGAGTGCTGTTAACTCCAAGGGGGCTCTGGTAAGGGTAAAGGCATCTGGCCAGATGGCTCTCGTTGCAGGGTTGGGATCTAAATAATTAATTTATAGTATCGTGTTCATGACTTTGCTGTCTCCCAAAGGAAGCGCTGAAAGTCCTTAACTTGGTGCTTATTTTTTCCAGCTGCAATGTAGGGAGATGTGAGTCTATGCATTCTGTTTTATTTTAAGCTTGTTTGTGATTTTCCAAGGTAGTGAATTGTTGCAAAGATGTGTCACATCTAATTACACTTGTCACATTAAATCATATTATGGCAAAAAACCTGAACCCCTGCCGGGAACATAATCCCCTCCGGTGGGGGTACGAGGAAATTTACCTTTGACATGTGGCAGGAGTGACAGGTTGTTCTAGAAGAGATTTAAACGCGCACACAAAGGGCACGAGCACATCCTCACCGAGCCCTCCCCACGCGGCGGCAGACGTCCCTCGGGCCGCGGGAGGACACCCGCGCCATCCCCGTCACCTGCCGTGCTGCTCCCGCGCCGAGCGCTGTGCGCCCGGGCTGGCACAACGCCTCGCAGGGGAGAGGGAGGCAGGAGGAATCACCTGCTGGTGGTTTGCAAAAAACCCCCAGGTTTGGCTGTTTTACAGACAGGGTAAGAGTGTCTTGTCCTGCCCGTCTCAGAGTGATTTAGAGGTCCCGTAAAACCTCTGCAGAAGGAGGACTTTTGCTCGACTTTTCCTAACAACACATCTTATCTCCTGTGAATTTCCCAAGACTCTCTTTGTAGAGTGTTTGTTCCCATTCATGTTAGGAGAGACCTTAAAATGCAAATAACATCTATATTCGGTGAAAAGCTCAGCTGCTCTTGCTAACGGCTTTGATAACATCAATTTGAAAACCAGGTGAGCAGTAACTAGAAAGATCCCCTCTTGAATTGTTTTGAATCCAGAGGACCTGATCTCTCCTTTTCACAAGCAGAGCTCAATTCAGGGTACGGCAAACTCAGTACAAAACCCACCACGACTCCTTTCCACACAATTAGCATGAGCGCATGCAGATCAGGCAGCTGCACGCATAAATGCCTGGCTGGCGGCCTTTGGGTGCAAACTTGCGGTAATTGGTCTGGAACAGAATGAAGAGATGAGGAGGGGGAAAGTCTGAGCGGGTCGCTCAGGAGAGCTGCAGCCGAGTGACCCCAGAAGGGGACGGAACACAAGCAGCACCGTGGGAGCCGTGCAGGGTGACGTGATGATGGCCCCAGGGACGGGAACGCGCTGGGCGCTGTAAGGATGTTGGCAGCGGTGGTTCCCAGGACATGAGCTGCTCCTTTTGCCCTCGCGGGGGTGAGGGAGAGACCAGGTCCCGCAGGTCCCCAGGACACTTTTCACGGCTGCTGTGGCCGTCCACGCTGGCTGATGGGAGAGCTCTTGTCCTGGACACGGTTAGCAGAGTCGTTGGGCACATGGACGTGCTCGGGGACATTGTTCCTTGCCGTGTTACACTGCTGCCTGCCGCAGCTGCTGCCTGCGCCGCTGGCAACACGGCTGCCAAGATGCCAAGTTAACTGGGACGTCATTTCACGGTGCCCTTCAGGAGGGACCCGGTGCTGCAATGCCCTCGGTCTGGAGCAGAGGTGAAAGATTGTGCAATGTCCCTGTTCGCTGGAGCCGCCCAGTCAGTCCTCTGAGGAACTTTTTCAGCCCCAGAAGATTGTTGCAGACCACAGAGGACAGCAAATACAGCGTGGGGGCCTGCAGTGACCCTTCCATTATCCTAACTAGGCAAAGGCAGGTTGCTGTTAGCATATGTGTTTAAGAATAAAGCAACTGCTTCATTGGGCAACTGCGTGTCTCAGTCCCAGTCTCCTCCCAGTGCTCCCCAATGCTTGCAGAGCCTTCAGAGGCGACAGCCCTCTGTTCTGCCACCCTTCAGCCCAGCTCTGCCTCCGCAGCGGCTGCCACCGGCAGAGCAGAGGGACTAATTAAACCTGACAGAATGTCACGTTCGTTATCTCTAGGTTCGAAATGTCACATTGCTAACTCCAGCTCGACGTCGTGAATGCGGCGAAGCCCTCTGGGAATGTCCAGCCTGAATTGCGGCTCAGTCTGTTAATGAGGGAGCGGATCTCCCTCCTGGTTGCCCGAGCGGTGGGACCCCCTGTCCCCCCCGGGCAGCGCAGCGGTGCCGGGGCCGGCACAGAAGCCGGGTGGTGAAGCCGGCGTGAACCACCTCTGTGCCATGAGCACCGGCTCCTCTGCCTGCGGGGACGCGGTGCCGGCCCGCGGGAGGAGGCGACAGCGGTGAGCGGGGTCAGCCCGAAGCTGCTCTCCCTCCGCTCCCGCACCGGGGCTGTGGCTGCATCCAGTGCCTTCCCCCCGCGCTGGCGGTGGGGCACGGGTGGGCTTTGGCGCAATGGATGGAGCGAGTGTGAGCCGGGACGCCTCAGCCTCCCCTCCGCTCCCAGGAGCTTGTGTCCCGCCGGCTGCGGTGGCAGTTAAGGGCATTTGTAGCATGTCGGGAAGTGCCTCCCGAATTCACCTCCAGCCGGCCCAAGGTGAGGGCCGACACAGGATCGGGTGTTTCTGCTTTCTGGGATATTGATTTTCCCCCTTTCGCCTTCCTGTTCAGCGAAAGCCAAGAAATCCGAGCCAGCTCGGCGGTGCTCAGCACCATTATTGCAGGAAACGCTCCCGGAATGGGCGCAGCTGAGAAGCGGCTGGAGAGGGCGAGCGCCCGGCCAGCACCGGCCCCCGGCTGCAGAACGGCCAGCGAAGGGGCCGGGGAAATGAGCCCCCACAGCGGGGCTGAGCCGGGGCAGAGCCGAGCCGAGGGGCTGCGGGCGCTCCCCCAGCGCCGCCACAGCCCGGCCTCGGCTGGGGCAAATTGTTGCAGAAAACCGGGTTTTATTTGTGCTTTAAAAGCAGTGTACGAGAGTGCCTGCCAGCTGGAAGGGGGTACGACTTCTTGATTAGAAATGCCACGTGGATACAAATGAACTTGAACAAAAGGAAAGAGAAATAAAATACAGCCTCTTTCTGCAGAGACAAGGATGCTCGGGGAGCGCGGTCCCGTTTTTAGAAACGCTGCTTGAAGAAGTAGAAGAGATTCTGCTGCTGATTAATAATACGATGAAGGTGACTGGGAATGTGCTGGAGCGAATAAAACAGTGCTGGACTTTGAATAAAATGGGTCTTAGTTCAGCGAGGATGTGGCAATTGGTTTCTTTGCTGCCGAACTCAGTACGCGGGGAATTGAGGGGAAATGGTTAACTTTGCTCAGTCTCCAGTCAGAAAGCCTTTCAGGTTCGTTAGGTGCATCAGCACGGATGGTTAACGGGGACAGAGCTGAGCATCGTTAGGGAAGATGAGCGCTGGCCCCGGGGAGGCTTCGGCGTCAGCGCAGATTTGCAGAGCACGTGGGTTCCTCAGCTGCAGCGCGAAAATAGTAAATACGCCCGTGTCAGCGGGAAGGGAGACACGACAGGCAGCAGCCGGCCCGTCTTTTCCTTTCCTCTTGCCCAGCGTTCGCCTAAGAAGCCCCATCCCATTGTCAGAAGAATAAGCTGTGAAATGGTTTTGAAAATAAAGGCTTTTTAATTACAGGCACATTTGTGAGCCTTCTGGAGGCCATCTGGCTGGAGGAGCGGGGTGTCAGCAGCGGCGCTGGCGGGGAAGGGGAAGCCCAGGGAGGCACAGAGGAGCAGCTCCTGGAAAAGCACTCTATTAATGTCAAGAGCCAAATCCCCTCTATACATTAATCCGCACAGGCGTGATCCAGCACCCGACCACTTCAGCGGTGCCGGAGCCGCTCGGGGGTGACAGAGACGGTGCTGCGTGAGGTGCGCTTTGGAAGGGGCCGGGCTGTGCTGCGCATCCCGCCCTCGGCCGGGCAGGAGAAGGGCAACGCTGCCGGCCCCACCGGCACGGCACACACCGTCCTCCGCCGACCTGCCCCTGCCCGCTCGCGCGGGAGGCGTTCGGCACAGGCGCAGCCGGGGTCCAGCAGCCCCCTCCTCCCCTGGCCGCAAGCACCGGGGCTCAGGGAGGAGCAGCTCCCCTCGTCCCGGGTTATTAGTCCCTGGGGTCTGCGTGTGATCGGCGTCAAATTAACTCCAGTGCATTTGATCCCATCTTGGCTTAACAGACCCCAAGAACAGATTGCTAATCAGTCTGAATGGCCAAGCTTCGTTTGCCGGTGCTGCCTTCCACGGGGCAGGATCACGGGGGAACGTGTTTCTATAATTATTGTCCTGTGTTTGGTATTAACTGTTCCTATCAAAGATGCAGAACACAGCCAGGGCCTCATTAAAGACTGTCATTGTGCTAATTAGGTAGGTTTCATACTTAATAATGGGGAACTATTTCATGGCAGTTTCATGAAAAAAGAGGAGAAAAAGCCATTATAATTTCAGGAAAAGTCCCTGGAGAAGTGAAATG
>RSEF01000026.1:5856543-5869148 GCA_003993805.1 Himantopus leucocephalus | reverse complement strand
GAAAAAGAAGAAATTAAGCAAACACCACCGCCTCTGTCCTCAGGTTGGCATTCATCCTTTGTGGGCCCCCAAGCTGACCGCTCGCCTCGTGGGCAACTGCAGGCAGGAGCGGCGGGAGGAGCAGCGAGTGCCGGGGGGTGCCGAGACCCCCCACGGGCTCTGACCCCCCCCGGGGCTGCGGGTGGGAGCGGGCACAGGCTCGGCAGCACTGGCTGCAGCAGGAGCGATTATTTTGGGTGGGAAAGGACCACGTGGGCGGCAGCTGGGGCCAAGAGCTGCCCTTTCCACATCAGACTAGAAACACCAGTGTTTCCTCCGAGCGGGGACCGAGCGGGCTGGCTTGAGCAGCTGATCTTTGAGCCGCTCCCCGGCGCGCAGGATGACCCGGCGCTGGCGCATGGGCCAGGGCAGCTGTCGGGAGCACGCGGGGCCAGAACTGCTTTTTCTCAAGAGAAACTTCCCATCGGCTCCTCGCGAGACCCCGTCGACGGGGGGAGCGGCACCGCGGCAGCTGCTGGGGTGGGGGATCCAGCATTGCCTGGGACCGCCTGTGCTGGCAAACTGGTTCGCGTTCTAAAGCCCTGTGCTGCGCAGCCTCTGCGGGGGCTGGAGGAGGGGGCTGGAGGAGGGGGCTGGGGGGGGCGGCAAATCCCCGAGAACCGCTTTGCCCATGGACCAGTGTGTACCAAAGTGCATTTTGGGCTCCAGATCTCCCCGTGTCCTGCATAAACGCATCCTGGTCCCCGGATAATACATGGCCTTGGAGAGGTAACCACCTGCAGAAATGTCCCCTTCATCTCTCAGCCGAAGTGTCGCTGTGACCCTGTCCCTGTCCCTGCCCCACCGTGCTCAGCCTGTCCCCTGCCTGCTGGCCAGCCCACTCACCACAGCTGAGGGAAATCCTCAGTGACAAGCATAACAAGCCCCTGGTGTGGGTGCTCAGCTCCCCACAGCCTCTCCCCGTCCAGCATGGTGCTCTTCTCTCCGTGGGGCTCAGCCTTCGGTGCCAGGTAGGAACGGCCGGGATGTGCTCCTGGGGATGGGGGGTGCCACAGGGCAATGCCACCGCGCTCGGAGCTCCCCGCTGCCAGCCCGGCCGTGGCTGGGTGCCCCGGGGTGCGCCCGGAGAGCCCCAGGGACTGAGGGCAGCGTAGGAAAAGCTGTGGCTCTCTCTTGTGCTACTGCTTATAGAAAGCTCCTTCTCCTCCTTGCTGAGCCTGTGGAAAGGTTGGTGGGAGCTGGGAGGGCGCATTTGTAACAAACAGGATGAACTACTGACAAAAGAGGAGGAAAACAAAATGCTTCAGAAAGAGCCTTTCAGCATTCAGAGAAACGAAGGGGGAAAACAACCAGACCTAAAGCGTGTGAGGAGGAAAAACAAATGCTTGCTTGCAACTTAGGTTCCTGAAAAAGTGCTGAGTGTAGCTTTCAGATGCTGACCCACTCCTCTCCTCTCCTTGTATGGGCAGAAACGGGGCTTGTCTTGTGCCTATATTTAATTTGTGAGGGGAAAAAAAAAAATCTGCCTCCATGCCTCTGCTCCACTGGCCTCTCCGCCTTGGGAAGTTACTACAGGAATAGAATTGCATGTTTAAAAAAATAATACTACTGCTCGCACATAAGCCCTTCCTAAACTTGGAGTGAGCGGAACAGGTTTTTGCAACATAACCCTGCTGCGCGCCCGAAGCGTCTGCTGAGGCTCCGGGCTAATGGAAACGGGGGCCGCAATGCAACCAACAGGCTCTGCGCGGTCTCCGCACTGGGGCTCGTGGAGCCGCTGGGGACTCACCTCGGTCACATTTAACTCCTGGGGACAGTGAGCAGAGGGCCCACAGCGGGCAGGGGGCTGTGGCAGGACCCGTGTGGCCCCGTCCCCTGCCATGAGCTGGGGACGGCGCAGCTCCGAGGCCCTTCCCTCGGCACCGATTCCTCCCCCAAACACTTCTCCCTTTGCCTTTCTCCGTGCTGGGGGAGGAGATGGATGTTGAAGTGTTACCCAGAGGCTCCCGGGATGTGCATGGGCTGCAGTGGGACGTGCCTCCGGAGCAGCGCTGGCACCCTGGCAGGGACCTCTGGCTGCGGCCCTTCTCCCTGAGATGATTTATAACCTCTCCTTGAATGGAAACTCTCCTGGCCGCTCCCCAGACTCCCCGCTCCCGGCTGGGAACAGGCTGACACAACCCGCGCGTGCTCCCGGCTCCGACGGCGCCAGCCCAGCCTTTCGCGCTGGCTCCGCCGCGGTTTCATGATGGTGAAAACCCAGAAGCTTCTGCGCTGGAGAGAAGCAGAGCTGAGGGTGGCCCCAGGATGGAGACAGCCCCACAGCGCGCTGCAGACTGATGCCACTTTATTGGGAACTCTTGGAGAGCTGGACAGGGAAGAACTTGGTTCTGTCAAGAGGAGGTTTCTACACAACAGCAATAGGAAACAACAACAATAAACGTCTGTTGCAACTTTGTATCTCGGCACAACCTCAACAATAAACTTTTGCAACATTGTATCTGGTGCGACCTGTGGGGAGAAGGGCACGGGGAGAGAGGCAAAACCCGCCGAGAGCTTGAGGGTCACAAACATCCATGAAAGGAGCCTTGTGTCCTACTGGTTTAACTGGCAGGGGAAGGAGAGGTGCGGGGGGCGCAGTGGAGATGCCGTTCAGGGGGAAAACCCCACGGCTGAAATGCAACAAAGCTGGGGTTCAACCCCCCCGCTTAGCAACTGTTCCAGTCATAAATTCAAACTTCTTTCAATTTCAATAATGAGTGCTTCGGGTACAACGCTTGGATTGCCTGGTTTATAACCCAGTTTTAAGTGCACACAAGCAGGAATAGATTTTTTTTTTTTAAAAAAACTATATATATATATTTGCACACTCACACACACACATGCACACAGTGAATTTTGTGCTGCAGCTGTTTTACCTACAGATGACGGAATGGGCCTGAAGAGGCTATTGGAAGCCAAGCTCCAGGAGCCGGGTGTCTGTGGCACCGCTCGCCCTAAAGCTGCTGAAGATTCTGATTATTTTTGCAAATACAGGTCCCCAAGAGTCTCCCCGCATGGGGCTGTGTCAGCTGCTGCTCCGACTGCCCCTGAAGCTGTAGTTCTCTGGAAAATGCCACTTGCAGGTGACTGAAGCCCACAGCACAATTTGCAGAGGACTTCTCAGTCCGTGTTGAGAGCTCGGGGTCTCCTGAAAAGCTGTGTACGGCCTCCAGCTCCTCTCCAGTGCGAAAGAAATGCTTGGCAGAGCAGAGAACGCTGACAAAGTCAGACCCAAACAGCTGTATTGATGTCAAACCCAGACTGGGTGTAGTCTATGGTATCGTGCACTTTCTTGGTGCCCATTTTGGGCTTCTCGCTATTGCTTTCTGCCTTTGGGCACCTCTCCGCTTTGCTGTGATGGTTCTGGATGTTCCCATGAAGTGGGAAATAAAATGTCCCCTTGAGTTTGTTCATTTTTTTGGGTCTCTTAGAAATTTCGGGCTGTTTGTCTTCAGGCGGAAGCCAGCAAGGTTTCTCCTTGAGAAGCCTGTCTCGGTCTGGCCGAACGCTCCTCAGGAACTTCTTGAAGATGTTGGCTGTGAGGGAGAACTTCCTGCAGAGCTCCTGGGATCTGCTCATGGCCAGAGACGCCTCACTCTTCTCCCCCTTCTTATCCAGCTCTGGCAGATCCAACCAGTTCCCAACCAAGTCAGCGAAGATGTTATCCCCCAAGACCAGCGGCTGCCGATTCCTGCTCTGGGACATTAGGGAGGATGTCCAGTCATGGCCATCGTCACATCCCGGGCACTCCTGGCATGCCGGCCACCCCCCAGCTCTGCCCTGGCTACTGGGCTCAAATGTCCTTGGGCGGACGTGCTCCGCTCTGATGGATGCGGGGGAAGGTCCTTTTGGGTGACAAACATCCTCACTGCAGAGGCTCCTGAAGGAGGAGGGGGTGTCTCTAAGGTGGCCGCCCTCCGGGAGCCCAGCGGGATGGGACAAACCCACCGGCCATGGCACAGCACACGCGAGGGACGTGGGGCTGCGCTCCTCCACCGACACCTCCCCCGGCAGCCGCTCGTCCCGCCGGGCCCTGGGGACGTCTCTGCTGCTTCGGCAGCACTGGTGCTGCTCAGTGCCAGAAACGGTGCTCCGGCTCCCTGAGATGTCCAACTGCTCCAAAGCTGTCTGGACTTGGAGGAGTTTCAGCTCCTGCAGTGCACCCATCATGCAGTTCATCTGCTCGTGCAGCCCGTCTCCGACCTCCTTCATGGATAGCTGTGAGGGAAGGAAGCAGACACGGAGTCAGTGTCCCCAGGAGCCAGAAGGAGAGAGCAAGAAAATTTTGCCCAAAGGTCCGGGGAGCTGGGCTGAGCCGCTTTCTGAAACATCGCCTCTTCCTACCGACTACATTTTAGGTGCAGCCTACCTGTAGTACATCCATTTCATGGAACAGCAATTAGATATTTCTTAGATTTTCTAGGAGTTTCCCTCTAGGAATAAGACAAGCTGACAGGAGGACTGGATTTTTTGACCTGACAACAAAAATAAATAGTTTCAGTTTCCATTAATTGCTTGGCAGAAACCCAGGGCGTACAACTATGAATGGTTTTGGCTGCCGCCAGTTTTAGCATATTCCTCTCCTTTTGTGTCTTTTGTGCCCTGTAAGTAACTGAAATCAGGAGTCAGAATAATGAACAGAAGAACAGAGAACCTTGTTTCTTTACCTAAAGTGCTAAAGTAAATTAAAAATAAACCCCAATAAGAATCACATTGCTACTATATAACGTCACCAGATCTTAACACTCTCATTACAGGCACCTCTTACTAGAGGACAATCAAAGACAATGCACTTGAAATTTTGTACAAAACAACCAACAAACTCTAAAGTTACTTACATTAAACTAGCAATCCAAGCTAGGACCATTAGTAGCAGTTCAGCTTTATCCCTGAACCTTGCTAAAAAGATTTAACTTTCTATACTAGACTTAAAATAAGCAAGTTATTTTCCAGAGCTTGCGAACTCCCCTTCTTCTCTGTCGCTCTGTTCCTTTCTCATGTAGGATCCGGATCATATTCCCAAAGCGGTATCATAAAACAAATGGGCTATACTTTCCAACAGCTGCCACTTTTTTTTTCCTTTTAGCAGGGAGGGGGAGTGGGGCGCGGGAAGGAGAGGGCAGAACAGCAGGGGACGGCAGGGCTGGAGGTGAAGACATGTCACATTGATGTGAGGTGGTTTGCAGAAGAGATTACCACTGTCTAGGAAAAGCTTCAGCCTACGCTGTCACAAACGCTTTTAAAGGCTCGTCACAATTTTTGTACAGCAACAGATCTCAAGCTTAGGGTGAAAAAGGACAGATACATCTTACGTTCAGCTTTACATTACCAAGCTTTACTTTTTTACCTCTCCATTTTAACTAAGCTAGTCAATTACTTGCTCTATTTCCATTTCTCTACCTGGATCTGACCAGTGAGAAAGAGCAGTCATCAAAACATTGGATCCTCTGTAACAACCTAGCTCCAGAAGTGGAAAGCGGTCCTCGACAGTTTCTGACCACAAATCGCCATTTCAAAAACCCAGAACCTAAAACTAGCCGGCAGGTTGCAATGGTTTTTCAGAGCTTCACTCCCAAGAAACTTATTTATCACCCGGAACGAGCACACAAGCTATGAAGATACAGAAAATCTGTTTAGCTTCCTGATTACACCACCAAGTGCTTCCAGCCATGTAATTTTTTAACATCAGCAAATAAACCTCTACTTCTGCAGACGCGCAAATAACGCCCCGCTGCCAGACTGACCGAGCTCTTGGGTTACCCGTACAAAAGCCGGGGCCATATGCTCTACCAGCCTCAGACAAAACTATCACCTTACCTCTCCAGATTTGCTGTAATGCTTCTCCTCCTAACCTTTCTCGTCTTATTAATGGAAGTCTGTTTTATCTGGGGCTTTGAACAAGCTGGATTTGGAGCCAGCCTGGCCCCTCATTGGCCACTTCCCACCAAATCCCCTGGCCGGCGCAGCGCTGTAATCACGGCACGGTGAGTGACGAGGGTCCTGCGCTAACGACTGGGCTCATCAAACCCTCGGCATATGCTGGACGGCTCCGCTGTTCACCTCATTGATTCAATTAACTCCCCCGTGATGGGTGGGATCGTTACAACGCATGCCTCATCCAGCAAGGCTCTATTAAGCGTTAACATTTCAGAGGCAGCGCTTATCGTCAGTGGGGTCGTTTCTCACAGGCAGATCCCGTCTCCCCCTGACAAGACCTGAGCCCCGAGAGCTCGTGCTCCAGCACTTCTCCTTCTGAACAAACGAGCTGGGTCTGCCAAACCTGGTGCCAGCAGCAGGCTGGGGAGCCCCAGCTACGGGAGGAGGAGTGGAGATGTTCCCCTCTGTGGAGACACTCTCCCATAAATGCCTGAGGTTTGGACACGTCTCCCCGATGCCGAGGGCTGGGCTGAGCCGCCCCCCTCGGAAGGGGCACTTTCGGCTGTGACTCGTCTGTCTGGTTTCAGCAACCTGCTTTGGGGTGGGATGAATCCTGCCCTCCGGGCTCGGCCTCGGTGTCCCTCTGGATACGTGGATCCCACCATCAACAAGAGAGGTTTACAGATCCTGAGGCTTTTAACTCTGCTTACAAAGACTGCTAAAACTTCGGGTTGTGCAACTTAAAAACCAACGCAAACAACCCCCTCTGCTTTATCTTTTGCTCTTCGTGGTATCTGTTCAGTCTTTTACAGAACTGAAGAGGGAGTGAAACCCAGCCCAAAATGAAGTCACTGCCTGGTGACCAAACAGTCCTCAGGGGCTTGGATTTCATCCACTAGTAATTACCCTGTGGTAATTAAGAGTACTCACCCTAGAGAGAAAACTCTGGAGAGAGGGGAAAAAAAAAAAAAGAAGAAGTTTCTTCCCCAGCGTGTAACAGGCAGAGTGTGACCCTCCTCTTTGCCAAGAAGATCTCAGTTCTCCCAAGTTCCGACTGGCTTCTCTGAGACTCTCCAGAAAAGGAACAATCTCCCCCAGAAGAGAGACCACCACCCTGGCGAAGGTTCAAGACTGAACTATGTGGGCTGCTGGAGGAAAGAAAGTTTCTGCGAATAATGCAGCAGATTGGGCTGGAAGTCAAACAGATGCTCTGACTGCACGGTGATGGGAAGTCAAGGCTGAAGGGACAACCCTTGTAGCCGCGCTGGCTCTGCGGCCACACACTGCATGTAGAAGGAACTGGAATTTGTGATGAACTAAAGTGCAATTCCAAACGGAGCGTGAATGTGACACAAAACCCCAGAGAGCTTAAATTTGGCATGGAGAGAGACCCTGACCGTATTGCTGGGGTTACGCAAGTGACATTATGTAAGCTGGCCAGCACGGGGCATCAGGAGATGTTCTGTCTTGTGCATGTTTGTGAGCTGTAAACCCCAAACCTGTTGTCGAATCGGCCCCGCGCTCAGCCGTGCTGCAGAGCGCAGGGGAAACAGCACTGGCTGCACAGCTTCGGGGCGGGCACAGACCTCGCTCATCGGCAGCCTCCCTCCTTGTACCTGCTGGTCTCTGCTCAGCGCGCGCAAATACCTCAGCAGCGTTTCAGGGGACTCTGGGGGTCTC
Organism: Himantopus leucocephalus; assembly: GCA_003993805.1. Taxonomy (NCBI): domain Eukaryota; kingdom Metazoa; phylum Chordata; class Aves; order Charadriiformes; family Recurvirostridae; genus Himantopus; species Himantopus leucocephalus. The sequence continues at coordinate 5,861,549 of RSEF01000026.1, read as the reverse complement.
ATTTGGGACACTCTGTGCCTCAATGCAAGTGGCTGCTTGGCACCTCCGCTTCCAAGAAAAGCCAAATTACAACTATGACAACTTGCAGATGTTCAAATTTATATAACAGTTAAAAATCAGATGCCTCAAATTGCACCTCATTATTATTCCTGAAACTTTTGCAGTCCCTAAAAATTGGCATGAAAAAGTTTTAGTCTAATTCTGAACAAGCCAACACAGATGCCTTTTATAGCAAGACAAGTACGCGCAGGGCTGAGCGCCGGTGTGGCGCGCGCGTTCCACCTCAGCGGCTGGGATTCAGCGTGCCGTGAGAAACGTTTCTCCTCCAGCAGTGAGGTATTACCTCCAGATCAACCCTCCTGTGAAGGCAGGAACAGGGCAGCTCTGGCTAAACGCTTCTCCAAAGCAAATCTTGCTTCAACTGCAGTCACCCCGGACACTGAAAACTGAGGTACAAAATTCAAAAGCTTTTCAAGCACTTTTAAATGATCGTCAAGGATATTCAACGTGAGTGGGGAAAAGCCCCAAATAAAACAGTGAGCATCTTGCAAAAGTAGCAGAGTTCAGCTATGGAGTTGTTTTACACTGGCAATCTACCATTCTGAGCGGCAAAGGTATCAATCACTTCGTAAGCCGTGCCTTTTTAATGATTTCCTCAAAATACCTATTCCCAGAACTACAACCACAATTGGTTTACACAGTTTATAAATCAATGATCCTCCACCACTGATTAACACGGCAGGAGGACGCCGTGCCCCAAGGAACACTCTCTGGCAGTTTCCGGCATTTTATCAAATTCAAACCCAAATACCTGAGACTACAAATAAGGGAGATTTCATTGTCACTTCCCACTTCACGGGTAAACAAGTAACTTTTTAACCCACTTTGGGAACTGCTGTTTTCCTACTGGCATCTCCATTCACCGAGTTCTCAGGGTTCGGTTCCCATCAATGCCCCGGAGCCACAGCTGTCCGCATTCCCAGCCCATCCGCACATCTGGCCTGCCCGGCACTGCACAGCTTTGTGATGCTGACGGGAGAAAAGGAACAACACAGCTAACACACCACGGCTTTCAGCTGAGCACAGAGAACCGAACAGAAGAGCTCTGAGCGTGTTTGCCATAACGAGGAGGAAGACAGATGTCCAGCTCTAAGGCAGAAGAAACGCAAAGAGGAAGTTATTGCTAAGAGGACAGGAAAGAACAAATGGCAAATAGCAGTTCTTAATAATAGTGCTGATAGGCAACAGAACCAGCAACAAACAATTGGTATTTAAAGAGGATGACATAATAGAGACCAAAATTATTTTAGAACTGCTGAGCTGATCATATTGTTTCCGTGTTTTCCTTTGGGTCACTAACTAGATTAATCTTCAACAAGCCTGCAATTGTGGCTGGGCATAGCTCTTCGGAGCGCTGCACGGCTCGGAGCGCTGCTTGCCAGCTTGATGTTGCGCCTTTCTTTTCCCTCCCTCGATGGATGCCCGGGGCCTGCAATCTTCTTTTTGTCCTCGCATTTTATCACAAGAATTTCAAGTCTCTTTTTTACCTCATCTTTCCAGAGTGTTTTAGGCGGAACTGAGGATGTTAACTGTGAGCTCACAGTTTAGCTCAGAGAGGAAGGATGCTGAACATTTACCAAAGATTTTTTTTTCCCCCAATAGTTTAAATAGATCTGAAACAGATGTTAACCACAAAAGACATGGTTCACATCACTCAATTAACTATCTTCCTCACTCAATTGCCTTCCCATCAATTGCAATATTTTTCTGTGCTTCCCAATCACACTTGCTACGTTTAAAGGCCAATTAGAAAATCCATTCTCTACAACCAGGAAATAAATGGACCAAAATCAGCTTCAACCTTCAGACTTTTACTCACGACCCAGGGATGCGAGAGAGCACAAGCCTCAATGTACAGACTGACCACTGAAGATGATGGTTAAAAGTGTCGACTTTCAGCCCAGTGGTCTGCTTCACTGGGGGATGTGGTCTTCAACGCTCCTGAATACGTGCAGCTGGGAGCCCAAAAAACCCACCGTCATCTTTAGGAGTCTTCTCTGGAAATGAACAAGCAAACAAAGCCCATGACTGCTTTTTCTCTCCCCAGGTTATATGTGACAGGACGTCCGCTGTCAAGTTACTCCTTTGCACCTTCCCTTAAGGCAACACCAAGGAGCGAGATGCTGTGATAACCACCCACGTTTCTAACGCCACCTCCAGCAGCCATGGGTAAAGCCACCCTTAAAGGGACCATTTGATCGGCAGAGACACAAACGGAGCAGTAATGAAAACACAGCAGACTCCTCCTCAAGCATGACACAGTTACCAGAATAGGACCCAGTGTGAGACAGAGTAAAAATAATTGGCTGTATTCTTCACTCAGACCAAATGTTCTATTCCTGCAAGATATTCATAGCAAGAAACACTGTCTACCAGGACATAACTTAATGTAAGAAGGAAGACGGACTCTATCAGACTCAATAATTTGATTCATTTATGACAAATGTGCAGGGAGAACATTCAAAAGTTCACGGCAGAGTGGTGGGGTTTGTTTTAAAAACTTACTTTAATACTTTTCCTCCTATAAAAAAGCAACAAAAAATGCAGAAATATCCTGGATTCCTCAAGAAAGACCAAAACATGCAAAGTAGAGTTACAACTGGAGCTAACTTGACTGTGACCCCTCACCCGTTACAGCCATGCAAACCCCAAGTGCATGATAAATCTGCCCCATGAACTCACCAGTGCCCGGCTAGATAATAAGTGATTTATTCTTACTGTAGAAGAGCCTGGAAACCCCAATCCCATGGTACGTATGCTGATGTTACTATGTATAAATGCAAACAATCCCCGTGTCAGAAAATGTACGGAGGTAATGCCATCTGCAGCGTGAGACACGGAAATGAAATTCCTCTCTGCTAATCCCCGAGCAAGACAATTCTTGTTAAATCTGATCTTTCAGCTGTGATAACATTCTGTAACTCGGAAAGCAGACATCATATTTCTGTGCCTCAGAATGATGTTTGCAGACCCCAAATCCAGCCGATAAAGGCAAGAGGACTTTTAGTATGGGGATTAATTGCATTAATGGAAGAGTCACAAGCTCCGTGGCACGTTTCACAACTGCCGTAGGAAGGACAGATGACAGAAGGAGTGGAGAAGCACAACTTTTTCCAACGCCAGACCTACAAACCAGCACCGCATATTCTCGCAGACCACACCGTGTCCATAAATCTCCGGGGGCTTTCCAGAGGAGTTGAACAAGGTCTTCTGTATTTCCTACATACAGAGACCGAGGTGCAGAGAGCTGGCGCAGCTTGTCCAAAGCGGCTCCGCAGGCTGGTGCCAGCACCGGGACGAGGACCCTGGCTTCGGCAGTCAATCTGCCTGCAGAGCTGCCCCGATCCGGCAGCCGGTGGGGATGAATGGCTGTGTCAGCTGAGGCTCTCCTGGCTGTGAGGCATTTGCATGTGGAAGCTTCTGAATGAATTCCAATCAAAGGGACACCACACATGCCAGAAACTATCAGCTTACTATGGAAAACAGGCGATCGGAACAGGAGACCTCTCATTGAATGGAACGGGTCAGATTCATCCTCGGGATGCATGGCAGAGCTGGCAGAGCTTTCCCAGAGGGAACGCGAGGACCGGTGTAAGCACGCCCGGCCCCACGCTCATCTGTGACTTGTCTGGCAAAGCACGGTGTGATCTCAGCGCGCGGGCTGCGTGCTGAAACGTCTGGGTGCACCAGCAGCCCAAACCAAGCACAGGAGTGTTTAAATATGTTTTTAATGCACAAAGCAGGAGAAAGAAAAATCAGAGCTGGAATCCTCGAATCCCACACTGGTTGGGGATAGAGTTGCACTTGAAGATAACCCTTCCTTGGGAACCGGGAGCTGTGCCAACAGCCGCTCTTTTTTGAGAAAATCCCCTCCTCAAATCCAGCCAAAGGCTGTAGTAGTTCACACGGAGACAAACTGAACTTCTGCTAATCGAACGGCCTCTAACTTTCACATGTCCCACTGACCAGCCTCAGCAAGCCTGGTTCCTCAAACGGGGAGTTTTTGCAGAACTTCCCTGCACGACCCCCCCTCTGCCGCTCAGCAGTGCCGTCCCCCTGACCAGAGCTGCTCCTCGGACACCACGCGAACCACCGTGTCTCTAAACTCGCAGTGATGCCCTGGAACTGGACTCCCGTTTAGCTGCACACAGGGTGGCTCATTGACTTCATCTGGCCAAGTCCTTCCCACCATTCCTCCCACATGAGTCTTGGTTCTGGTGCATTTATTGTCTGGAGGCATGACCTGCCCAGTAATGAAGAAAGTGGAAAAGCAGCAGGGTCAAGAGGTTCAGTTCCCACTCACCACTCAATGCAGATGGTCCCAGCTGTCTATCGCACTGCTTGCCGGTCTTTAAAGAAACATTAATCCATTTTAATTCCAGGCTATCTTGACAGTATTGATTTTTAAAAGCCGTTATTGCTCAGGATATCATTTATGGTTGTTTTAATTAATACAGTCCTCCAACCTTCCCTAAATGCAACCTGCAGCTCATTGAAGTTGCTGATGAAGGGAATTGTTTCCGACGGCGTGCGGTAGGGCTGAGGTCTCCCCAGCTGTCCCACCCCGCGGGCTGTCCCGGCACCACTGCGTGCACAACAGCTCCAGGACTGCACTCCGATACCCTGAGAATTTGTTGTTAAAGTAAGTTTTTAAGTCGGAGTAAGAAAAATTGGTGGGTGGGAGGCGGAAAGAATGTGACTAGTAAAAGCAAATGTATGAAGATCGAGGCTACTTTCAGCTAGGTCACGAGTAGTCCCACTGAAGGTGACAACTGCCCCTTCCCAGTTTTTTAGGCCAAGCATATACGTCAATTTTTGCTGGGCTAAGGTCTTGGTTTATTAATGCAATACAAATTGTCACGTTTTTACAATTCAGAAAAAAGTTATTACTGCATTATAGCAAGGGTATGAACAAACCCAGAATTTTCTCATTTTAAGTATTTTTT
>RSEF01000026.1:5798085-5856443 GCA_003993805.1 Himantopus leucocephalus | reverse complement strand
CGAGTCCCTGATCCTGCCCTGGGCTCCGCCGGGACTTTGTGTGTCTCTCTATTGACTCAGGCGGTGTCGCGTACATGCCAAACGTCTCCTATAATGCAGGCGGGACAGCAGTGCTGTGTATAAGCCCATTTTGTACAACTCCGGTTCGCACAAATACCAGCTGAAATCGACAGCCCACCAAGTCCTAAACCGGGAAGCTTTTGTGCATTGAGAAACTTCACCCCCCCGATGTTGCTCTGCCTTCTCTTCCCCTTTTGTTCTCATTCTCTATTTATCTGGGCGACGGGACCCCGTTTTGGACAGGGTCAGTCCTTCCCGCCGCCCTCCCCAGTGCACCGACGGCACCTTGGGGCTTGCGGACAAGCCCAAGCAGGTAGAGCCAGTGCGGTTACCACCTGACGGGGAGCGGGAGGAGGGAGAAAACAGTGTTGATTTATGACAAAGGGTTCCCTATTAAAGAAGTATTTTCAGAGGGAATTGGCGGTGGCGAGCGCACGCTCCCTTCACATCCTTTCGATTCCCGTAAACTTATCCTTTATGAGAGATTTCTGCAAATGCTTCTCCGAGTCCTGATCTCTGCTGGCATCCTTCCGTTAGAGGCGCTGACCCCCCCGGACCCCCGTCCCCCCCCGCCCCGCGCTGTGTTTCTCTCCCGCAGCCGGGGGCACCGCCGCCATCCCCCCGGGGGGCGCACACCGCCGCCACCCACGGCCGTGCGGAGGATGGGGGGGGGGTGTCCAGCGGCGGGGGGACCCCGAACTTCCCCGGCCGGGGGAAGGCTGGATGCGGTCGGGACCTGCCGTCCCGCGGAGCCCCCCCCCTCCCCCGGGGCTGTTCCCCCCGCGCCGAGCTCCGCGCACCGCGCAGCCACCGCGGGTCCGGCCCCGGGTGGGGGTGAGGGTGAGGGTGAGGGGACCCCCCCCCGCCCGCCGCCCCCTTACCAGCTCCTGCTTCAGCCGGCGCAGGTGGTGGTCCATGGCCCGGCTCCGCTCGGCCCCGCCACCCGAGCGCGGCGCGGGGAGGGCGGGGGGCGGCACCGGGGGCGGCGGCTGCCGGCGGGGCAGAGCCCGGCCCGCGCTACCGGGCGGCCCGTCCGCGGGGGGGCGGCGGGGGTGTGTGTGTGTGTGTTTCGTGCCCCCGGAGCGCCGGTGAAGGCGTCAGACGGGGAGAGGGTCCTCGCCGGGGAGCCAAGCCGAGCCCGGCAGCCGGGAGCGTCGGGAGCGCGGAGACTCGTCCCTCCTCCCCGCGGGGGAAGTTGGACGGTTTGGTTTGTGGTGGTCCCGATCCTGCGAACTGCTCCGCAGGGACAGACACCCCCTCCCCCCCCCGCAAAAAGCGGAGATTAACCCCCATGGCCCGACCCTCCCCGCCTCGCCAGCCGCCCCGCCGGGCACTCCGCCCGTTTCGGTCCAACCGGGGAGGCGTTGTGTGAGGGCACATCCCTCCCGCGCCAGGGGGCACTTGGCCACCGCGGGGGATGTCACAGCTCCACCGCCACAAGCCCCGACCCCCGCCCGTGGGGGGGCCGCGGGCAGAACGCCCTTTGTCGGGAGGAGCGCACACTTGGAGAGCGGCAAGAAACAGGTGTCGAAAATCCTTAGCGCGGATTTATTTTCAGAAGAGCAGTTTCTCCCCCGCAGCGTTTCGGCTGACGGGACTCCGCAAACACGGCAGCAACGGGAAACTCCCGGGCTGTGAGGGGCATCATCGTGGGTGCCGCAGCCGCGCTCCGCTGCGGGAGGGGTTTTTGTACTTCACATCAGCGACCTCTGATACTGGTTGGCACCACGGGCAGTGACACAGACCCACGTGTGGGCCGGGAAAAAACACAGGCGCTTTCGTATCATCAGACTTTATAACTGCATTGAACTTGAAAGGCTTTGAATTTTTCAGCATTTCTCATACATATATATATATATATATAAAATTCTCAGCTTATGTGCAAAATGTGTTTAGATGGTAAATGTGGAGTCCCCGGTAATGGGTTAGCACAGCTTGTCTGAATCATTCTGCAATGGTAAAGAACTTGATAGGATGAGAAATAGCTACTTTGTGTCTTCAAATTTGGGATGAAAAACGTAATTATTTGCTTTTTCCCCTAAACTTGAGTATTGACAAAGACTGGCTAGAATCTTTGCCTTTCCAGGTCTTTTTTTTTTTGAAGGAAAACATTTTTATAGTTGTTAATAGGATTTTGTTTGTTAGTTTGTAGAAATCAACCTTGGTGTTTTTGAAAGCTGACCTTTCTGTCAAAATCCAATTTAAATAAGAAATTTGCTATCTGCCCTTTCATGTATATTTGGGAAACACTCTAGAGTTAACATTTATTGATCCTTCTAGCATCCCATTATTGGTCAAAATTTCCTGTCTCTACGCATTTCAGGGTTTCCATTTCGTATCTATTAAGGAAGCAGAAAAATTGCATCTCTCTCCAAGGATCTGTAGAACATGGGGCAGTAAACATGTTAATGTATTAAATAAATGACCTTATCAAAAAGTTAATCACTTCCAATGGGGTACGCTGTGCTGTGAGCAGGATACCTGCCAGTCTCGGGTCTTTCTTAAAGTCTAAGCCAACTAGCCCAGCTATAATTTTTTTTTCTTGAAATCTGGCTGGATCTGTTGGCCAGCTGGTTGGTCCCCGTGGCCCAGGGTCGGGGTACGTATGTCCCCAGCCTACCCAAGCATATCAAGTGTCATATGGCAGGTTTGAACAGCCAGTCTGTGGTGAAAAATCAAATAGATGGCACCATGTGGAGAATACAAGCCGAAACGCCTGCCTCTGCCGATTATTAATAGTACAGGGAATGACCCAACTTCCCTTTCCTCTTGCTGTGCCCCAGACAAGGATCCGTGCTCAAGAAGAGCCCCGGCCTCAGAGTGCAGGATTCTGTGTTGCTTGGGTGGCTCAAGGCCTTTATTTCTTTTCTGCTACTGGTGCCATATTTTTATAATTTATTGTATTATCTCAGTTCTGTAAAGTAGTAATACGTAGACACTACTTCTTCCTTGTGGCATGGCACCAAAGCTAAAACTTGATGGCGTTTTCTCTTCACATTTGTAATACACGGACCAAGGTTCAGCTGGTTTGAGCTCAAAACTGACCGTGAGCTTAATTTACCCAAGCCAGCTTTGAACAGCATTTTTAGGTATTCTTTTCCATTTGGTAGGGAATAGACTGAGAGCAGGCATCAAGAGGGAATGACTTCTGTTCCCCCGGGGTTACCATGTCTAGACAAAGTAGACTGCTGATGAGCATTATGGATTTGGCATCTTGAAAAACTGCATGAAATCAGACCAGGGATTATCCCAGGCACAGGGTGCTCTCGCCAACGTTTTCTTTACAATACCGTATTTTTTTTTTAAATCGTGTAATTTCTGAATTTGTTTTAACTGATGCTTTTCACAGCACTTTGAATATTCCAATACAAAAGTGATGCAAAAGATACACATGGTTTTTTGAAGTACCACATCTAAGTTAAATAGTAGTATATTTTCCAGCACGTCTAGCATTCAGGAGGCCAACTGCACATGTACACGGCAATTGGCACAGGCTGTGTTCCAGAAAGCTCATGTAACACTTGCAAGACACTGAACTGTGTGATCTGCTGGCAGATGAACAGGGAAGAGTTTTTATCCTCTGCTTGGTTCTGTTTAAGGTCATCTTTTTGATCCATTTTTCAGCCTCCGAGGCTGCTTGTGTCCCGAGAGGCTTATAAAGGAGTTCATGAGCATAGAATAAAGAGAAGACCAGAATATTCATGTGCTCCAAACTCCTGGGAACTTGCAAGAGAAGAGAAAAATCTGAAATATTTTCTCAGTAGGATTTCCCTACTAAGCAACACTTTTCTGTGTAGACAACTGGTTCAAAGCAGCTTTGACACTTCGTGCCAGGCCCTGCGCTCCTTCCACTCTGCCGTGGCGTAAACCACGGGCAGATGGTTCAGTGCAGTGGAAAATCAGGTCTCCCAAGAAAATACAGAGCTGAGAATAAAACACCCTCAAGCGGAAAGCTACATGGCTTATTTCAGGATAAAACGAAAAACTGAGATCCTTGGGCAAAAAATAGAATACGCCTTCAGAGTGGTGTATTCCACTTACATGAACTGCCTCATTCCTTCCCATTTGAGAAAACATCCATCCCTTCACAGCTGAAGGCTCATCTCATTTGTTGTCTTTCAGTTCATTGATCTGGTTTCTCAGGGCTTTCACGTGACTGTCCTTTGCTGAACTAACAAGCGTAGTTATCACTGAATTTTCTTTCATTTTAACTTGCATACCGAAGGCAAACCTTTCAGAATTTCTGCCCACTTGAGCTGCAGTGTGACCTGAATTGCATCCATCTTTGTTTAAATCCACTGGGGCATAAACATCCAGCCAAAATAGGTAAGAATATAATGTCAAAACTTTAATTCTGGTTTTATATTTGTGCATAAAGACATAATTACCCCTGAAAATTTCTTCCATTAAGCCTGATTTACTGTATGCAGTCTCTGCATTTGTGGCCGTTAAAGTTCCTGACATGCCCCTACCTCACTATGCCCCCATCCCAAAAGTAAAGCTTTTAACTCTGCTACAGCCAAATTCCATCTCCTGACATTCCTCTGCTTGCGCTGGAGTGCCAGGAACACGTACCAGGGTAGGGAAATCCTTGTGCATTCACTGTGCTGTCTTATGTTAAAGAGCTATTGGATTACATCTCGGCTGGCTGCATTTTGGTGACCTAGATTCTGTTCATACTAGCTGAAAAATAATTTAGCAGACCTTGGTATAGAAGTGTACCTAAGATTAAAATGGGCTGATATTTATTTATCTGGAGGAAAAAGACAGAAGCGAACTACTGGCACTTCTCACTGGTATACTTGAAATAGCTACTCTGAACCGATAGCCTGACCTCTGCTTTCTTTTTATCTGTAGCTGCCTCTGTACACGCATCTGCAGTGACCCCCCCTCTATCCTTTAGATTTCATCTGAAATCTGTGGAGTTCTGGATTCTTCTGAAGGACATGCCTGACAAGGAACCAGATCATTCAGCAGAAGGGCGTTACATGAGGGCACTGTAAGAGCCCATCATCATCATAATTTATAACAACTCCATGCACCAGGCTTGCTGGAAAAAAACCAAGACTTTGCCAATTACTAAAGCAACAAAGAAGATTCCACTGCCCCCACGACTTGCTACTCATTGGTAACTTGCCATCCAGCTTTTTTTTTAAAGGGAAAATGAATGCGCAGGGTGCTTGGAGTCAATTTTTGGTGGTGAATATGAAGTCAGTATCTATGCTAATATCAATGGCCCTTTCACTGTAATGTGCTTTACTGTACAGAGAACAAATACAGTTTCCATGGCAGCGTAAACACAAATACATACCACACTCCTAAGAGTGAGTCACATGTGCTGCAGAGAACGGAGAAAGTTCACTGTCTTAAGCTGAGCAGTTTATCCCAGTCCTTCAAAGGGTTACCACAAGAATTTAACTGTCATGAACAAAGAGTAAGTTCCACATAAAGAGGAGAGGGATAAATCTGTGGTGGCCACTTAAGACTGGTACCAAGTACTGGTCAAGACGTTTCTTTGCATTGCACGTGTTAGCCTTAGGAGGGCTCAGCACGATGCAAACTACACATTGAATATGTGATACGGACCTTTGCCTTGCTGCTGGGAGTTTGAAGACAAGTGCTTTATAGTCTGAAACAGCGAGAACCTGACCTTGAGTATGAGCAGTGTGCACTTCACTGGTATCTTGTAAGATCATTTATCCAAGCTGAGACATTGATATATAGATTCAGAGGAAAATGAATCTTGGATGGAATTAGAATCAAATATGTAATGTGCACTTTGTAAAAGGGACAAAAACATGGCAAGCCCTGTCTTGGGGGAATAAAACGTGCACTCAGTAGATATGGGACCAAGAGTTTTCCCTAGCAAGAGTTTTCTTATAGTCCCAAAACCTAGAGGTTTGTTTATGACCCGCAGCCAGAGACTTTATATCCCTTCCTAAGAATCAGTTATTTTTTAAATATTACAGCTCAGAAGGTCTTATCTACTTATTTTACTAACCTAAATCCTTTCCCAGGACCTATTCTGCCTGCAGAATACTCAGATTAACTGTTAAGATTTCCAAAGGCTGCTTTGAGCAGGAATACTGCCTTCGGACCTTACCGCAAGCGAAAGCAAAGCGGTGTCATGGCAAAACTGCAGATTCCTCTTGGCTGGGCTGACATGTGAATGTCGACAATGTGAATTCAGTTCTTGAGAGTCACTGAGGTAAAACAAGGCCTGAAGGTTGAGAATTGCTATTTATACACTGACTCATGGCAGAGTACACAACACACCGAGAGTTTAAAACAAAGTTAGTAGCAGTAGCAGTTAAGATCTCCTATGGGAAGAAGGGTTAAGGGAGAAACAAAACCTTTCATTAGGTCAACCGATTCAGCTGCAGGAGCTTGACCTAAATCTGACACAGCCCCATCAGTAAGGGCCGAAACCAAAGGGAGAGGGACAATAAATCTGCCAGTCATGGTGTCAAAGGGTTTCTCACCATACAGACATTGAGATGTTTGGAATCTGTCCCTCCAGCATCCGATGGGAAATTAAATAAATACCTACAAACAGCAGCATCTTTCTGAATTAAGGCGACGTGTCTGAATGTCTCATTAACAATGCGCCACAGAGAATAATATCTGTGTTCAGATCACCTTGGTTGTATTGCAACGTGCATGCAACCTCAGGGGAGAAAAGGAATAGGTGAGGAAAATAGAGAGAGGGAGCAGTTCATTGCGATGGCTGTTTTGGGCTGTTTCATCGCCTCTTCTCTGCCCTTCCCCCATGGGAACAGTCACTTCTGACTGCTCTTCGTTGTCTGTTTAAATCACATCAATTTAAAAGGGTTATGAGAGGCTGTATTTAATCAAACGTTTGTTATGGCCAGGTGTCTTTGTCTGTCTCCTTTCCCAGATTTATCCAGAGATAATTATCTCATGTTGGAGACTTGTTTCCCCTTGAGAACCAACGGGAATATCCACTTAAAAATTAAAAAATAATTGGAACTAACAGAATGCCTGTGGTTAGCTATCCTGTTACCTCTGCTCCGGGGCACAGTTCTCGCCATATGGTCTGTCCCGACTTGGTAGAGGTAAGCTCTCCAAGCTGAAACTGTTCTCCTTTGTCCTGCGAGGCCCCACTCTCGGTTGGTACTCAGATATTCACATGAAAATATCATAATACTGAAAAATAACAACTGAACAGAGTTTGCCAGACTTTCCCGTCCCCATCAGGAATATAAACATGAGGAATTTCAAAGGCGTGACAAAGACCGTGGTAGACCAAAACCATTAAAATCCATCTCAGCTGCCTGGCAATGTAAAAATGATGCCACAGTGTATGTGCTCATACAGTAGAAGCCACTGCTGAGATTTTTGAAATCCCATCGCAGTGACTGGAAGCCGCATGTCCAGAGCTTCTGCACCGCTATGGCAATAAAAGCTGATAGGCATAAAACCACCCAGCATTCAAAGTAAGTGGTGTAAAGAGGGTAGTAAGCAATGCGCATACAACAGATTAGCACGTTTGGCCTTTGCTGAAGTGAGTGCTGTAATTTTTCGTAATACCCTGGCTTTTAAATCTCGTTTCTGTGTGCAGTACAGCTCTAACCCGGCTACAGAGCGTTTAAGGCCTCCAGCTCTCACCCTTCACTTCCACTCTGCGATATTACAAAGTTTAAGCTTTTGTGCTCTTCATAACACAAATGACCCAGAGAGGTAATGAACAGCTGTTGAGCTGCAAAGGTTTATCTTTATGTAGAGGACGGCTCTGTTGTAAACATCATCATTCGTTGCTTTCTACGTAGATAAGCGCACCTATTGACCTACACAGCGGGGAGTCGCAGCCTCAGTTATTGGCATAAACCGGAGATAATGTCTAACGTCGGTACGGCACCACCACCACCCACCGAGCCCGGCCCTGCCCGCCGCCGCCCGCCCCGCACGGAACGCGCTGACAGGCGACGCCGCGGGCCCCCGCCAGCCAATCGGCGGCCCCGCGCGCCCCCGCCAGCCAATCGCCGGCCGCGGCACCCCCTGGCGGCAGGGCGCGCCGAGGAGGCTCCCCCAGTGCGCGTGCGCGGCGCGGGCTAAAGGCGCGTCTCGCGCGGCAGCGCACGCTGTCGCTTCCTCCCCCCCAAGATGGCGGCGCCCGCGGAGGCGCCGGCGGTGGCGGCGGGGGGACGGTTCCGCACGCGCGACGTGTTGGTGCCCGGCGGTCCGTCTGACTTCGGGTCGCTGCTGCTGTCGGCGCCGGTGCTGGCGGGGCTGGAGGCGGCTGGGTTCCACAGGCCGTCGCCGGTCCAGCTGAAGGCCATCCCGCTGGGGCGCTGCGGCCTGGGTGAGCGGGCGGGCCGGGTGAGGGGCCGGGCGCGGGGCTGGGGGCACCCTGGGGCCTCCGGTAACCTCTGTGGCGGCTCTTTGCAGATCTCATCGTGCAGGCCAAGTCCGGCACTGGCAAAACCTGCGTGTTCTCCACCATCGCCCTGGACGCTGTGCTGCTGGAGAGCCCCGCCACGCAGGTGAGCCCCAGCCCGGGTTGCTGCTGCTGGCCCGGCCCGTCTCTGCCGGTACGCGGGGAGGGCGGGGGGGGGCTTTGCTCTGTGAGCGGGAGTCCCTCTTTTTCTGTGGGAAACGGCGTTGTCGCCAGTGAGATATAGTGTTTGAAATCATTGCGACTTGATGCTGGGCTTTAATCTTTGGAACCATTCCACGGTTTTCAAATGTAATCCTTGGCCCTTACAGATTCTGATCTTGGCTCCTACCCGAGAGATTGCGGTGCAAATTCATGCTGTCATCACAACTATTGGTATAAAAATGGAAGGCTTGGAATGCCACGTCTTCATTGGCGGGACTCCTTTGAACCAGGACAAAATCAGATTAAAGAAGTGCCACATAGCAGTTGGCTCCCCAGGTATGGACGAGCTTCATTGTGCCTCAGATACCGTGTGATACTTCACAGTACAACAATTGGTGCTTTTGAAATCTGGGTTAGTTTATTAGTGGTTTTCTTTTTCCTGTTAGTAATAGGGGATAGTCTTAAAGGCCAGTGCCAGAAACATTTAGACCAGGTGTTTTTAGTGAGACATTATTCCAAATATGCCTTTTTTTTAACGCTTATTAAAATTAACTTAAAAAAAATAGGAAATTCATTATTAGAACCTTTCAATTAATATTTTTGAAGTTCCTTTTACTTTTTTCTTCATATGTAGGTCGAATAAAACAGCTCATAGAGTTAGACTACTTGAATACAGCCAGTATCCGGCTTTTCATTCTTGATGAAGCAGACAAGCTTCTAGAAGAAGGCAGCTTTCAGGAGCAAATCAAGTAAGAAAAACATGTACCTCATGCATTTATCAATAGATTAGGTACATGTCTTTTAGTCATTCTCATTTCTTTGTCTCACAGTTGGATTTACTCTTCACTACCAGCCAATAAACAGATGCTTGCTGTTTCAGCTACTTATCCTGAATCACTGGCTAATGCTTTGACCAGGTACATGAGAGAGCCAACGTTTGTGAGGTTGAACCCTACTGATCCAAGTCTCATTGGTAAGTATAGTTCACTTATAGTGATACTGTTATCAATAGGTTAAGAAGAGTATACTAAAACCAAAACATGTACCTTTTAAAATTTGTGATTCTTCATAATTTCCCTCTGCAGGTGAGTTGATTAGTTTATGAAGTATTTATTCCGAGTGTTGACGTATTTAAAACATAAGCGATGAATGTAACTTTCTGGTTTTTCCATCTGTTCAAAAAATATTTCAGCCTTTTAAGAAAAACCTGTCCTGTAAGTTCTTATTTGGCACATGTGTATGCTTGTTTAAATTTAAAGTCTTTGTTTTAGCTGCAGTGATACATGTTGACAGCAGCATAGCACTGTGCATGTTTTTATGAAAACCTTTAATCTGATAGTATTTCTGGTTTCATGCTCAGGGTTGAAGCAGTATTACAAGATTGTGAATTCCCATCCGCTTCCACATAAAACATTTGAGGAAAAAACCCAGCACCTACAGGAGTTGTTCAGCAAGATTCCATTTAATCAAGCCTTAGTCTTCTCAAACTTGCATAGCAGGTAATATAGTTGAAATAAAATCTGTAAAAAGCATGTTTGAAAGCAGTGGTTGTGATGTCCAGTCATGGATAAACTTATGTAGACCTTCAGTAAGGTCTCAAAGCAGTATGCAGTTTTCAGATCTGAAATACAGCCAAAAGAATGCATTATGACATACTGAAAATAAAGGAATCCTTTAGCATGAAGGTGCTTCATATGCTGTTTACAGTGCAGTGAAACCTGATATTCTACTGTCCTTTTCTGCCTTTGAGGTGACTATTCTAGACATAAAAATGAAAGTGACAATTTTGGAATGTAAAAATTGGAATGTAAAAATTTTGGCTGTAAAGAACAGCTTGCTGTCAAGAAATGCATAGGGGTTGTTAGGTCTGCAGTCTTATTTACAGTTTTTGTGTGTATTGTGTCAGGGCTCAACATCTGGCTGAAATACTAACGTGCAGAGGCTTTCCTGCTGAGTGCATTTCGGGTAAGTCCATTCAAAACTTTGTGATTCTGTTGAAGTTGTGCATAAATGTGACCTAAAATAGCTATTTAACCAGAGGCCATGCAAACCAAGATTTAAGATTAATCTTCCTAAGAGTAGCATTTGAATCTTCATAGCCTTTTAGGACTTAATCAGTAAAAAGATGAATTAACATTTAACTTCTCTGTTTTCAATTTTGAGAGTTGTTTTTGTGAATATCTACATGAGTGCTCTGGCTTATCTTTACAACGAAAGCTAACTTACATTTGCAGGTTGAAGCAGTGTTTGGAATGCAGATGTTAAATTTAATTTTTTTTATTTTATTTCTAGCTTCTCTGTAAAAAGCTGATAGCTGGCACCTAATGCTTATTAGAAACCTTTCTCTGAATTTTTACTTCAATGGCGTTTTCCATGCTTTATGTGTTTAAATAAAACCTGTCTAAAGTCAGTGGTGTTCACGAGGGTTAAGTATCTACATAATTGGTTTCTCTTTAAAAACGAGCAGAAGAATTATTTTTGTAATGAATTTCCTTATTTTCAAGTTTGTCTTGTTTGTTCCTTGTTTACTGATTTGGAACTGATACTGGAGGAAGCTTCTCTCAGCCTTATCTCTGATCTCATCTACAGTTTTACCAAGCAGTGTTTTCCAGAATTTCAGGGGCATAAAACTGAAGAATGTAGTCTGTTTCTAATTTTTGTCTTTCTAGGCAGCATGAATCAAAATCAACGACTTGATGCTATGGCTAAATTAAAGCAGTTCCACTGTAGAGTTCTGATTTCCACAGACTTGGTGAGTTAGTGTTTTATAGCATGAGTATTGCATATGAAGTTACTTCAGAGAATTAGGTTTGACTTGGAATTGAATAGAACATAAATGTACTGATAAAGCATGGGACTTGAGCACTGTGTGTGACTTATTTTCACTGTGAAACTTAGAAATTGTCCCCTATTCCTCATCTGGTTCAAAAATAGTTTTTAATTTATCTGTTGCTTTGGAGAAGCTTACAGAAATTTCAGAGCAGCAGAATTGTTTACTTTGGATAGGAGCTATGGGAAGAAATAGTTTGTTTCTCTAGTACAGTATGCTCACAATGGTAACATCCCAAACAACTTTAAGTAGAGCAGTGGTTATGTTTGAGGCACTCAGATTTTTGTGGTTGATGTATTTTTCTCTTCAGTTGATAGTTTGAGGTCCTGTCATGAAAAGATTACTGCATGCTGTCGGGTTGAATTTTTTGATGGGGGAAAAACATGCTTGCTTATATCTGATACATAGAAGGCATAAGCAAAATGATCCTTAGTTTTCATGGTCCCAATGCAATATGCCTATTTTACTTGTAATACTGTAAACTGACTTGAAAACTGTAGGTGCCTTATGGTGTATTGTATCAACTGAAAGTTGTTACATGAGCAGTTACTCTCAAATGTACTGTATTTATTTAAAGATCAGTTCAGCATATTCAGTTATCTATTCCCTTCTCTCTTTGTTTTCTTAAGACATCTCGTGGAATTGATGCTGAAAAAGTGAATCTGGTTATCAACCTGGATGTACCCGTAGACTGGGAAACGTACATGCATCGTATTGGCAGAGCTGGGCGCTTTGGTAAAAACAGTCATGTGGATTTCTTGGGCTTGCACTAGCTTCAATGGCTCTCGTTTGGTAATTACACTTCTTGTTGTGTATCGCAGGAACTCTAGGCTTATCTGTGACATACTGCTGCCGTGGAGAGGAAGAAAACACAATGATGAAAATTGCTCAGAAATGTAATCTTCAGCTTCTTCCTCTACCAGGTATGCTCTGTCCTATGAGTGCAACTTTTTTTTGTTGGTTGTTCGCTGTTTATTCAAAGCTTCAGACAAGTCCACAGGGAACTGACATATATCTTTTCTGCTGAAGTTGTGCTAATTTTGATATGGGTTTTTCATACTCTGTGCTAATCACTACTTGTGTAACTACGGCAGTTGTGCGAAGCAATAGGAAATGAACTTAGTGCGTGCCTATGGATAGGGAGAGGAATTCTGCATCCAGCTGTTGCTTAAGCAAGTACATAACTACTTGGATTTCCAGAAATCTATTATTAAGCTTTTCTCAGGCTGTAAGATACAGTAGGAGAATGAAGGAATAATTGAAACAACAGAAGATTTACTACCGTTGCCTTGCCAGAAGCCGTTCTGCTAGAAATGTAGCATTTGCCGCCTTGCATAAGTTCTAACTTTTTATCTGGTTAAGTGGGATATGAAAAAAAGGTGACAAGTAGTGTAGTGCTGTCTGTCTTGATCAACTTCTTGATGCCTTCCATGAAGAAAATGTTCTGGCCATTTGAGCTCTTTCAAGAATTGAAGGGGTCGGTTTGTAGCCCTAACTTAACGTGTCTTAACATCTTTTCTGCAATTTTGCAAAGCTTTACTTCAGTACTCATTTGAGTTCTAGAGGGAAGGATGCACTTAATTGAGTGCCTGCTTGTTTCCCTTCTGTGCAGAGCCTATACCCCCTGGACTGATGGATCAATTTGAAGATGGGGAGGTAGAAGTCAAACCTGTTATACATACAGGTGCTTCAGTGAATTCTGACACTGTGTGTCTTAGACCAGAGGAACCGGTACTGCAGCCTGTCCAAAATAGTTTTTCAGAGGTACCACAGGCTCTTTCTAATCTTCCAGGTGTTAAGTCTTCTGTAGAAAGGCCAAAAAAGACTCTGAAGCAAAAGCAGATAAAAAAGTGCACAAATTCTGCAAATACAGAAAAAGGTAGCAGAAACCCCCAAACTTCTAGTTGCCACGTAGAACGGAGGAATCAAGTCAAAACTGTTTCCACAACGGATGGACAACATAATGCTCAGTCTCCAGATGAGGAGGCCTTAAAAAAAAATCTTCCCAGAATTCCATGCTTGTCATCTTTCAAAAACCAACAGAACAATCCCTGGAACTTCTCAGAGTTTGTTGAAGACTATGAGTATTTCATTAAAGAAGGGTTGGAGAGAGAGGTTGAAATTTTAAGGAGCTATTCAGGCCCAGGAGAACAATGTGAGCTCCCCAGAAATGGTGGCGTAGAGTGGAAAGAGGTGGAACGTAATACAGAGATAGTAGCAAACGGTGTTGTGTCTGGTGACAGTGATGGTTCATGCAGCTCCAGGGCTTCCTCCAATAGTACGGAAAATAACTCGCGCTTTGAAGCACTTTCAGATACACAGAAGAATGCTGTTTCCGCAACGCGTCAGGGTCGGGCAGGCTTCTATTCTACACCAGAGAAGCCTCAGGACCTATCACAAGTCCCAAAGCAAAATCAAGTGAAAAAAGAAGTTCTGAAACAAAATGCTAAACAAAAGAAAAGCCATTACCATCAATTCCCTAGTCATTCCATGAGGAAAACTGAAGACGGCTGCTCCTGCAGCTCTTGGGATAATGGTGTTCCATATGAGGCTTGGAGTTACAAAAACTACTGGAAATCTTACTATCAAGCATGGCAAAACTACTATGCTGCAGTGTCTCACTACAGGAAAAGTTACAGACAGTTTAACTGGATGAATGCCTATCATGTCAACTCGGTCTACCTTCAGGAGCTGCTGAAAAGTGGTGATTGATATAATGGCACTGCTGTCAGGGATGGGCTGGTTGGTACAGTGAATGGACATTGTGGAAAAACCGCTAGTCTACAAGTGCATTGACAAACATAAACAGACATTGCTAAAGATTGAAGGAAAATGTCTTTTTCATGTGAGCTATATCTAGGTAAAAGTTTTTTACATGCATTCCAGTGATGGTGTTACAACAAGTTGTCAATAAAAGGAAATAAAAGACAGCTGGATGTTCAGTTGCAATCTTTACAATCCAAAGTAAATGAAGATAAAAGGCAGCCACTTACATGTAAGAAATCTCAGTAAGGAGAAAATACAAACCCATCCCTGTTTTATTTGCTTGATGTAGGTCTTCCATGTGACTTCTGGCTGAGGATGGATTCGTTGTAAGACTACATAGTCTGTTTATAGTTGGAGATCATTCCATTTTCCGTAATTCTGTTAAACACTGGGCACTGATTATACCAGTTAAGTGGCAGAGTGAAACCTGCATCTCCATGCCTGTATTGCTAATTTAAATCCAGTTAATTAACTTTGTATAAATAACACTTCTATAGCTAGGTGTATGGCAAGCTCTGCAGTAGAGGATGGTTTAATTATGTTGAAAATGTGCAGCAGTCATAATTGGTCTGTCCCTCTGGGTGCAGCAATATCAGACTTGCCACACTTACAGGAAAGCTTTAATTAGAAATGAAATTACCTGTTAGTACTAAAAGTAATTGGGGGTTTCTGTTTGGGTTGCACTGCTTTGTGTATAGCTGTCCTGAAGCAGGAAAGAGGAGAGGCTTGGCTGGTTTGGGGTGCTCACCCTACATTGACTCCACACCGATTTTGAAACTTCGTCCTCTAGCTTTAATATGTGTGGGATCATAGAGGCAGATTTCTTCAGCTGGTTTCTTTGATTTCTCAAAGTTCATCAGAGCAAATATAGTCTTGCTTCCCCCCCCCCCCTTTCTTNNNNCCCCCCCCCCCCTTTCTTGTCTGGAGCAGAGTAAGGCTGGAATTTCCCTGGTGAAAGCACTGCTTCCTACCTATCGGGAGCTGTGCTTCCAAGGAGAGCTGCTGCTTGAATTTCGTGAAACGGATGTCTTTGGGGATGTTTGATTGCTCACCTTCAGCAACTTTCACATTCAATGCAATATGTTTTCACTCTGCTTACATAAATCACTTGTGAAAACACTAGGAACGCTCAGGCAGCAAAATTCCCTATGCAAATCCTGTGGTGTCCCTGGCAGCACTTCCGACCTTTATGTGGAGTGGGGGGGGTCTAAACTTTATACCGCACAATTCGGACTCTCTTCGCTGTGCAGGAGAATTGTAAGATTGATTTAGCTCGTGAGCGGCATGGAAATTTAGGGCAAGATTGGGAAGCCAAGAGGCTGTCCTTCGCTGGATGGGTTTATGGTTTTCCTGCCGCTGGGGCGATGGTGGCCTCTAGTGGGTGTCAGCCTTTACTGCAAGAGAGACAAGTGATCGGCAAGCTCTTCTGTTCAGCTGTAACTCGGTGGGTGTCAGAGGTCACCGAATAAGTAATTTTCATTTCTGCTTAAAGACCTTTGAAAACTTTAAATCGTGCCTCTAAGTGACGCTTTCTGATATGGTTAAGATGAAATCAGCTCTACTTGTTTGGTGGTGGAAACAAGCTGACCCTATCTGCAATATGGAATACAAGACTTTGGCCTAAATGGAACTGTCAAGATGAGATTGCCTTTTAAAAGAAAGGCATAAGATGTGGTCTTTAAATATAAAAATA
This sequence comes from Himantopus leucocephalus, assembly GCA_003993805.1. NCBI lineage: Eukaryota > Metazoa > Chordata > Aves > Charadriiformes > Recurvirostridae > Himantopus > Himantopus leucocephalus. The sequence continues at coordinate 5,840,534 of RSEF01000026.1, read as the reverse complement.
TCATGTTAGAAGTATTTTTCTTCCTGTACTTTTTTTTTCCCCTGCCTTACTCCCTTTGTGTCACAATAAATTACCCCAGGGAGGGGGCTCTCCTAGATTTTGTCTGAAGCCAAAGCGATAAGATTTTGTTTCCAAGATGAATTTTGTTGCAACTCTTAATGTTCAAAAGGAGGAGGACACTGTAAGAGATGTGCTTAGGTATCTGCATTATTGCTGTCCTATAACATTGCAATCATCTTGCTGTTTTCATTAATGGTTGCTCAAGTAAGAGTTATTAGTATTTAAATGCAACTTGAGTGGCTTAAGCCAACACCCAAAAGAACCTCCCAGAATTTTGTTAGAAGAAATCTACAGCATCATCTTGGTATTTGTGGCACATACTCTGTTTAATCCAGATTGGATACATCAGGTACAGCAGTGGCACAAGACTCAATACTGTAAATGATATACAAGTTTCAACATATGCACTACAATTCCAAAAGAAGACAACAGGAAACTTGGTTCTTCTAGAAAGTTGTTCTCAAATGAAGCTACCTGCAGTTGTATACAGTACATTTTGTATCTGTCCTCTGATGTTTGTAAGCAAAGCCCATTTATAGTACGAAAATAGAAAATAATAAGGTTGAGAGCTTCTTATAACATAAAACTTCTAAAGAAAACACCATTGCATTGGAATGCCTTACTGATTTATCAAAAATATACCATCACACGCATTTTGTAAGATACTTCATTGGTCCGAGGAGCCAGTGGGAGCTCCCAGTCGTAGTTGCAACAGAACGGAGAAGAGCATTCGCTATGGTTCTTAACTTCTCCCCCAGACAGCTGTGTGACTTCTGTGACTAGCACTAGTTTAAATCAAAATGAAAAGAAACACGTGCACACGTATACACACAAAGTAACAGATTATTGACTGAGAACAAAACTCAAGAAGGATTTTTCACAAGCTCTTTGTCACCTGGTCTTTTGACTGTTCCACCTGAAGGTTTTCTGGCACAGTTTTTGCGTTCTGAACGTTAAGTAGCAGTACTCTCGTACGCTCTCTCAAGAGTTCTCTGTGGTAGTTTGTAAGTGTTCATGAATTGAGCTTCACTTATCGAAAGAGGAGGTATTAAATTCTATATAGCTTGTTTAATTGGCAAAGAGAGGTGAAATGACTTCTTCGAGGTCACTTAGTGATTCATCAAGACAATCAGGAGTAGAACATAGGTTCCTGATGCTAAGTCTCTTAGCTCTAATCAGTGTGCACACTACCTTCTGGTTGCTCTTGAAGTTTTAGAAAGAAAACTGTTAATGAGTGTTTATGGCATCGTTAAATGTGAAGCCTAAAAACTTGAGCTCTGAAGTCATATCTCTAGTGCAGTTGCTTAAAGTGATTTGTTTTTTAATCAAGGTATATTTGATTGGTAAATTATGAGGAAAAAGTATATTTTTCACCTAACTTTAAAAGCGGAATAAAGTCTTCAGTTCAAAGCTGCTGATGTTCGGAAGCCATCCATGAATGCTGACCTGGTAACTCTGCCATAGTTTGACATAGAGAAAATATTACAGGATCCAAGGGATGTTGCAACCCATAAATTAAATGTGATTTTTAATTTACTGAATCTGCTTTATGATACATGTAAGATACAACATGTTTACAACCTCTTTACTTAAAGAAGCAAAATATTTGAAGAAACATTGCTTTCTTTAGCTGGTATTAATCTCATTTTTGTGTGCACACCTTAAGCTGTCTAAACTAGAAAGATGGTTTGCAGTACGAGCATATTATCAACTTTCAGGTTACGCAAGTAGCACTGACTCAAATTTAGTATTCCTAGCCAACTGTAACAAAGGGTGTATTTTGAATTACCTATTAACTTTGTTCCACACTAAAGCCGTGTGTATTACTTAGTTTACTTTTTCCTCAGTTCACTTTTAATAATGATAATTATTGGATGGACAAAAGTAGTCTCTGGCATAAGAATTTGCGGTAGGAAGTTTTATATTCCTCTTAGGCTTGTAGGCAGCTAACTTATAATGTGGAAAGGAGAATAATTTAACATGGTGCAAAGGAGTATAATGGCAGCAAGAGAGAAAAAAATAAGGAAAGAATTATGGCTGAACAGCAGGGGAAAAATCCTTGACATTGAGATCTATTAGTCTGGAATAAGCTCTCCAGGGAAGCGGCGGGAGTCCTTTCCTTGGAGAATTTTAAATCTATTCTAGAGAAAGCAATGTAATATATTGCAGTGAAGGATCCTGTGCTAGTGGAGGATGGATTGTGTTTTTTAATTCCTTAATTTTTATGTACCAAGGTGCATTATATGTGGCCTCTTCTTTATGGGTGCACTTAAGATTTTTAAGGAAAAAGCAAGTAAAAGGTGGATTTTAGAAAGAGTAGACAGAAGTCAAAGCCTAGATGTGAAAGGTATTTCTCATCATTCTTTGCCAATTGGGTGTGATTCCTTCTATTAGCAGCCCAATGCCAGGTGAGAAGAGAATCTATTAATAGAATATGCTGAAAATCTGTGAAAATATTTTTCCCTCAGAAAAGGCTTTGGAAAGGAAACAAAATGCTCAGAAAAAGGTGTTGCTCCTTTGATATTTTTAGTATTGCTTTATGAAAGACTGAAAAAATAATCCCCTTCCACTTGCTTTTTGTACAAACAATCTGTTTTCATCTTTTTTTCAATGAACTTTTCTAAAACTATAAAAAGTCGTAAGGAATTAGGGGAAAGGGGAAGGCTTTTGAGATGAACTGCCAACGTACTTTTGATGCTTTGTTGAGCAGTCTTGCTAATCAGGCTGTTCTGTACCACCTGCCTCTCAGAAAGCTATCAGGACTTAGAACCTACCTACGTTTCTGCATGCTTCTCCTCCCAGAGGTAGCCCACACCTGAGGAAGCCCCCTTCCATATGCATCAGGAATGAGCAGGATTGCAGGCGTATGTGCTGGTTTTTGTATCCCCGTCAATGGATGTGTGTGGCCCTGGGGAGAGGGAGAGGGATGCTGGTAAGACAGGGCGGTGCTGGGGACCGCTGGAGAGAATGGTCCAAATCCTTCAGTTAAAGTTCTGGCCCAGGAATTTTCAAGAGTGACTTGGCCTTATCTCAGCAGTGGTTTATACGTTGGTATTTAAAGATCATAAAGAGCCTTGCAGTTTAGTAAAGCTAATTGCCTCCCTTTATTGTAGGAACGAGTGGCTGTAGTGCAGTTCCCATGCTTTTCTGTGCGAATGCTTTCCCTTCATCCCTGTGTTTCATTTGATGCTATGTTGTGCCCTACCACCGGCCGATACGATGGTGATGGATTCTTGTCTTTGCTGTTTCAATGAACGCACAGCGCACGCCTAATGAGGATGTAGCTGTGCTGGGCAATCCAGGGAGATTTTGTACAAGCATATTTTCAAGTGCTTTCGAAAGCATTACTCAGTCTACTCAAAATCAGTGTATAAAGGAAGCTAATGCCTCCATTAAAAATATTTTTAGCCCTGTTCTTCTAGGCTCAGACTTCCTTAATTTTGTCTGTCTTTATCCTCTGAAAGTCTGAGCTGATGTACTGACTGCATGGGGCAGCACCTGCTAAGTTAATCGTAGAAGAGGCAAGCCTTGTATTTTTGAGCAAGGATAACAATGATTCCTCTTCTGTGGGAGAGAACAAAGGCCATGGCTCTCTTGACAATATGAGCCCAAGCAGCCAGCCAGAAACCCCAAGGACTGGCTTTCCTCCTCACTTTTTTTTTCCCCCTCTTAAAAATGTTAATTTTTTTTTTTCAAAAAGCATTTTGATTGATAGCAATTAAATGCACCAGTAGTGCTTTAGACAAGGGCTGCCATGGTTGCTATTTACAGATAAAGAAATGGGTGCAGAGAGATGGAGTGGCTTGTTTACCACTCCACAGTAAATCGGGAATAAGAAAGGCAGTACCGAGAATCCATGCGGAGTCCCTGACTCTTTGTAATGGTTTACTCCTGCGCATTGGAAGGAACGCTGTACCCTGTCAGCACGGTGGCATTTAACCTTCATTCTGTGCCAGGGTAAATGAGGTTGCAAGGTGGTAAGTGGTGGAGAGCAAGGCCTCTGATCTACAAGGGTGAGGGTGTTCAGATGGGGAGCAGATGATGACAAATAATGAAATTAAAGCAAAGGAAAGATTAAATTAATACATCAAGAAAAACTCAATAATGATAAGATTAACTGCAGTATAACCTCCTACAGGAAGCAGCAAAGGCAGAGCGTTTTAATCATTTAAAACAGGACTAAACATAGTTTTGGGTAACATATTATAGCACTGGAATAAATGACTATAAGCTGGTGCAGCTACTGAAGGCTTAGCCATAGCCCTAATATTCCTAGAGTGTTGTAGGTTTCTAAGGGGGGTATTGAGTTAATGCATCAGCCGTCTGAGTCCACTCTATAGACTAATAGGTTAGGAGCGCTAACAAAGCGGATTGCTAGCTCATATGTTTAAGTCAGCATGTAGGTCTATTTATCTATCTATACATGTATATGTCTGTATTTATTTATATGTGTATGTGTGTATATGTGTATATAAATATTACATCAGAATAGATAATGACAGATGTTAAAAAAAAGTCATCCCTTTGCGGAATCAGCCTCAAACATGCTCTTTTAACTCTAATGTTGGTAAAATCACTGTTCAGAAACAGGACTCTTGAAATGTTTCCTTATTTTCTACAAGCTGTTGGGGGCTAGGTGCATCACCGGTCGTGGGTGTGTGTAGGGCCTTGAAGGGGCATTTGTGCATGACCACAATAATTAGCCAAACAGTGTATGACAAGAGAAAAGGTGGGCGATGTTGTTCCTCACTCTGCCCTTCATGGATCACACCTGTTATGAAAGGGGACTTGAGAAAGGCAGAATGGAAGGAAAAAGTTACTCTTCATAGGAGGGGAAATCAGTTACGTTTCAGGACCGTGTATTTCCTTACAATAAGTCATTCCTAGAAAGATCTCAGAAAGAGGTGCTAGGACAGACCACAGCTTGGTTAGAAGGATTAGCTTCCTGGCAGTACCACACAGTGTTATTTCAGTTTTTGGTTGACTAGAATCGCATGACTTCTCCCAAACTAAGTGTAGAACTGCAAAAAGAAAACGCTGTCTGTACCACACTTTATCAAATGTTTTCCAAACTCCAGTACTGCTCCCCCTTCTCAAGTGGATGCGTGCTGTAGATCCTGTGCTGGGACCAGAGAACTAAAATTCCTAACCTAGTCTACCCCCAAAATCAGTGCAACCCAGAAGCCATTGAGGAGACAACTGGAGCCCGGAGACTGGGAAAAAGCCAAACACCTCTCTGTCCATGCAAGGTATTTGGCTCTGGGGTTAGTTATTATCAAGTATAGATCCAGACCTTATTTGGCTACTATTTACAATGGGTTGTATGTCCAGTGTTAGCAAAGAAATTTATATATAGAAAACAGAAATAAAAAAGCATGGGCATACATTACAAGAAACCTCTGTTAGACTTACGAACGCTTGATGCAGTTGAGTTCAGTGCTTTCTCATTCTTTGCCATTTGTGTGTACAGTATTAAAAAAGAATCCTACCTTTTTTTTTTCTTTTTAAAAATACAGAACTGGTAGTCTAGTCACACTCTTACAAGTAAGTGATAACAAAAATAGAAAGCAGATACCCATGTGGGACTAAAACTCTACTAAAGCCTGTCTTTTTTTTTTTTCCACAAATATGTTTTCACAGACAATAATTAGCAGACAAACACAGTTTGCAATTGCACTGTATTGACTTAAAAGGCGGATACAAAATTGTCTAAATAAAGAATGCCATCCAGGGTGAAATAGTTGTGTGTGTGTGTGCGTGCGCACATAGATGTGCTGACACAAGTTTGTGTTTTCCTACTGTGCACCCAATCGTGGACACATGCTCTGCTCTTTGTAATTCAGTGTTGCTCTGATGGGGTTCTGCTGCACACTCGCACGCACACACACAGAGGAATGGAAAGAGATTTCTGTGACAGGTGGCTTCTTTGTCTAAATCTTTTCCTATAAAAGAAAAAAAAATGTGAAATTTTGGTTGGTTTAAAGGTTCTGCTCCATGAAGAAAAAAATTCACAAAATCCATTGTTTTTCACCTTTTCAGTCATTTCCTCATGAATAAATATTATCCATTAAAAACCTTTAAAAAGGTGCTGCGATACACAGTGTTATATTTCCATTTTCTTTATTGACTCTCTTGTTGCCATGATGATTCTTTCCCTCCAGCCTCCGCAGGTGATTTTTGCCCTGTACCATGGCACAACACGCTTTCCATGCAGGTTTTTCCTTTAACCAGCCTCTTCCTCCATCTCCTCATCCTTCCTCAGTCCACAGCATGAATGCGAGTCTGAAGAAAGCTGCCTCGTTAGGTCTCCATTGCTAATTCGATGACAAAATGTCAGGTTGGTCCATCCAGGCACAATTTGCAGCAAGAAAGGAACATGGAGGTGTGGAGGGAGAGGGGCACTGGTCTTCCAGCCTCCTTCTGTGCATGAGACGTCTTACAAGGCAGAGACCTTGACTATGTTGCTTGTGGTGGTGGTGGAAATGTTCGTGGAGTGGCTGGGGCTGCTGGGTGGAGGCCTGCTTTCCCCTTCTGGCGTGAGCGCCGGCGGCGTGGGGATGCTGATGATGGCTGTCGTTATCTGGGCAGTTTTGCAGTTCGGTCTCAGCCCATCATCTGATTTCATGTTGAGACTGGAACGACTAGAAAACAAATTTAGTGTTTGGCTTTTTTTTTTTTTTAAACCAGACAGTAGAAAGGATGGGAAGGGTAGTTGTTCTCAATCAGTGTCATTTCTCTGAACTAAGGGCACCAAAATATTCAGAAGACTCCATTTAAATGTTCCCCCCGTTCCTGCAAGGCATCAGTTATTTCTACCCAGATTACACTAAGCTTTTTTATTATCCCCCCTGGTTAGGGTACAGCTTTTCACAGGGCAAATTGTTCTATGTTTCCATTTCATTCTTGCATAATTCTAGTTTAATTAAGAGGACATCTAAATATACTGTCCTGCATACTGTATCTTTTCAGAGCGCAGGTAGTTCTTTCTAAGAAAGAGATGTTGTCTTCCTTGCATTTCAAATTCACCATCCTTTGATCTTTTCTATTTTTTCATCTCTCTGCAGTAGTTTCAAGGATCTGGCAGCTGGGAGCATTCTTATTAGATCTGCATCAATTGCATCCTATAATTAATTACAGAGGGAAAATGATAGGTTGATTTCTGTGCATCTGCACAGCTATGGGAGTCTGCTATTACCAGCCCAACATGTTCACTGTAAACACAAGGCCTGTCCTTTTAAAATGTAAAGCTCCCAGTTGGAAAGCTATTGCTGCTGTTGTCTCAGAGTGACTCACCGGGAGGATGTTTCTTGAAGGCTCAAGCATCCCGAGAACGGGGCAGAACCCACTCTGCTCCCCGGCTGCCTCAGTCACAAGCTGAGAGTGGGGCAGTCTTAGGGACTGGGTCGTTCTGCCAGTGGTAACCAGTACACCCAGTTAGTTGCATTCCACATGCAAAACAACTTAAAAGCTTTTTTTTCTCTCTTCATTTGTACACAGTTTGGTAAGCAAGTGAAATAACAAACACTGTTGACGTTTAAAATATCACTGGCATCTGATTTAGCACCCACTGAAATAGGCAGGATAGTTGACATTCCTGTGAATTACTGTTTTAGGTGCTGGTTTAAACTACTGTCGTCTTGAAACTGCAAGAGCCAGAGACTTGTTTTGTGCTTATTCATTCATAATTCATTCTCTGAAATGCCCTTCTGACTTCACCCTGGCACAAAGTAATGCCTTGCTGCCCTAAAGGCAGCTTTGTTTCAGTTTCTGTATCCCTTTGATAGGAGTGGGGAGAAGAAGAATGGTAAGTTCAAAAACAGCCCGGTGCACAAGGAGCTTAATGGGCTGAAGGGGGTTTTGAAAGTAATTTAGTATTTGCAAGAAAGATATGGTGAATAAATGATTTTTTCAGCAAATTATGTATAAAATGAAAATTTCAAAATTTTCTACAGAGACACTTCTTCACCTGTGTCACTAATGGCTTTTTAGGTGAGAGCTACTAAAACACCATTGTGAAATTCCTCCTTATTTGTTTCCCAGTGATGCTTGATGCTTACAATTGTGTTTTAGGCTTTTGGACAATGAAAATCAGTGAAGTGAGCGTTCCTGGTGGACCATCGCAGTGTGTACAGCTCTCTAACAGCTTCTGCTGACAGACACTGATTAGCCAGTTGTCTTTGCCTGCTCCCAGTAAAGGCGTGGAAGTACTGGGCTATCTGGGAGGCAGCTGCGAAGTGGTCCTGTGCCGGCTCTGGTGAGTGGCGCACAGCTGGGAACCGCTGGGTCCTGCCTGTGTGATTAGCACTTCCTAGGCAGGTTTCAGCTGGAATTCATTCTTCTATGTCCAGTTTGGCCAGAGAAGAGCCGTGCTAGAGTCTAGCTTTGACCTGGTTCTTCCCAGAACAGCGAGGAGCCACTTTCTTTGGGTTGTCATTAGAAGGAGGGAAACAAAGATGCCCCCAGCACTAGACCCCTCTCCCTGGCTGCAGAATCGGCCTGCAAGAATGGTCAGTTGGGTAATGCACTTCATTCAGACTTGCATGCAGTATTTAGCAGCAAGAGCCTACTTACTGTACCTTGTTGTAAGGGAGGGCTGCTCGCTGCACTGGATGTGGATGGTGCTGAGCTCCTGCATACTCCGGAGGCGAGTGGCCGGCACGCTGGAGTTGGGAAGGTGAGTGGTCTTCTTGTTACGGCGAGAACAGCAGGAGGTGGTCAGTCCATGGTGACTCGACAAGGAGGGGCTCCGAGAAGAAGGATAGTTTTGCATTGAGCTCTCCATGCAGTTCTGCTCGAACAGTTGCTCATCTATGAACTCGTGGTTCTGGTGGGAGAAAGAACAGTGCCATTACTCTCTGGTGACACCAGCAGCTTTGGCCCAACAGCAGTTTGTTTTCAGCGGCACCTTTGGCCAGGTTGGTGGGATGTGTCAGCCCCTTGTCTGTGTAAGACGCTCTCTGCCTCTGTGCCTGAAAATATTTGCACTAGGCAGAGCTTTAAAAGAAGTGGTTTGGCCCTTCCACTCACTGCAAGCAAGAGAAGGTTTTGCTCTCCTGCATCAGTACGGGAATAAGGGAAGCTGTTGCAGTGACAAAAGCATGACAGTCTCTCAATGCTGTCTTGCTTATGTAGTCTGAGGTGGTTAATATATTGTGCTTGAATTTCCTTTCATTTTTGTGTCTGGTTTCCAGAAGTGGCTTCAAAAATCTGCGATGCCACGTGGTTATGAAACCCAAGAGGAGATTTAGGCTCCTTTTTCTTTGTCCCTGGGGCCGGGGACAGGATTGTATTGTATTTGGATGACCATCTTGACATATAACTTAATTGCAGGTTGTTGCTTGTCTTGGCTATTGGGTGCAAAGCGTACCCACAGCTCGTTGGGTGCTCTTAGCTGAGTGAAAATAAACGTGGCAGGTGAGTGGGAAGTGTATAGGGGAAGGAAATTCAGAAAGCTGACTCTGTAAAGAGTGTTTGTGCTAAGGAACAAGAAATCCTGAAAGAACGAACTCTTATGTGTGTATATGAACACTCAAGTAGTTCTAGTGAACATACGTCATCCAGTCCCTGTCAGCATCAGAAAGGATGGGAAACAAAAGCAACCATGGTGAAGCAGCCATCGGTTTTCATTGGAACAACTAACAACTCACAGGAAACGAGCACTGGATAGCCAAAAAGAGCCACGTGCACAAACCCCCAAGGACAAGACCAGGAACGAGAAAGGAAGCAAACACTCTCCAGACACATCACAGAGACCATAGAGAAAACATTGAATTAAAAAGGAAATACCTTGATGGTGGAAGTTCGTACAGATAACAGGGGATCATCCACAAGATAGGACAATCCCTATGGGACAACATGCCAACAAAAGATAAAAACACAATTGATTGTCCATTCCGGCATTCAGAAGTTTAGTCCCAGCATTGCATCTATTGCCTCAGCATTCCAGCTGGCTCGCTCAAGTTTGAATGGGCAACCGGACCTTCTCTTCACCAAACCTTGCCTGAATCAGACCCCTTTGTTCCTTCCTTCTCACACTTAAGCTTTTTAATATTATGTTCTTGGAAATAGAACAAAACTGGTAACAGCTTTATTACTTGGATCTTTTGAGAGGTGAAGGCAAAGGAGAACAAAGTTCGAGCTGCTGATTCACAAGTAACGCATTGGAATTGTATTGCCATTGGGTCACCAATGGATATGGGTTCTGATCATACTGTGTGGAAACACAGAAGAAAGGTTTGGGTTGAAGGACTGGGTTCGATGCACTCGGCATTTGGAGAAAACATTGCATGTGAATGTCCATACTCAATCTGGGAGTTGGAATAAGTAGAAAAACCCTTCTTTTGTTTGAACGAACTCCGTCTGTTGTGTTGATATGACAAAGTAACCTCTGTTATGGCAGCTACAAGTACCTTATGGTTACTTTGTCATCTGACACACCAAATTTGTGAGCCATTCACAGCCATTCAATTGTAAGGCTGTATGCTAGTGATGACCACAGATACCATGACAATAAATAATGTACTTTTAGACTCCTTCTGCCTAGTTTAAGGAAAGGTGAATTGCCCATTGAAACAAGTTTGCAACCATGGTACATTCCTCATTCCGTTCCTGCAACTTGGTCACAAAATGACTCTTCAGCATTTAAAAATTCTTTTACTACAGTTTAAATTTTTGGGAGGAGAACTGTTGCATAGTATTTTAATAGATGATGTGAAATAAAGAATTTCCACACAAGCTGATTGAACTGTTTTGATTGATAATTTCAGACCAGAATCCAAACTTGCTACGTAATTTGATGCAACATCATGGTAATAACTGGCTGAAAAATGTGGGGGAAAGCACATTAAATATTGTGCAGATTCTCCCTCTAGGTTTTAATAAAAACTCAAAGTATTACTGTTATTGCCAGCAATGTTTGGAACATTTTCAACCACCGAGACTCACTATCTGAGTAGGCTTGCGTGCTGGAGGCGATCCTGCTGTGTTAGTGCGGTAGGCTAATACAGCCACAAATTAGGATCCGCTTTGGCCATGTCACTTGCAGCACGCTAACCGGCTCGTTAGTGATGGAGCAACTCGTGCAGCCCCCAGGGCTGCCCACCCGCCCTATGCGGAGGTCAGAATTTCTATAAGCCTTGACAAAGTCGGGGCCTGACAAGGGCAGACCCTGGAGGGAGGGTTGACGGCTTTTCTTTGCTTCAGCCAATTTGTTAAAGTTTCCAAATGAAAGTTTTCTTGAGAAATATGGGTCACAATAGTGAAGCTTTAAAGCATAAAGTATTAAACTAAAGAGTCAGATTGTGAAATATCTGCTTGTTATGTAACATCTAAAATCGCTAAATATAAAGGCAAGATGAGTCTTATAAAATCAATTAAATAGTCATTGATACAGGAAGAATCAGTTCCCTGTCCTTGGAATGGTGACCTTTATAGCTCATTGTGCTAAACCAGCTGTACTCAGCAGGTCACTAATTAGCCAGTCATCTTCCTCCAGTGTATCGCTGAAGCCTAAGTGGTGTTACTCCAGCGTAAGCCAAACTATGGAAGTGACGGTGATTTGTCTAAAAGAAAGCTCTTGCAAGTCAGAAATCAAAAGTATATTTGATGATGGGTGCAGATAGAAAAAGGCATGAATATTTCAAGTGTTAACCTCTCTTCATTCTTTCTAGAATGAATCATGGTATAGATAATGTGTTCCTTTACTGCAGAACCTTTTATATATACCTGGAAGTAAAACGTATGTATCAAATAAATATCTGAAATGTTAAAAGAGACTTCTGCATACAGAATCACTTAATAATGAAAAATAAAGTTCTCACTCCAACACCTTGCATGAGGTGAACAGAAAAGTCATTGTTACAGAATCTGCTTGACGGGCTTTGGGATAGATTACCTGCTCTCCTAACCAGAACTGTAGGAAGAAAAGATACGTGCAACCTTTAAACCCATTAAGAGAGTTCATCTGCTCTGCACCATATAAAGGGCTAAAGGTTCCTTTTTTCAGCCTGTTGGCGCTGGTGACCAGGTTGTGGTTAGCAGAACTGTCCTTCATTACTCAATAGCACAGGTGACGTGTATATACGGTGTCTGACTGACAGCATAAGACAAACACAGTTTAATTCTTTCAGAAGCACTGAAGAAATTAAACTTAATGTACACCTTGTTTATGGGATTTCCCTAAGCCTATGCTGAAAAGTTATTTGCCTTCAAGTGAACTTCACTGAGCAACCTGCTATTGACTTTGTACCGGTGTAGATGACTCTGGAGTAGCAGATAATCACATCTTTATCCCTTTGCTCAGTAATTACTTTTTTTTTTTTTTAATGAAGGTATTCTTGGGAGCTTGAGCATCAGCCCCCTCTGGCACAGCTTGTATGTCTACTGAGTGCGCATCTTTTCCGTAGGAAGCCTGGGCCAGGCACCAAGACCTGGGAAGATGTAAAAGGATTGTGCTGCTACTTACGGTTGTTTTTTCCAGGCAGTGCAGCAGGTGGTGATGTTGGCTTTCAATTAAGGAGGTGCCTTTAGTCATATGCTGTTCATCCTCCGTGGATCCCTGAATAGCCAGAAAAAGGGGGAGAAAAAACCAAAACCCAAAGCAGGTGTAAAACCATGCAAACAAGCAGAACTACCAGCATTAGCTCTCACAGGGATAACGACAACAATCTCAGTGTTGCCAGCTCTCAGGTGTTTCTCATGACTCTTAGGAGGTTACCTCATTTTTTTCCCTAATGATTTGGCTTGTAGGCTCGGGTGAAGAACTCAGCTTTGATTCAAAACCAGTGTTTGTAGCCATTTTGTAGCTGTGGAGGACAGCTGGGAAATACTGTTGACATATGATGTCAGGGCTCAGGAACCAGAAGGCAAAGAATAAAAGAACCGGTGCTGCTTTTTCAAAAAACACATTAAGATTTTAAGCTGGACATGACCTTTGAATGCCAACGGGTGTAGCCTGAACTCTGGTCTCTGTTAGGAGACAAAACACAAGCTGTCTGGCTTCGGCCGAGCTGGGAGCCTGGCTCTGCCCGACCTTCGGGGCGGCGCAGCCCTGCGCCTGCTGGCGCTTGCGTGTGTTACTGCCAGAGCCTGCCGAGTCACGGCTGCACGCCACATCAAAACACGTGAATCCAGGCTTCACGTCTTGGACTTTGTAACGCTGTTTCTAGAGACAGGACTGCTGGGTCTGTCTCTCCTCCTCATGGCCATCACCAGTTGTTCCCCACACTTTGTGCCTGCGGTGGATTAAAAGGGGCTGCTCTTTCCCTGCCTCGGTGTATGTGCTTACAGAATCACAGAGTGGTCAGGGTTGGAAGGGACCTCTGGAGATCATCCAGGCCACCCCACCCGCCAGAGCAGGGTCCCCTCCAGCAGGTTGGTGGGGAGTCAATAGCAGGTCCTGACAACTGGGTTCGGTGCAAACCGAAGACGTGTGAACCCCGTGGCCAAGCCCTCTTTGAAAGGCAGGGAGAAGGGAGGAACAGGCGGACGCTACGTATGTAAGAGTTAATATATATAAATTAACCTATTCAAGCATATGGCTAATGAAGAAGCATTGTCCAGCAGTGGCAAAGGGTTTATGTTCCCCTGAAATGTGGCAGCAGTTCCCTAGGAGAAGGAAGGTCCCATCTTCATTAGTTTCTTACGGATTGTGGCTCTCACTCAGTAGGATGGCTTACTGCGATTTATGTTTTAGTAACCCGGTGCCCAGGAGCCCCGCGAACCGACCAGGAACCCTCTGTGAACCACTTAGTACAAAACCAGAACAAGACAAGCCTGTTCCAAGGACCTCTCAATCCAGATACTTGACTACAGCAACATCTGGACAATCAGGGAGCAGCTTTCCCTTGTTTCCCCTGTGCGCCCAAACTGCTGAAATGTGGCTAAGAAATTTGTAAGCTAATTCAGAGAGCAGGGTGTGCTTAGAGTCAGGCAGGCAGCCCGTGCCGCCTGGGAGGGGGTTGGGTACAGCTGAAAGTATTTAGGTCCAAAAACTATTAAAAGGAGTGGTGCTTCCTAAGAAGGCATAGAAGCAGTTGAGGGGGTGAACCGCTCGTGGCAGTGCCTGTTTATGGGCTCTGGGTTGGAGAGGCTGACGGGGGCACTTCTGCTGGTTTGTTCTCCGTTTCTACATCAGGTACGTGTGCGCGTGGTGATTTGGGGAAGAGACTGCTCAGACTGCAGTGTTATTAGTGGTTAGGATAAGCTACAGCTTTCGGACCGATCTCTCGGCTTTTGTTAAGCTGAGGGGCTTGATCTGCTCGAAGCAGCTGAAGTAGAAATGGATAAGAGGTTAGGAGCTCGAATCCAGTGTGTGCGTAATGCTTTGCTCACACAGAAAGCTTGGCACCGAGCATCCGTCAAAACTGTAATAGGCCAATTTAGTCAACTTGGGTGTGGGGGGAGAGATCTGGGACTCTGGATTTTTGTTTTCCACAGTATATTGGTGAATCAGATGCTTGGATTCCTCAAAATGTAGCATGTCACTTATCTTATGATGTGATGATCAGATACACCTCAGAAATGGAAGGAGAGCGTTTCTGTGCTATTTGAGAGCCAGGATTATTTTTCTCATTTTCTCTGTTCTGTGGTGGCAGATTTAAGATCTGGGTTGTTGAGGATGTTCTCTTACTACTACTGCTTAAGCTCCTGATCTTGAAATTCACTGTGATTTCATGACACATTAGTCTGTGTGTATCTTTGATGACTAGCATTTTCAAAGACAATTGCATGCATTAAAATAGCAATTAATTGTTGTAAAATGTTTCCCCGTGCTCCATAAGTAAGGGGTGTCTGGTGTCTTCTGTAATGCCCAAATCTGAAAGCCAAAAATTGATGTGCATGGCTTGAATCTCTACTTAGACACGAAACAGCAGTATCTAACTGTTCAAGAGAGAAAATGAGTGGGATGGGAGAGAAGGTAGAATATCTTGGCAGAAGTGCCAAGACATTGTCTGTTGCTCTCAAGGGGGTCAAATTCAACTATGCTTAAAGGATTGCTTTTAAATATGCCCATGTGTCCCAGTGATTCACTGCAAATGTGTGTTCTCGAGGCCTTTTCCAGGATGGTTCTGTGGTCCTTAAGTGAAGGAATAACTCTGTCTCTGACAGGTGCCAAAACACAGCTGAACTGGTACCTGAAGGAAGCTGACTTACTGTACACAGAACTAATAGATTCCTATGGGAATGCGTCTTAGGTTATGGATTTTTTGTTGCTGTTGTTTTGGAAGATGGAGCATTCCCAGAAGTATTTTTAGAAGTGGCCTAAAAAAAAAATCAGTTCCATTTTTCTTATTAACAATCCTGGTGAGCTAACACATCAAGCAGGTCCTGTTTGTACCCCGCTGAGATTACTGACTCTGCTGAGGTCTGTGTTGGAACGTTTCCCGTGGAGGTCCTTGCAAGCCCTGGAGCAAGTATGACGCTGCACTAAAACACTGGAAGAGGAGAGAGAAAGAGCACATATTGCAAACAATATCTTTTTATGAGGATTTGCTTGAGAGGAGATCTAAATGGAATCTGAAAGCAAAGATAGAGCTTCCGTGCCTCTGGCAGAAGACCTAAGCCAGTTGTGAAATTTTGGCAGCACAACTTAGTCTCTCCCTCTGCCTTCCATCCCCAGGCTGGGCTTGCCGCTGATGGACGTGGGTCCAGGGGTGGCAGTGACCTCGTACCTTATCTTCCTTTCACCTTTTCTTCAGTCAGCTCAGTGTTTTCAGAAACAGAGTATGCAATCACCGAGAACATCCTAGAGTGCAAATTAAGGATGAGAACTGCAGAAACTACTGCCCGAGGATGGTGAGAGTGCCAACATCACACAAATGCTTGGCAGTTTGGTAGTACTGTTGAGGAATGTATACCTCTAGAGATTGCATCAGTGGTACCTACATTACTGCAGGCAAACAAAATCTGTGTCTTCATTAGAAGAGTCTGGCTGTAATGAAAAAGCTGGTGGGGGGAGGAGAGGAGCTGGTTTGCTTTTTGAGCTGGGATGCCAGTTTTGCAAGGATATGGTGCCAGCTACCATTCAGTTTGTTCTTGGAAGACATTCACTGAGCTGCTGGTTGCTCGGAGGGAGACTGAAACACACTGTAGTGTCAGTTCTGAAATCCAAAATACTTCCACTTTACCTCTTCTGCTTAGTGCTTCAGCACACTGAATTGGACACTGGTGAACTGAGATGAACTGATTCGGTGTTTAGACTGTCCCTTCCCATGAGAATGGCTGTAATGCTTATCTATGGCTAATGCTTGTGAAAAGGCGCAAGACCTCACAGCTCACTGTTCCTAGGATATACACCTCCTAGCATTTTAGCTAAAAGGGAATTTCAGCTAGCTGTACAAGGAGATTAACGCTAAGAGGATATGTAGGCTGCTGCCATGGGAAGAAGCTCACCATCCCTTGAGCACTTCTGACATAAAGCCCACTAAAAATCTCTGTAAATGAGAAGAAAATGGTCCGAGTACTTCGTGTCTAGACAGCAAATGCAAAATGCCACAAATCCACATGTTTCTGAAGCAAGAGTCTGTATTTTTGCTAGGAGCAGAACTCCTTCCTGCTGCTGTCTTGGATAAATCCTTTTCTTCGCTTTTTCTTTACTTTGATACAAGGCCACAGGCTGAAGACATGCTGTTCCCTTGAAAGATGGTGTCAGAGTATTCATTCTGCTGCTAATGAAAGGACATTCTGGCACATGTTCCGGAATCTTGAACAGTTCTTATTTCCCAATTTATTAGTTTGACTGCAGAGCCGCAGCCAGGATATGTTCTGGGGCAGTTGTTTTTCTTGGGGAAACCCTCAAGGTGTCAGAGTGCAGGGCAATCTGCTGCGCGCTTGTAAAGCAATTGTACGTTGATCAGAGTACCGTGTGATTGCTAATGATGAAAGTGATGATGTCTAGTGATGGCCATGTAGTAATTGCGGTTGGAATTACTGCTGGGTAACAAACCAGCCCGATGGCAATCTGGCCACGTGAAGTCCATTAAAGTTAGCATGAGTCCTGGGCAAGGTATCAAAATGGGATGTGTACCTGACCGATGAAGCAGTTTGATACTAATTTGACCGACAGATAGGCACAGTATGTAGATAATATTTTGGCCCCTAATATAGCAACTACAGAAGTCACATTCCTTCCTATTTTTACAGCTTAAAAAAATTGGCTGGCTAGACTGTGCTGTCACTCACATTTTGTACTCTGAAGAATAGTGCGTTCTCCTGCCATAAAACGAAAGGACATCAAATCTTGCCTTGTGGAGTTCAAACGGTCGCGTATACCTTTACAACAAAGGATGCTCTGCAGTTCTGTAATTAATTAATGCCAGCACCTGTGGGTGGGGAGACATGTCCTGGTTCTTGATTCAGGTGTGAGGCTAGTCCTCGGGTAGTCACAGGTCGTTGCCCGGTGGACGCGCAGATGCCAGGCACGGCTTTGGCAAGTTCCTTCTCACGGGTGGATGGTAATTCTTACTCCCCTGTCCCTTTTGCCTTTGATTATTTCAACAGGAGGTTCCTTAGGGTGGGGATATTTTCTTGCAAAGTATTAATACAAATGTATACAATATTCAGTGCTTTTTGAAGTAGGATTTGTGGATCTTGCTGAGCTTTGGGGGAGTCATGTTAGCATTTAGAGCTGTAAGCCCACCAGAAAGAAAGTTGCACCCAGAAATGCTTGGGGAGACCTGCTCTAGGTGCTGCTACATATCTAAATTTAATTATTGAAGGTAAAAAAAAAAAATATCCTCCAGAACCTCGTTAGAAATGTTTTTGTTTGCCTTCCTGTGTCTACAGTAGACTTGTAGCCAACAAAATGACCCTTCTTCCACTCATTTTTGGGTAAGTGCCAGGAAATGATCTAATTCAGCCAAATATTTCCCTCAACCTCTTGCATTCTGGACTTAAGCACTGGTGCGTCAGCTGCTCTTCCGCAAGTGGTCTTGGCAGGGAGTTGTGGTTGACAAGAGAAGTGAGGAGATTCTTGTTGGGATGACAGGCTGGAAGATCAAGTGCAAATTGAGTGTCCCTGCTAAGCTCTTCTGGCATTTTTAAAAACTAGAAATCTGAAGCTCAAAAGGAAGCTTTAAATTTGTCAAGTTTTCGCATGTTCCTGGGTAATGAAATAGCAGAATCGCAGCTGAGCTGGCATCCCAGTCCCGAGCCTTTCCTTTACGGGGATAAGGCTCTGGACGAGGTGTGACCAGTTTTCCTCGTCTCCCATGTTCTTGGTAAAGAAACTTTTCTTGAACTGCTCAAAAGCAACATATGGTTCAAGAAACAGATTTTCTGAGTGTCGCTGCCATTCACAGAGCAGGAGACAACATTGGATGTGTAGTCAGAAGGCTCCAACTTGTTTTGGAGGGGAGAAGAGAAACTGGTCTGGGCGTCCTACCCTCCAGATCTGTTCTTCATGAGAAGTGCTTTCGGAGAGTCAGTTTAAAAACTCTTGCAGTTGTAAAGGGCCAGGTTCCTCGATCTCAGACTGCACTGCGCAGCATCCTACATGCAAAATAAGGTTTCCCTCTGTGTGCTGTACCCGCTCAGCTGGGGTAGGAGTGGGCTCGGGTCCTAGTGAGCAGCTTTCACCATGAGCTGAAAAGGTTTTTTTGGCTTTGATTTTACAAATGCAAGGATGTGTGCCAGGGGAAATAGTAGACATTTGAAGGATTATGCCCCAAGTAAGGATGCACGAACAAGTGCTAGGCAGCTCTGGTGGCTCAATTAAGCATTCTTCATCTCGCTCTTTGCTCCCCACGTGCACGAAAGGCTGACTTGTTTGAAATGAAATCCATGAAGTGTGCTAATACCTGCTCTGGTGTTGATCAGGCTTAATGTAATAACCTCCTCTCCTTCTCGCTGATTCTGCTGAGCAATCTGACGCACTTAAAACTTTTCTTCTCCTGAATAGCTAGTATTAGCCTCCAGAGGCCCTGCTGTTAAAAATAAACCCACCACCGAACTGCCTGAAACAGGAGCTAGGGAATATTTTCCTGTCCTGTTGGGCTTGATTAGATAGAATCATGGAATTGTTTAGGTTGGAAAATACAGTTAAGATCATCAAACCCAACCGTTAACCTGGCACTGCCAAGTCCGCCACTAACCACCATATCTATACGCCTTTTAAATACCTCCAGATAGTCCATATTGGAGGGAGACTCTTGAAAATAGATAACTCTATGTTGAAAGAGAGTGGATATTTATAGAGGCGGCAGACCCTGGGTGGTATAAATCAGTACAGCTCCAGCAGCTCCGTGGCACAGAGAGCTTTAAGGGACTGGGGAACCTGGTCGTTGCTGGAACGCCCCGTCCTTGCCCAGCTCAAGGAGGAGCCCAAGGAAGCTTTTTTCCTCCCATCCAATCTTGCAACTGGATTCCAGCTGTCCCTCCACTTGGCACGTACAGTACGTGAGTGTAATTATAGCATAATGCCATGCCGTGTGCGAGGCTGCCACGGCGGGTAATGAGCAATTAGGTGGCAATGGAAAGAGAAGGGGAGGGAGCCCAGGGAGAGGAGTGGGAATAGAGAGCTTCTCAAACTCTGTGGAAGGAGATATTGTCTCTGCACTCACCGTCAGCTCGAGGGCTTCGTTCAGGAGGCCGTTGCGCTTGCTGTGAAGGTAAGCGTTGGAGCTGCCCGTTTTGGCCACTCGAATCCTCGCAAGCCGGGCTTTCTGTGGAGAAGGCAAACAAGCTGAAGTTAGAGCTTGGCACACCGTGTGATCGGTCCCGTGCTGGCAATAGCAGGAGGAAGGAAATTTCAGGGTCTCGCTCTGCCTGCGAAAGCCTGGGGGTGAAATACAAGGGGTGTGCAGAGGGGACAAGGTGCTGTTGAGAACAGCTCGCGCAGGTCTGACTCCAGGGGTCAGTGAGTACCTGTGTCTGAGGCACAACGTCTGCCACAGGGTGTTGGTAGCCTTGCAGAGGTAAGGAACGGAGTGCTGCGGACTTGTTTGTCCTTTCAAAAGGTAATAGTCCTTTTTTGGGGGTGAGATGCACAGCAGCTAGGGACACTCGTCTTGCACATACTCCTGGCATCGGCTGACTGTATGAGGGTACGTGATCTAGCGGTGTGCTGTGGCGGTACGTAATCTAGCGGTGTGCACGTGCTCTGCACACATGTTGCTTTCATGGCTCACCTTCTCTCTGGTTGCTTAATCCTGTCTCTCTGGCAGCTCTGTGCTCTGACATCTGTGTGGTCCCTTGCTCTGCTGGTACTGCAGCTGGCACAGTGACACCCAGGCCGCAGTGACGGCGGGCTGTCCTCTGCGGTGGCAGTGCTAGTTCATTAACTTTGGGATCTGATCATTCAAGACTCTGTCCAAAACTACGCATCTTTTGACAAACTGACAGAAGTCACTCTACACCAACACAGACATTCAACTCTTCTCAGTTTTATTTATCCCTGACCTTCTTGACCTCCAGGGGACAAGTTAGATGACAAAAAGCAGTTCAGAATGAAGCAAACAAGAAAAACTAATCGGGCTCTCTTCCTTTTTGATCATGCAGTTTTTAGCGTTTCAGTTTTTCTTTTCAATTGTTGCCTGCGTCTCTGTCAAGTGCTGATTTGCCTTTTTCTTTTCTACTGTTAATTTATGACTCAAACACCATTAAAAGTAAATACATGAAATAGCTGTGGCTATTAAAAAATAATTACATTGTGCTGTAGTTTAAAATGCTGCATAATCTTTTAAATAACATGGAACTCGTGATTTTTCCTTTCTAATTAGAGGTGCTAATGGGTATACACTGTAGGAAGAGTAAAGCCAAGAAGCAAATACCGGCAGTGGGTCCAGAGAGTGTAATAATTCCAGGAGCTCTGTTACTGTACATGCGTGAGTGACTCTGGCCCTCAACATTTGAAGGATTTGTTTAACCTTAAGAGCTTCTGCTTAAGCAGACAATTTCTCAGGCAAAGACACGTACGGGATGCTAGTTTGCAGCTTTAATTGGGTGACACAGACTATGACCAGTCTGCAAAATAGGTCTTCTTTTGACACCCCAAAATGGGGCCATCCAAAATTGACTTTCTTTTCTATACTTCACCTAGATTTCATTGTCCCACTTTAACGTTAAGACTCTGGGTCATTATACGAGAGTGAAATCTCTGATGAAACTTAGTCCGTACTGGGGCAGGGGTATCGCGGAGGACGATCTGGCCACCCTGTGACAGGGGCACCAGTTGTATTTGCAGGGTGTTGACTGAGGGTACAACAAGAAAATTAAATTGGATCTTCAGTTTTTCTGAAGACTCTGCCAAACTGCTGCGTTGCTCTAGGCCCTGAATAAGACTGGCCCGAGACTGTAACCTGGAACAAAAACGGCACATGACTACTACTGAATATGAGTTAGGGGGAGAGAGCAGGGGATAAGGATATTCTGATTCCCAGTTACGTGGCATTGTCTCTCTCTTCCTGTTAATTACACTTCTATTAAATTATTTCTTCTGTTTGCAAGTATATGCCTTTGTGTCTCTGTTCCTTACTTTTCACAGTGACCTTATCTCTTCTGTAACCAGGGCTGGATATTGGATCCAGTGATGGTCTTTACAGCGGTGCCCTGATGGCAACCACAGACTTCCATTTCTTTCTGTGCTTGACAAAATATCGGCTCCTTTGCTGAAGGAATTACCAGAGTCCCCCAACATACCCACCTCACCTAGAGCAGGAAAGGTTTCATCCTCATCTTCAGTTCAGTCCATCGTTAAAGTGGATTCAGTCTTAGGCTCTTGTAATGAACATTATTCCCTTTGCCTCCGGGCTAGCAGGGGATCAAATATTAATAGCTGTACTCCACGTGGACTGAAGATGGTTCGTTTCTGAGGTCTGTTCTCTTTTCTTCTTTGAAACAGGGCCACTAGCTATCTAAATAATTAAGCCCCATAGCTTTTGTAGTTTAGAACAGACATTGTTATTTTAAAAAATGTCAGTGGGGCAGGACAGAAGTTAATCGTATTCTCCTTGCACAAAAGATTGTCTGGGATAGTCACATTGCCTAACTTTGTGCCCCCGTCATGATTAAATTTGGTAGATATCTTGATTAACTCAGCTAGAGAAGTTAATTAAAATTGGTGCCTAAAATTGGTTTGGCCCTCCAGACAGTTTCCCGCATTGGACTAGAAACAATTCTAAAACCATAGTTTGTGCTTTTATGTGGAAGCCCGTGTGCAAACGTGTATTATTTGGAAAGCATATCTATTGAGTGACCCGAGCGTTTAGGTACCTGCCCCATGTTTACGCGGGATGCCGTACCTTGGGTGCGCCTGGCAGTAACGAAGGGTTTAAGCGCAGCAAAGCGCTGTGCTCCGGCGTCTGCAGTGGCGGTTCCACGCTGGTTTATGTGACTGAGCAAAGTGGGTTGAGGACTTGCAGGGCGCCTGGCAGCGGCGTAAGACTGGGGTTACGGCGAGGAAGCGGCTAAACCTGGCTGTTTTGGAGGAGTTTGTGGTGTGTGTTGGAACGCCTCAGCCTGGGCTTGGCCGGCAGAGGTGTGCTTTGGCAGATCACGGGAGGAGTAAATGACAGAGGAAAAGCCTTAAACCGAGAGCACCCCACGCGGGCTTTGAAGCAGCAGTGTTTTGCAGGGAACTGTACCATGTACTGTCACATATTTTGCTGTCAGAATTATGTTGATAGGGTCTTCCAAATTCTGCCAGTTTTTAACACGTGTGGGTGTGGTTTTGTCGTCCCTGTCCTGCGGAGCTCAGTGCTTCTGGTCTGCAGGACAGAAGACAAGAGGAGGACCGTGTTTTTCTGGCCACCCGCTGCGAATGTCTTTCGAGGGGTGGGGGGGTGGCTGTCTTCTGCATCTTATCCCACAAATGTGACAGACTAAAGGTTGTTGGGGCCGGGCCTGAGATCACCGTTACTGAATATAACCCCTGTGTGGAGAGTCTAAAAAAGGAAAAGAAAACGGCACACTGTGTCTGCATGTAGAGCGGTAAGAGGAGTTGCTAGGAAACCACAGGATCTCAAAATGCATATGACCTAATCTGGAAGATAATTTATATGATGAAAATAATAATACTAATGACAGCCACTTACAGGTTAGAATGATTAATTTGGTTATCTTGGAGCCCACGTGTTCCTGCGAGCAGGAGGGAAGGCAGGGCTCAGTAACTTCTGGCTCCTTACTGCTTTTTAAGAAACTGGAGACTCGGGATAAGCGGGAAGGACAGTGGAGCCCTGTACACGTGGAGTGCTGAGGTACGGTGGTGAGGACGATGTGAGCGGCTCTCAGCGTCCTGGGTATCTAAGTTTCCTAAAGGGACTGACAAAAAAGAAAGAATAGCCAGTCTTCATCTCTAAGCTGCTCTGGAGAAGTGCAAGGAGCGGCAGTTGCTGGCTAGGAAACATGCTTACCAGATGGCAGGCCCAGGAAACGGCTAATTATTATTTATTGATGATTTTCATCTAGTTCTTATGGAGATAATGTTCATTCTTGATTTATGTGGTATAATAAACTATTAAGTTACAATCTATGATGTAATTTCATATTTGCCAGACATCTTCAGCTTTTCAGCTCTTCTGTTCTTGAGCAAGGAGGTGACTGGAGTACAAGTGTGTCAGCTACTATGTGTACGGGTCCCGTGTCCACTCCGGCTCCCTCTTTGGACCGGGGTTGTTGTTAGCATTATCCTTCACAGAATGGTTGAGGCTGGAAGGGACCTCCAGAGGTCTTCTGGTGCACCCCCCCGGCTCGAGCAGGGCAGCCTAGCCCAGCACTCTGCCCAGCTGGCTCTTGAATACCTCCAAGGATGGAAACTCCACAACCTTCCTGGGCAACTTGTGCCAGCGCTCGGTCACCCTCGCACTGAAAAAGTGTTTCTTGATGTTCAGACGGAGCCTCCTGTGTTTCAGTCTGTGCCCGTCACCTCTGGTCCTGTCGCTGGGCACCACTGAAAAGAGCCTGGCTCCGTCCTCTCTGTGCCCTCCCTTCAGGTATTTATATACGTTAAGAAAATCCCTCTGAGCCTTCTCCTCTTTAGGCTGAACAGTCCCAGCTCTCGCAGCCTTTCCCCATACGGGAGGTGCTCCAGTCCATATCCTATCTAACTTCATCTGCTAAAACCACACTAAGTGCACTCCTGGCAGAAAATGCAGCTACAGGACATAATTAACAGTGCTTCACACTTTTCCCTAAACAATTAGTAGTTTGAATATGAGTAGATCTATTGCCGACTGCTGCAGAGAGTCCAGTGGTGCGGTGGCTGTACACTGCTGGCCTTCTAAAGCTGAAATGAAGTTGTTCTCAAAAGTAATCGAGAATATTTTGATCTGATTTTTACTTCCAAGGTGAAATTTCACAGCCATTCAGTAAGTGCTCAACTTTCTTGCATTTTTCTGCATCTGTTGCTAGTTTGGGTCTGGACTTAAATTCTAGATGGAAAGAACGTGGTTGACTTTAGGCAATAGAAAAGATAATGGAGTTTCTGCAGACTTAACAACAGGGCTTAGAGTATGGAATGACAAAAAAAGGATTTTCTTCTAGTTAGGTTCTCACCTTCCTAACATGATCTCATCTGTGGTACCTTTGACTAATTTTACCATAAAATTCAGAAAGGGATTCAGCAAGCCTTCAATTTGTACTGCTGAGTGGGAACTCGGTGCACATATGTAACGTGGAAAGGGAATGGATGTAACCTTCATCTGGTGGAAAATAGCTCAGCTCCCCGGCCTATTGTGGTAGTTTTTCCTTGCCAAGCAGAAAATGGAAAATTCTTTTAAAAAACATTCAAAAATAATAGTGGACAAGAAATCAAATGAGTCTACTGTCTGTGGAGTGCTTTCCTCTATATAATCAGGCAGTGCTGATCATCTGTCCTACTTATGGCTCTGGGAAGCTGACGCGCCATCTTTAACAAAGCCTGGAAAGAGGCTGGACTGCCAAATTAGGACGCAGGGTTATTACATGTGTTTGAACGCTGAGTGAAATGATGGCTGTTTAAAAAGCAAATGGCCCATATAATAAGTACTAGTTGTTATTCTGCTAGCCATGGCTCCATCTGGCTATTGTAACGGGCAGACAGCGGACTTAGAGCAGTGTTAGAAAAGTTAGTTTCTGCAGATCATCTTTCTGTCATTTTTAACCTTTTTTTCCTAAGAAATAAAGTATGCACATCTGGACTTTTCTTCCTCTCAAATCTTTAAGTTAAACAGCTTTTGAGCCGAGTTTAAATATTCTGTCATTTCTGCTTTGGGGGAGATGTTGTAGAGCTGCATATGGAAATTAGACAGTGTAGAACTCATTATATTCCTATATAATTTGATAGAGCCACTTACAGTCAGACCTTGATCTTATTTTGGGCCTCTTCATTACTTTCCAGAGATGAAAGATTCCCCTCCCCTCCTCTGTGGCTCTCCTTTTAATCCTACCTTACCCTTGGCACCATTAAAGCAACAGAACATCATTTCAAATGCGCCATATCGTTTAATCTCTTCCAACACTGAAGAACATGATGTTCGATCTATTTATAGAACAATGCACAGAATATGGAGTTTAATGGATCTCAGCTTCTCTACTAGTCATAGATATCCCGGCTGATTAAACCCAGAACTTTGAAAAAATTGTCGTAATACGCAAAACTTGCAGAGAGAAATGCAGGGCGGCAAGGAAGCCCCTGGAGCACGGAGACTGGTCCCCTCCTATTGCAAACTTCCTTTTGCGTGTTTTCATCTTGGATTAACAAGCTCTGGCTTAAACTTAGTGAAGCTCTTACTCCTACTGGGCATTTATTTTAGAACTTTGTTCTTCTATTTAGGAAAATCTCTCCTGATTTCCAACCTGCGTGTATTTGTTGCCAATTTTACTCAGTTGCCATTGTATTGATTTTTACGTGGACCATTCCCCTTCTGGTGTTTGCTGCATTCTACAGGAAAGAATAGAATAAACTTCACTTTTTGTGGAGTTTGACAATTCTCACTCTATTCCTTGGCTTGACACTTGAGTAGTAAGCTTTTCTGGAGGCCATTTTGTATTTTTATCCTCTGTAGATGCCCTGCTTGTTTCTAATACCTTTTTTTAGTTATCCATCTATCCATCCACCCAGTAAGGGTTACAGTCAGACCTCGATCTCCGTACGAACTGACCTTAAGGACAGTTTTTCCTTGACTGAAATATGTTACACGCAGTTACTGCATCTTGGCTGAAATCAAAGCTTCCTCTATGCTGAGGTTCCCACGCTACTGGTCCAGCTGACTGGTGGAGCCACTCCTCAAGTTTGCCACTTAAAATAATGATAAAGAAATTCCTACATATGCTTTTTTTTGTTTTTCTAATGCTGTAACAGATTCAAGAGCTTGGGTCAAAATCACTCCAGGGAAGTGTGGTCAAAGAGGTGCTGTACCAATTGTGGGAATCTGGTATAGTTTGTTAAAGTGAAGTATTATGGGGTGTAAATTAGGGTGCCAGAATTTGTCTAGAAATGTATTACTTAACAAATATCTTCTGAAGAAAAGAGCCTTGTGTTTTTCTGCATCATTAATAGAGAGGTTGCTGTTTCTGTTGTTATAAATTAAGGCTTTGTGTTTCACTGAAAGCGAAGTGTGATGAGCATCTGTCTGCCTGTGATTTATCTGTCTGTCTGTGTTTCCAGATCTCACTTTTATAACATCTTTCACACGGCTCACACCCCTAATTAATAGCTATAAAGTATTCAGGGGATGGAGAAATTAACAGAATTTGATCTAGTGTCACATGCCAACTTACCAGACCTGATAGATGAACGCTAATTAATGGTGTGGAGGCCCCTGGTTAGCTACGGAAAATGAAGGTAATGGCTTCACATAGCAGTGCTCACACCTTCCCCAGGAAGAGGGTGAAAACACTGGGGGGGGGGGGGGNACTAATTAATGGTGTGGAGGCCTCTGGTTAGCTACGGAAAATGAAGGTAACGGCTTCACATAGCGGTGTTCGCACCTTCCCCAGGAAGAGGGTGAAAACACTGGGGGGGGGGTGGGGTTGGGAATGGGGACAATGACCACAAAACTTATGTATGAAACTCTAGAGAAAAATAAGCAAATTTGT
Organism: Himantopus leucocephalus; assembly: GCA_003993805.1. Lineage (NCBI taxonomy): Eukaryota > Metazoa > Chordata > Aves > Charadriiformes > Recurvirostridae > Himantopus > Himantopus leucocephalus. The sequence goes on along the minus strand of RSEF01000026.1, from coordinate 5,813,462 downwards.
AAAACTTGTGCCTTTCACTCTTCCCTGTGGAATGAAGCCCGAGGGGAAGAGGCGATGGTGGGGCTGTTTCGCTGCCCCGTTCCCTGCTCACTGGCAGCTGGGGAGCGTTGGCTCCGAGGGCAGGTACCCCGGACGGATGCGGTTCAGTGCGAGTGTGGGCAACGCCGTCGCTCCAGGCGGGGCAGGGCCAGGAGCTGTGCTCCATCCCGCTTCTCTGTGCTGCGAGCTTGCAGCATCAATTGGGAGAAATGTTGCTTGCTGGGAAATGAAAATTGCTCAGAATTCATGAGATGACAGTCCGGTTGCTGTGCGGTGCGGTGAGCTTTCTTACTGAAGCTGCTCCTAGCTGTTCCTCCTGCTCCTGGGGTCTCTGGGGACAAATCTCTTGCGTTAGGCTTCGGGGGGGGCGGGGAAAGTCCATCACAAACCCGTCCCACGGTGCTATTTGATAAGTGAAAACTCTTAGAGGAACGTGTCTCGGCTCACGTCCTGAGGCTGGCAGCCCCCCACGTTGTTTCGGCAGATGCGGAGGGAGCAGCCTGGCTGTCCCGGGCGCTGGAGGCTCCCGCTCTGTCAGCAGAAACCTGCCCCGTCGTCATGGCTACGCGCTGCTCGGGCCCTTCTCCCCAGTTCCAGCATCGCTGCACCGTCCTACCAGAATGGCCCCTAATTGTCCTGACTCAACGGCTAACGAAGCTGGTGCTTCATATGTAGACAGAAATGCACTGGCGCCTGGATACCGGAGCTCATGGACAATGTGTAGAATTGCTCTTTATTATTGTATTTGTTCGGAGCTAATGCTGAGTTCCGTCTAAATGGCTGCGCTGCCATGGGGAGCAGGTGGCTGGAATTACCGTCAGGCGGCGGTCTGCATAGTAAACAGAGGAGTTCTGCTGTACTGTGACAAAGAGGAGAAATGAGGAACGATTTCCTATGGAGCAATTTGTCTGGTGGATTGAACTGCTTTTTCTTCCTGCACAGTACTCACAGGCGGACCGTGATTTTCCCCATGTAGATTTGTATTTTTTTAGAAAACTATCTGTAAGTTTTATGCGTACTCCTCACTCCCTTGCCTGCCCATGAACCGTCCTCTGCCAGCATTTTCTGTCGTGCGCTTGCTCCCGTGACTGGTCAGGAAAGCGCCCGCTGTCGTTTCTGCTGCCTCGTTTGGTGAGTCAGCGAGAATTGCTCGTGCGAAAGCAGACAGGTAAATTTAAAACCCTGGGTATGAATACTATTACCATAAAATGGTTTCACTTTATGACCTTGTACATGTACATGAACTAACTCTGCAAGAATCCACTGAGCCGGGAAAAGAAGCGGATTTATCCCAGTTTTATGCGTGAAAAAACCACAGAGCGGGAAGTATGGAAGGGCGATGCTGCGGCGGCATTGGAGTTTGTCACAACAGTGGGACTGGCCGTAGTGGGGAGGCAAAAGAGGAGGGCAGGCTGCGGCTCGTGCCCGGGGAGGGCCTGCCTCGTGCTGCTTTAGAGCCTGATGCGATGCCGAAGGTATTGGCAGTTAACGTTTGATGGGATTTTCATGACCTTCAAACAACAAAGGCTTCTTCTGAGTCAGACTTTGCAGACCACTGCTGCTGGGTGGAGTGGGAGGAGTGGAGTGACGCGATTCTAGGACTCCTCAAGTTGGGTTTGTAAGACATCTGGCAGTGTGTAAGCAGGGAAACTCTGCAGTGGCCCCTGCGAGATGTGCTGGTAGACTGCAGAGCGTTCCCATCCACCTGACAGAAGTGATTAGAGGGCTCTGAGACCTGTGCTGCCATCCCAGCACCATGCGTGTCAGTGACAAGTGCTCTTTGTCTGCTTATCGCTGTCATGGTACAAATTAGCAACTGCAATAAGCTCTACTACCATTTACACCCACCTCTATCTGTCTTCTCCCTGACCCGGTGGCTATACCCATCCCCATTAATCTAGACGGAACCGTGTATTGCAGTTGGCGCAGGGGTGTTTGAGCCGTGGTCGGTACGCAGGCTGGGAACTGCACGGGACCCAAACTGCACCCAGCCCAATCGATTCCCCATTACTTAGGCAGAGCGGTAAAACTACAAGTTAATAAAGGCTACAGCAAAGAATCTGATCATGACAACCCAGTTCCAAAGTAGGATAGGGCTTCCCAACGGTTTTTGGCTGAACGTTTTGCATGCAGGCCTTCTTGACAAGGCGATTTCAGCTTGCGTTTGTTTAGACATCTGGGATGAAGCGGGCAACATCAGCCACTACAAATCCTACCAACCGTGCTCCATAATGGAGCCATCTGGACAGAGGCTGCCACACAGCCCGGGCTTCCAACAGGTGGGGAAGGGGGACTCGCTCTCGCTGCGATGACCAAGGAGAGACGCCAAGGATGGATCCCTCAGGTTCTTACGCATTGCAGGCTGTCATCTGGTTATGACTGAGACATGACGTGAAAGGGCCTCAAGGCATGAAACAAATGTAGAGTGGCTTCTGGATACGTGCAGAAATTATTTCATCTGGGCGTTGGGCCACTACTGACAACAGGCTTAATATTTAGGTATATGGGCTGGCTTTAGAGCCTGTGAGCTCGAGCTCACTGATACTAATCCTTCCTTTCAGAGGAGACACCTAGTTGTCTTATGCAATTTGGGACCCAGGGAATTTGAACTAGTTGAACTGATGGAAAATGCCACTTTTCTTTCCTGGACAATATGAAAGAAAAGAGGAAGGATTTCTGGTTGGTTTGTTTGGTTTTTTTCCTCTTGAACTCTATGAGGGGATGTGACAAACACCAAAGAGGAAACGGAGAAGAGGAAGAGGTGCCTACCCTAGCAAAAATGAATATTTTTTTATTAATTAAAAATAATAAAAAAGCTTTTTTCCCCTGTCAAAAAACCGTTAAATATCAACAACAACAAAAACATATTCCACACAGATTCATTGTGGTTGAAAAAAACATGTTTTCTAAATGTCAGCCAGCTCCAGTTTTAACCTTATTGTTTCTCTCTCTCCTTAAGTTCCCAACCCCATCCCCTGCTGGGAACTGAGTCATGTTCTGTCGCTGAGCTCTCCTTAGACAGCTCACAGCTTTGCTCGAGTCGCTTTTTCTGGCCGTTCTGTTCCACGCTCTGAAGTTCACTAACCCACCTCCAAAATTTAGGGTGTCAGCTGAAAAACAGCACATTTCAAAGCTGACTCCCCTGCTCTGTGGCAAATCAATTATTATAATGGCCTCGTTATTGACAGGTGTGTGGGCCGTCTTTCTCATGGGTACGATGATGACATAAATCTAGTATTAAGCATTCTTTTCATCACCATCTTCCCTCCTCACCCGCTCTGCTGACTGCAGTCCTGTTTTCCGTGCCTCTGGGAGTGCCGGCTGGGTCTGGAACAGGCTGTTTCTAACATGCCTCTTGTGGAACAATCAGAAAGACGTTTGTCCTTACTCTTCCTTCCTTTTGGCTGAAGCCCCTTTTAAGCATCTCCATAGTTACCTCTTCATCAGCCGGCAGAGTCAGAGCTGCCTGTGTGCAGCCATCTCACGAGCAGCTCTCGCTGTCTGGAATAACCTCCCTCCATCAACTTCCATCCAAAAAGATACGGCCTCTCCCTTGCCCCTTCCTTCCTTTCGTCTGCCGATCCTGGCTCTGTGACTGAAGGCTTTAATTCATCCACCAGCCAACGCGTCCACTTCTCTGCTTCACCTGATTTATACCATCTACTCTTTGACAGCCTGCGTTACAGTTTCCAGTTCTATATTATAGTTTTACATGAGAGTGGCTCTGCAAAATTGTTTTTGTCCTGGGTAGTCCTTTCCTTGCCTAAATCTGGGCGTTTGGTTCTTTCCTGGAAACTTATAGCCCAGAGGATGAGGCGAGAAGGCTGTTTCAAGGCTTTTGCAGTACACTGCCTGTTCTCATGGAGTCAAAGGCCACCAGATAATAAATGAAATGAATTGGACAGACTAAGAAGCTGTAGTCCTCAAAAGAATATTCACGGCAGACTTGAAACCAAGCACTGTGATTACTGAAGTTTTATATTTGTGAACGACAGTTTCAGTTTAGTCCCTGTGAAATGCACCACTAAAGCCATGCTAACCCCTCTGAGATTATCAGCCATTTCAGTATCTTGGCTCATTTAGCAAATCGAACCATTAGACAAGAAATGCACTTTAAACAGGGTTGGGGTTTTTTTTTTTCCCCACAGCATCTGAACACTTACAATTCCCCCTCCATTGTGCAAATGTGAGGAGGCATCCTTCATTGTGTAAGAGGCCCATTTCTGAACATTTGTTTTCTCCCAAACGGAGAAAATCTAAACAACTCGGTTGGCTAAATTATAGCCCAAAGGAGACGGGTCTAGAGACCCGTTTGCTCTAGGCTGCCCTTGCTATTTCTGAACACTTCAGTTGCCACTCTACTTCCATGTGCCTTCTGAGGCTGTGCAAAACTACTTTAAATGTGCCTTTGAGGACTTCAGCATCTTTATCCGCACGTGTGCTCAGGTGCGCGGGGAGGTGGGGCCGACAGCCACGTAGGCTTAACCTGTAACGCCGTGTTGCCCTTGTTACGGTGTGTTTTCCTGTCTTACCATTTTTTCTTACTGAAAAGCTGTTAGTGCACATTGCTATTTGTCAGTCATGGGCCCACCTAAGCAAACTCCCATTTCTGAGAGCTCCTGTGCAGTTTATTGCCAGCTCCTGTTTCCCAAGGGAATGGGACATTGGAGCCGATGGAGTCATACTGCTGTAATTAGTTGGGCTGTACTGGACCAGTTTGGGGAGATATCGAAGGGACCTCTAGCTGTCTTTTCTGAAGCATCATTCCAGGAACAAAAATAACAACAGATTAAACTAACTTTGTTGTACTTGGCACCGTCTTTCCAGCTGAGGGACCAGAGTTGGTTACTATAAAGCTGGACAAAGGCAAGTGTCATTGGATGTGGGAGATTAAGGACCAACAAAGGCTCCTGTGACACTTTGAAAAACACCTTTCTAGAAGTAGGTCTAGTGTTTTCTTCTTCTTTCTTCCTTTTTTTTGTTACTGTTTGTGCAAAGACAGGGCCTTTGGTTTAGTATTGGTTCTCTGCTTAAAGACATGGGAATAAACTTGTCTGTCAGCAGCTAGAGTTTACAGCAGCTGGAGTTTACTCAAGAAGGATCATTCTTGCAGGATCTCTGACTAGTCTCTGAGTCTGGAGGTCTACAGCGTACCTGTAAACCTTGGGAGAGTGATCTGCACTTCTGGGATCTTTGCTGCACTAAGCTCAAAGGCCACATCTCCTCTTCTCGCTGCCCGGTTATCTGGCAGTCTCAGCCCGGCGTTCCTCTGCGGCCCTGCTCTGCTGGGAGTAACGGGGCTGCTCGGGGCTGTGTTCACTCAGTCTCGAACTTCTAAACAATGAACTGTTTTGCTTTTCCTGCTGCTGCTAAAGGAGCAGCATTTCAGTAGCTCTTAGTAGCTGCCTCTGCTTTCTCTTTCTAGGGTTGAAAAGTGGGAGGTGTAGTCCTCAAACCAGCACCAGATATGTCTCCTCCTCCTTCACATTGCATCTATGCTGCAAACCGAACACAGCAAGAGAGAGACTATCTGAATTACAAAGTCATTCTATTGTCAAGCCTTTTAAGTGTCAAATTCTCTTTTAATACCAAAGGCTGTGACATTCACTGAAGAACAGCATCATTTCAAAGTCAGGAAGGTCTATTCTTAGCACATCAGTCAAAAAGGAGAAGAAAAAAAAAAAGTCTTTGGGGAAAAAAAGCCCAACAATCTTACCAAAATGAACCTTGTCAGAAATGATCAATTCATCTTCCATTCAGATTGACCTGGTCCTTGCTGCATGCCAGAGGACAAAATCTGATGACACAGCACAATAAATTAAGATTGCCAGATCTCCTTGTAATTAATTCTCTTTGAGTGCAGGTTTGGCAAAGAATAATTTATCTTCAAGGCGATTAAATCACTGGTAGTTTGGTTTTGGGCTTTTTGTTTTTTTTTTTCTTTTTTTTTTTGATTTTTAAGGAATGTTTCTCCTCAGTTAGTTGAAGAATAGGTGCTGGTCAGTAAGAGCCCCCTCCCGGTATTCTGTTCGTGCTGTCTAAATACCTCTTCCTGCTAGACCAGTGCCACCTCAGCAGTTAAGAGACAAAGACTGAGCACACGGTAGCCCAGAGGGACACTGGGGCTCTGCTGCCTTTTCCTCTTTTCCGGAGTGCAGCCCCTCGGAAGCCCCCAGTGCACTGGAGAGCCCAGGTTTACTCACACCCCAACCTCCAAATCTCTGAACGCAGCCAATTTGACTTTTGCCTTCATTATTTCTCATTGGAAGACTTCAGTCTGAGTTCATAAAAAAAACCAAAACCCAAACATGGTCCATAGCCAAATCTTGAAACCTACTTGTACGTTTTAAAAGTTATGATGCTTGAACTGAATAGAACTTCTTCTAAAGCATTTATACTAATACATACCCTACAAATTATTTACTTTTCTATTAAAAGAGAAAAAGAATTTATTTAGCACACTGGAACCTCAGGAAAGATGTCTGTGTGACTTCTTCAGAGCTGTGTCTTCTAAACTCCGCTTATAGGAGCGTCTACTGGGGGGCTCTTCAAGGACTGAGGGAGTGCAAAGAGCTTTTTCCAACCTTCTTGAAAAAGCCATGCAAATGTCTTTGTCCTCCTCTAATTAAAGGTACAGAGTTTTAACTATTGCCAACACTTTCCTATTTCTGAAGAAGGGATGCAGTTCACTGAAGGGTGATGCTGGAGCAAGTATGCTACTCAAGCAGATTCCTAACGTCCCTGTGTACGTCCTGACCATCTCCAGAGAGACTGTCATTAATGTGCTTCTCTCTCTTTCGTTCTCTTTAGTATTCAGGCAGTGATGATCATGTGAAAATTACTCATACTTCTGACTTGAGAAAACTTTCCTAGCCCAGAAATTCATCCAATATCAAGGGAATTAGAAATTCAAATGGGGAGAAATTATACACTCTGTGTGTCAATACAGTAAACCTTATAAAAGCTGCAATCAATCACATCGGCATCAAAGGTGGTAGCGCATCTCCTTGTCACCAAGTGGATCACAGTCCACCAAATAAAGGAAAAGGTGAATCGGAACAAGAAACTTCAGTACGCTGCCTGGAGAGGAGAGCCTCGCCCAAAAGCACAGACCTAAAGCTTCTTTGTATTGTGATCCATGGTCATAGGCAAACGAGATTTGTGCATCTGTCTTGCCTATTTCTGTGCTGCCTCGGCTATGCTGTAAAGCAGGTTCTGTCTCACTGTGTTCATGTGCCGCTTCCGTAGAACAAGCGCTTTCTCTCAAAGTCTGCAGTTATTTAAACGGGCTCTTGCACACCGTCCCCTTAACAAACAGCGATGTGAGTGCCGCAGCCCTTCCCGCGCGCTGACAGCCAGCGCCTTCCTCTTGCAAGTTAAATCCGGAGACCTTATGCCCGGGTGCAGCCTCGCATTAGGCAACTCCCTCTGCAAATCATCTAAATTCATGAAGTGACTGTAACGATCCATACTGGTTTCCCACTGTCCAGCTGCTGAACAGTGTGTGGTACTGAGTCCACTTCCATTATATCTTGAGATGTTTTTATCTATATTATGTTGCATGTCTAATCAGATAAACAACTCTCCCTCAAAAACACCTCCCAGAATTATTGCAGTTTGATGTTTTGCATGTATGATGCCAAACCCAGTGCAGGTATGTGTACGACGCAGCAATGGCTTACGGAGACTGCAGCTCCGTCCTGCGTGATTCCGTCTCTCTGCTACTCTCCTTATGTGTTTTGACTGCCAGATCTTGTGGTTTTGTAGGTCTTGTATCTCAGCGCTCTGCTGTCAGCTCCCTGAGATGCAAGAAGTAGGCACGGCCCAGATGCTTGCCTGAAGCAGAAATAGCACATCTTGCTACTACTATTTTCCATCGGGTCCCCTGAGTCTTGAGTTTCTGGCAGACAGCATTCCATGGGGAGGAAAAAAACCAGACCTTTAGTTTGCCGTTGTTGTAAAAACCTGATTCTGGTTTTGGTGTAATCTAGCAGACTGAAATGGAGAGATAATAAATCTGTTCTAGTTTCTCAGTGACTCAGTAAGCTTATGCTGGTAAAAACTGCTCAGATTTTGGAATATTCAGTAATCCCCTGATGTTTCTGGGGGCTTTTGTGTGTTCGCGGTGTTTTGTCTACGTTCCAGTCTGCAGCTCTGGGGGGGTACGTGTACTGATAAGTGTCTTTCTGGATGGGTGTTTTCAGGACTCTAGAGATGACAGGAACCAAGCAGCCAGAAAGACAAACAGCTCCTGTTAATGATTTAAGGGTTTATGAGTATATATATATATATATTTATTCGCTATTGGTATGCAGCAAAGGTGAGCAATAAGAGCCCTGTTGCTTCTGGTCTTTAAGATACGCCAGCGCACACTGTGCGTGGTGACCGAGCTGGCGGCCCTCCGGGGAGAGGTGGCGCTCGCTGTGTGTGACGCGAAGCCTACACGCGTGTCAGAGAAGGACCGGTGCGTGCAGACTGCCCTCTGCAACGCTCACAACTGTCACTGGTGTCTCCCGACCCCCGTGGTGACACGCAGGCGCAGGGACTGCCTGGCAGCTGCCGAGCGGGACGACTTACCTTCTGCGCTCTCCGCTTGTCGGCCCGCTGGTTCTGGTGGTAAATTCGGCTGAAGTTGGAAACAATGACTGGAACCGGCAGAGCGATGACCAGCACCCCGCTCAGGGAGCAGATGGAGCCAAATATCTTCCCAGCAATTGTCTTGGGCACCATGTCACCATAACTGGAGGGGGAAAGAAAAAAGAAAAGGGAAGCCCCTGCTTCAGACCAGTGCAACGGCACCGAAAGCCTTTTCAGGTTCCCTGAGTGCGCAGCAACGTGCGTGTCCAGGTCAGACTCTAAAGCTTAGACATCCACTGAGCAAACAACAATTGACGTGGTACTGCTGTCCCAGAGGTGTCAATCGACACCACGCTTTGGCAGCGAACGAAGCTAAACCAAAGAAAGGCACTTTTGTTGCAGAATAGATGTGCCGGTTCAGGCAGCTGCTGAGTACGTTACATTCACGTCCTCGCTCGGTCAGTACCCACCTCTCCTCTCCGTGGAGAAGAGCTCTAACAATCTTAGACCTGTACGTCTGCATGTGAGCGGGTTCATGTACGTTCGTTCCCTTGGATCCAGATGAAAATGAGGACCGATTTACACTTCCATTTCAAAACCCAGCAGCTGCCTTTGACATCTGTACAGTCAGAAATTTGGGGTTCATTCAAAGTCTGGATTCAGTAAAGGGTGAATTCTCAGGAATATGGGACCAGCAGAAAAATATTCAGACAAACCTCTGTGCCGGGTTTGACCCAGCAATCTTCATTAGCGATTGTAATTTGTATGTTAAATAGTACCAGCAGAATCTGAGATGGAATAATCCATTTTGTGCGGATGGAAGATGATGCTGGCTTAGGTTCTGTGGATTCCACACGACAGAAAATCACTACTCTATTGAGTGTTTATTTGCTGTCTGTGTTTTTACTTTGCATATTGCAAAAGTTTTTCTGCAGCAGTTTTATGCTTAAGCTTTAATACTGTCCTTCTGTAAAGAAAACCAACATGCTCTGCCCTATGGCTACGGACCAGTGCCGTTAAGAAGGAGCACGGCTGTTACTCCCTCACGGAGCGCACCTGGCTGCCCGCGCGGCCTCGCTGAACGCTGCGTTATAGCGAAGGGAACGGGGATTTGGAATTCTGATTTACAGTTTGGCCCGACACAATCCGCATGTTGCATCCCAGGTGATTGGAACTCTTAATTCTAACCAACTGTGCCATCACTCGCGATTCCCCGTCTCACAGCACAACTTCGGATATCCAGCGGGCGCCAGATGTTGGCAACGCGAACGCTGTGCCTGCGCTCAGCAGACGTGGCGGTACCCTCCACAGGAGGCTCGACCTCCCCAGTTTGCCCTCTAGAAGTGACTTCAACGCTTCCTTCTGCAAATGATTGATAGGCAAATAAAACCCCATCCAGATAGCTGGATGGGGATTGCCGTGTGCTCTGATCGGGTAACAAAAAGCTCGTTTGTAGCTAATGCCCCCGGAGTATGATAGGAACGTGATTAGCACAGCCACTGACTGAATTTACAGCCTTGTTTCCGTGAGCCATTTATTACATGCTTGCGTGCAAATGTATATTAATATCAATATTCACGGAAGTAATTTTCATCTGGAGGAAAAGGAAAAGCAAGCAGCCAAATAACAATTTAAAAAAAACCAAACCCAAACCACTGATACTGAAAGGACTGTGTACAAACCACCGGGCTACAGGAATTCCCGAAGCGCCTCTGGGACTCGGGAGGACACGTTGTACCCTGAAATCCCACTGCAGGCAGGTTTATGTGACCTGCCCCCAGCCTGGAGTCGGAGAGGGGCCCCAGGCACTGCTGCCTGCTGAAGTTTTGCAGCAGACAGGGAAAGGATGCTCTAACTGAAATCTGGCCCTGAGGAAGATGTTCCTTGTTCCGGGGTGCTTGAAACCTGTAGAGGCCCCTAGTTGCTGTCAGATGGTGTTTGGGATTTCCGTGCTCTTCTTTGAGATGTTCTGCTGTTTGATGCAGCAAATATTGAAAAGCAAAATGATTTGTAGCTGAGGATTTGTTTTTACCTTTGTTGTCAGCATATGACCAACAAAGGGCTTCTACGGGAATAGAGGTGAGCTAAGAATAACTTACATCCAAGGGGAAACCCAAATATTTCAAAGCACCTTTTTTTACCAGCTGAACTTCTTTCCCCCATCCAAGAACCCGTTGGTATGGGGGTCTCTGAATAAAAGGAGAGCTCATCACTCCTTAACTGCTTGCTCCAGGGGGTCTCTCGGGGCTCTCCTTCCAGGCTCGGTGGCTAGCCTGTATGGCCAAACAGCTGGGTAAAAGATCATTATCGCCGCAGTATCACACTCGCGTCTGTCCCAGGAAAGGCTCAGTTTCAGTGCGAAGTGACAGCTCTTCTTTGGCATTTTCAGGTTTTTGGGTTGATCTTCTTTTTTGCTATGAATGCTTCATGTTTCACTAGCTAAGGCTTGATTAGCCCAAGCAGAATCCTCCTCCTGCCTTCACCTGCATTAAAACCCCTCAGAATACCTCAAATCAATAAAATGCTATTTATGTCTATTAACTTTTTAGCTGCTGCTTTATGCAAAGATAGTTTAAAAGCTCTTGCTAAGTGACAAGGTCTTCTGCCTCATTTAACACTGCTCTAAAAAAAAAATAATCTTTCTTACTTTTCTCCTGTGCCCCTTAACACAATAAGGCTGAAAATTAATCATATGCCTCAAACATGATCTCAGTGACCTGGAGCACTGAGAGAAAGCCCTTCTGTGCGGTTGTAGAAAGTATAATAATAAGCGTCTGGCTCACAGTCTGTCTTGTAGAGTTTTGTCCTTACACGCAGACTGAGAGTTACCTCATTACTTGGAGCTTCAGAGAAGGTGCTCTGAAACGCCATCAGGAGAGATCAAACTGTCTTGGAGCGCAGAGGATTTTGCTGGGGAGATGTAGAACTTCATTTGCAAAACTACAATGAGAGATACTGCGGTGGGAAACTTTGCTGTGGCTGGAGCAGGCTGCCCAGGGCGAACACCGAAAACTTGTAATTGTCACACTGACTTGTGGATCTGCTGCAGAGCTGTCTGTGGTGAGAACGCGGTGGGATTCGTCCCTCTGGGCTTGCAGGGTACCTCCTGCTCTTCCGGCTGCGTTCTCTGGCTTTACTGGGCTGCCCTGCAGCGTGGGCGATACTGATGGTTGGAAAAGTCCTAGCTTGTTGAGCAGAGTAAAACCCAGCTATGCTTCGGCAGAGCTTGATCTGGATCCCCTTGCGCTTAATGAGAAGCCTCCCTTTGGTTTTGGCTATGATGGGGTTTGGAATGAACCTATGAAGTTGCAATTGTTCTACTCCTATATTGCTACCCGTAGCTACTGCAATATTAATTGCTGGAGTGACTATTTTTGTCCTGATGGTACCACCAGGTACTAATGGCCACATGGCATATTTATAACAGATACAGTGCTAAATAATCTCAAATATTGGATTTCAGTTAGTGCTAATTGGGCATTTTAGACCCAAAACTTCTTTTCCCCAGACTGGAATGAGGGAACTCAACTTTCCCATTAATTTGTTTAGTAAAAGGCAACTTGTCACCTAAAAAATTTCTTCTACAGAAAGTGCGTTTTAAGTAATTCATCAATAATCTCATTAGAGCAGCAAGAAGATAGAAGAGTTAGGTAATGATTAACATTCAGAAGGTCTAACGGGATGTCTGAGCCTGTAATAAAGCAACGGGAGGCTGCAAATTCAGTAGACTTTTAATGTGACCTCTAGTAAATCACTTCAGCTCTCTGTACCTCAGTTCCCCATTTACGGAACGGCAATTGGTTGCTTGTTCTTTGGTTAAGGAGCTGTTGGGTTCTCCAGAGCAGCTGCCCCATGTTCTGAATATACGCCCAGCAGTGACCCCTAAGTGCCATTGCACCACACGTGACTAATGCAAGGCAGCTGTGCAGACATCTGGAGTACACACAGCCTCTGCGGGGCTCCAGGCTTGTCCGGAGAAGTGCTTTGCATTGGCTTGGTTAGATGTGGAACGCGCCTGGAGATAAACATCTTTTCTATTTATTTTGCCAGGAAGCCAGTTAAATGGCAACGGATCCAGCCAGTTTTGGGCTGCTGGACGCATTGCTGTGCGTACTGGCTGTGCTAGGTGAGACACAGCTGCTGCCGGGGGAGCGCCGGGGCAGGCGAAGGCGCGCGAGCTTTGGAGGAGCTGCCTTGCTGCCGCGGTGCCTTCAGTGCTCTGTGCACCGAGGGTCGGTCTGGAGCCTCTGCGCGTGTATCCCATCTTTCAAATGACGTAGCTTTGGTTCGTCCCCTTTTCTTCTCCTGGTGTCCCCTCAAAGCCCTGTTTCTTACCGAGGCAACACTGAGACCCTTACTTGCTGTACACATAATGTAAAGTTCAACTAAAGCCTTAAACAGGCCAACCAGGAAAAACAGAAAATAGGAAATTACTTTTATGCGGTCACTCTTCAGACTGGAAAAGACTGTGAATGCAAAATTTCATCATTTTTTTTATTTGTACTGTGACTTCTCTGTTCTTTGGCTATAAAAGGGGTCATATGTCATTCACCCTAATTAGCAGCTATTAGCCCTGACAGCATAATGTGCTGTTGTTTTTCTCTGTCAGGACAGAAGATGTTATCAAATAGAGGTCACTGCTTCTGAGTTCTGGTTTTAGCGGTGGAGGTGTCTGGACACTGCTTAGCTCCCCAGCTGGAGACAGCAATAAATAAGGTGCTGAACAGCTCATCAAATGACTCACTCTAAAAATAGACTCTCAGCAGCATCTCTGATGATCCTCTCTCTCTGTGCAACAGTCACAGCCCTACAAATAGGGAACTGTAGTCCAAAAGCTGGAAGACCCTATGGTACAGGGACATTGGAAGGTGCTACAGCGACATCAGCTCTGCGGGGACACTGAAACGGCTTTTCAGAGGATGCTCTTTTCCAGCCTTTTACATGCGCCAACTTTTTGGCCGGTGTAAGGCATGCACCCGGGGAGGGGCTTACGGTTCATGAGTTATTATTTTTGTATGGCTGTTGTCTCCACGGGCTCCTCTAGATGCAGAGGAGATAAGAGCGCAACAGAAAACTGATAAACCTGTATCCCAATGCCTTCCTTCTTAGCAGTAACAGGAGGGAGCGTCAGGTCCAGCACCCCTCCTCTGCTCCAGGGAGGGCCGTCGGGCCCCGCGAGCAGCACGGCGCGCACGCTCCTGCGCCACCACATGATTTGGTTCATGTTGCAGAGCCAACGCGAGCCCGCGGGGACTGCTGGCTCGTGGATCAAAGGGTCGGAGGAGGACTGTGCTTTTTCTGGTCGCTACGTTTAAGCGGTCAAGGGACATTTCCTGCCTAGTGGTGCAAAACCGGGTGGTTTTCACAGGCAGCCTATGAAAGCTGAAATATCTCGTGGAGGATAGGAAGAGAAACAATGCTGCTTCAAATGATTTAGTATTTCTGCCTCATGCTGGCATTAACGGCTCTTTGAGAGCTTCTTTATCTCTCTAACCTTTTGCCCAGCACAGTGGAGTCAAAAGAAGATTTCCCTCCAGCCTGTAAGCTTCTGCTTTTAGGACAATAAGGACAGAATAATAACATTATGTACACAATATGATTTTGAAAGCCTTTTGCGTGAAAGAGATAGAATAAAGCATGGAATTAGCATGTAGCTTTCCAGGTGCAAGAGATCCTTTTCTATACTGTGAGTAAATCACTGTGCGATGTTTTGATTTGCACGAAGGAGAAAAAAATGCCTGAAATCCAGCTAGAATGTTTCAGTTGCATTGTGAGGCCGCGTATGTTGCATTTGACAGCTCAGAGGAGCTCATGTCCCTCCATTTAATGGGTACGAGTCCAATGTAATCATACTAACGCTGCTTTGAACACCCAGTGAAATAATGATCGTGTCACTTCCAATGAGACAATGAAAACAAAAGCAAATATTACTCATTCCTTTCTTGGTTTTGCACATGATGAACGAACGGGGAATTAACAGCTACGGTATGGGGGCTGGGGATAGTTACATCTTTTGTTTAGGGTTTAATTCACGGTTCCTCTGCCACATTAGCTGTTTCATCTGCATTGCTGGAATTACCCGTCAAAGCCCCAGCTCTCCGGAGCACAGCTCGCTGCTGCTCACGTGCGCCCCTTTCCTGCCCGGCTGGGTCTTATCCTGTCACATATTTGTACCTCCAGGTACGCAAAGATGCTGCTGCTGCCTCTTTCAGCAGAGGCGTGCAAACTGTCACGTGGGATGCATTCAATGCTGTGTACCGGGAAGGTGGGAGGAGGCCCTGGAGGCAGCAGTACCGTCTGATAGGCTGAATGCAGAGATGCGAGACAGGACCGGTGATGGAGCGCTCCTCAGGTCCGAGAGCTGGCCGTGTCGTGGCCTTGTTTGATGGCCTCAGGAAAGACAGGTCCGCTTTCTAGCTGACTTTTCCATGTCCGTAAGGCAGATCAAAGTATTTTCAGCGCCGTCCTGAACAAGTGTTGTGAAGATTAATTAGTTAATGCTGGCACGGTATCTTGGAAATATAGAAGTTTTTTGAAAGTGTTTTGCAGACACAGACTCGGTAATCCATGTCGGTAGGGACGGTGGGGTAGGTTATGTCAGCT
This sequence comes from Himantopus leucocephalus, assembly GCA_003993805.1. Taxonomy (NCBI): domain Eukaryota; kingdom Metazoa; phylum Chordata; class Aves; order Charadriiformes; family Recurvirostridae; genus Himantopus; species Himantopus leucocephalus. Next base: position 5,798,243 of record RSEF01000026.1, on the reverse strand, counting down.
TTTTAAGGATACTAATCCTAGAAGGAAGGGGGTGCGATGATGGATGTCTGAGTGACCTGACGCGTGAGGAGGTTTGTGGTGGCTCCTGAAAGAGCGTGCAGGAAACGGAGCCATCATGGCTTTGAAGCAAGAGCATCTATAAACAGGCTGTCAAATGA